>CAUYUJ010018953.1:175000-180000 GCA_963575745.1 Prorocentrum cordatum | reverse complement strand
CCAGGGGGGGCGCAGGAGGGCAAACCGACACGCAGCTCGTGCGGAGATAGCCAGCGATTACAACCACATCTTACACATGCCAACAGTCGTCAAACACCGAAACCAGTCCAGCATCGGTTGTGGTCGATGTGGGCGCCCAGGACGACTACGTCGACCACAGCCGCCACCAGTGCGTTCGCGTCGAGGTCGGTGGGCTCTTCCCCGAGGGGGCCCTCCCGAAACAGCCACTCCGCCGCGGTTAAGGCCCTTTGTTGTGCCCAGAGCTCGAAGCCAGAAGGAGGAGGAGGAGGAAGGAAGGCGACATTACCATCGGGCCGCGGCCCCCATCTAGGCATCGTTCAACGGACCCCTAACCTTACTGGCGTGGCCTGGGCCGCTCTGGCTGGTTTACCCTTCCAGGTGGGGATATGGTATGGGGTATGGGCTGTTCCCTTCAGGTTTCGAGGGGCCTATCCCGAGCTGGTGTGATGGTGGGGCTGAGGTACCGCGGCCCGATGGGGATGGGGATCAGTTGAACGATACAGCGGGCTAGTGACGCGACGACTCTGGCGCTGGTTCTGACACCACGTGAATCGTTCAACCTTGAACGATCGGCGGCTTTCCGATCGCCAGATCGTTCCACATTGGCCGATTCTGGGTCACTGGCGGCGTTCAACCTTGAACGCCCGCAGCAAAGTCGCCGCCGAGTCGACACGGCACAAACCCACCGTACTGGCACTTGCTCCCCACGCCTCCTCCTGCTGCTCCTCCTCCTCCTCCTCCGCCTCCTCCTCCTCCTGTTCCTCCTCCTCCTCCGCCTCCTCCTCCTCCTCCTCTTCCTCCGCCTCCTCCTCCTCCTCCGCCTCCTCCTCCTCCCTCAAAAGTCCCGCGGGCACCGGGCGGCCGCGGCTCCCCAACCACCTCTCCTCCCTCTCGACCCTCCTCTTGCGGCATCGCCTCCTCCCCTTCTGCGGCAACTCACAGGGACCTCCCATACCATCTTGTTGGCTCTTGCGAGTCGACGCCGCTAATCGACGCCAGTCGTCGCTGAATCGACGCCGATCAACGCTCATCGACGCCAAACCGGCGCTTTCTCATCGACTGCCAGATGCTAGCGCACGCTGGTGCACTCTGAAGGCGGCATTACGAGAGCATACAAGGCTCCCATGATTTGCTACCGAACTCCCCGATTTCCTCAACAGACAGTAGACAGAAGCGAAGAATCCCCAGCATGCGAGCACAACTAAGATCGAAAGAAGCAAAACCAAAAGAAGGGAGGGAGAGGACGGGGAAGGGAGGGGAGTGAGAAAAGAGAGAGAGAGAGAGAAAGAGAGAGAAAGAGAAAGATAGAGAGCGAGAGAGAGAGAGAGAGAGAATACCCCCGGATCTGCTCCCTGTTCTAACGAGCCTCCACCTCGGCCCTGATACCGCGAGGCGGCAGCACCAGGTAGGTGTCGTGTCGCGCGCGCGCGGGCGGTGGGAGGGAGAGGGAGGGTAAGGGGTTCAATCGGTCCCAAACCATAAAACCATACACCATACATGATGGTTGGTGACGTGTGATGCGGAATCGGACCTCTTGCCTTGAGAGAACCGGGGAACTGTCCACGAAGCTCTCAGCTGCACAGTTCGCCGAACCAGTTGGACCACAGTACTGGCATCAGGACGTGAAAACTAGATGCGTCTAGTGATCGTCCTCGCTTAGCTGTGAGAGCTACCAGCGGCAATTACACGGGACCACTCCACATCGGCCCAGAGAAAACAAACCGCAACAGAGTTCAAGACGCAGCGAAAATGTCACGAAACTCTGCTTGTCAGACCTGCCGTGTCTGACACGCTCAAAGTATTCCAACGATCCTAGAACTCGACCTGTACATCGAATTCGTGTGCTCGCTGAGCTCTGAGAGCTACCGGGCGCAGCTACACGGGACCACCCGGAGAAAATAAAAATCGCGACAGGGTGCAAGAGACCCCCTGAAGATGTCACGAAACTCTGCCTGCCGCACCTGCCGTGCCTGCTACGTGCAAACTGTCGCAAGGATCCCAGAGCTCGACCTAGATGGGTGGGTTGAGCTTGAGCCCCCCGGACCTGGACGGATTCCCCCGGGGCCGTAGGCGACCCGAGGAGAGGAGGGCGAGGAGGAGGAGGAGGAGGACCAGTGTGAACCCAAGGGTCATCAACGATGTTGGAGTAAACCCTCCCTCCAAGCTCCCTCTTCATTGGCCCCAGCAACTGTTCACTTCCATTGATGGAACTGCCTCGTTGGAAGACACCCATTTAAAGACCCTGAAGCATGCCAAAACATTCTTCTCGGGATTCCAACGCCATGCATCAACCTGACTATTATGTTTTGACGATCCGGAATCGCGTCAGAACGCCATTCCGAGGATTTCAACACAGAGAATCAACGTAACTCTTGCGCCCGCATAATCCTTAATCCTTCCAAAACACCGCTTCTGGTACGTTGGTGACTGGAATCCGTGATACTCTTAATTTATTTTGTTTAACGACTATCCGCGGCGCCAAGGCGAGAACCACATTTTGAAAAGGAACCGCCTTCGATCCGTGAAGCTCTTGCAAATTTGGGAGACGAAAACGCGCAGCGCTAAGGCGAGAGTCACATTTTGAAAACCACCCGCCCTCAGTCCGTGATACTCCAGTAATTTGTTGAGGCGAATGTGCGCCGCGCTAAGGCGAGAGCCACATGTTGAAAACGGCCCGCCCTCCATCTGTGAAACTGTTGCCAAGTTCAAGCTTCAGGGTCATAAATGGTGAGGAAGCCTCAGGCGAAACGCCCGGCCGCCCAAAAAACTGGCCTCGGGGTGCGACAGGGAAAAGTTACTTATAAGGAAAAGGAATGGAGGAGGAGAAGGAGGAGGTGGAGGGGGAGGGGAAGGAGGAGGAAGAGGAGGAGAAGAGGACGGGTCGCCTAAGCCCTTCCGAGAAACCCCCCACCCAGACCCAGGACGTACGCCTTTGAGCAGCTCTCGGGGCTCAGAAGGCTGCCAGAGCAGGCGTGGAGCGGTGAGCTTCTGGGAACGCATGCAGCTGGCGAACCCTGCGCACGAGCAGCAGAATCTGATAGGGAGCTTGCCACCTGCTATGGTGCAGCACTGCATGCTGTGACGAATGTGTCTGGCTGATGCTGCTAGCTCGCGGAGCTTGAAGGGCATTGGCTTGCAGGAGCCTTTCGGGCGGGCGCCAACCACTTTGAGACACAACCTGCAAGGAAAAGATGATCCTGACCACACGGGCTCGTGCTCAGTGACACATTTGCGGGGAGCATAATCGGGTGGTTTCTTCTCCATTTTCCAGTTTTCCAGCCAAATCTCTTTAGCAGGCGGCCATGTGCTTGAAATCTTGCCCCAGCTGCAACCATTAGTTCCCGGTCCTCCGCCTCCGGTATCCGGCCTCCTTCTCTACGGAGTATACGTGGATAGGGAGGAAAGAGAGAGAGAGAGAGAGAGAGAAGGAGACAGAGAGAGAGAGGGGAGGGGGAGTGGGAGAGAGCAAGAAAGAGGGAGAGAGAGACAGAGACAGAGACAGAAACAGAAACCGAGAGAGAGCGAGAGCGAGAGCGAGAGCGAGAGCGAGAGAGAGAGAGAAAGAGAGAAAGAGAGAGAGAGAGAGAGATGTAGGATGACGTCAGCGTCAAGATTGCAGGCTGACAAGGAGAGCGACAAATTCGTGAACAGCAAGAAGATGGGCAAATGGAGAACAGAGCCGCGACTCCTCCGCCAGCTCGATCGCCGGTGCGAGCACCTCTCGGGGAGGCCCCACAAAGGAAATTGCGCAGGCGCAGAAAGAGGGGGCGGGAGAATCGAATAAACTTGTTGGATCACTTCGCCCAGCAGAGCCGTTCCTGTTGTCAACTGAGGAAGGAAAATCTGTGCCATCGGCCCTGAGCTGGAGGCTTCTACTCTCGAGTCGGAATCGTCGTTTCTATTCCTCCCCAGCCCCTAGCGTGCTACTCATTCCCTTCTGTACTCGTGGCTGCTGCTGAACTAAGAGTCTACTCCAGATTTCGTAATAAAAGGGAGGGGTCTGGACCCTCCAAGACAAGCCATTTCAGACATCCCCCGTGGGAGAACCCTCCAAAACATCGTCCCCAGACCCCCCCAGGCCCCAGGCCCTCCAAGATAGCTTGGAAAAGACCCACCCCGAAATGAGACCCCCCTCCCTTTATTACGAAATCTGGAGTAATCGCAGAGGGTCTTTAATGATGCACCCCCCCCTAAGCTCTCGGCGGGGAATAGAAACTCGTCCCTCCTCATCCTCCTCCTTCCCCTCCCTCCTCCTTGTGTCGGAGAGGAGGAGGAGGAGGAAGAGGAGAAGGGATTTGTGAGAACTTCTCATTACCTCTCATGCATCCACCGTCGAGAATACTTAATTTCCAACTATTGTCGGGGCCCCAATCCGTCAATAATCTGGCGGAATATATTGTTTTTCCCATTGCCCGGAGGTTTAATATTGAAGATCCTGGGGCTAAGGAGGGAGAGAGGGGGGAGAGGAGGGGAGGGGGAGAGGAGATGAGGACTTAATCCCAGGTGGTTGTCGGGAGTCTTGGGAGGCCCAGGGGGTCCAGGGAGCCTTTGGGAGGGGAAGGCGACCTCGCAGATGATGGCTCGCCCCGTGGAGCCTCGACCCTGAACCTTTCTTACGCTGCCCTGCGCAGGCACTGGAGAAATCACTTGGCGAGGACGCAGGCGCTCAAATGGCAAGATATGGCAAGATGGTGGTGGTGGTGGTGCTGCTGCTGCTGGTGGCGCTGGTGCTGGTGGTGCTGGTGCTGGTGGTCCTGGTGCTGGTGCTGGTGCTGGTGCTTGTGCTGGTGCTTGTGCTGGTGCTGGTGGTGGTGAGGGTGGTGGTGGTGGTGGTGGTGGTGGTGGTGGTGGTGGTGGTGGTGGTGGTGGTGAGGGTGGTGGTGGTGAGGGTGGTGGTGGTGGTGAGGGTGGTGGTGATGGTCGTGGTGGTGGTGGTCGTGGTGGTGGTGGTGTTGGTGTCTCTCTTTTTTCCTGGAGTC
>CAUYUJ010018953.1:152500-170000 GCA_963575745.1 Prorocentrum cordatum | reverse complement strand
CGCGGTACGAATGCAAGGACCTTGGACGCCCGTGTGAACGTTTTTCGAACGAGGTTGTCCAGCGAAAGTGGCCAAGGATGGGCCGAAAGGTAAATGACGCAACGGTATCCTTGGGAAGATTGTCCATCCTTACTATGCCTTCTTACTTTATCCCTGTTCGACGCTGCACTCCTGAAGAAGCAAGTGGCACGCCTTGCCTTGGCTCTGGCACAAAAGGGAGGGGGAAGGAGGAGGAGGAGGAGGAGGAGGAGGAGGAAGAGAAGCACAAGGAGAAGTAGGAGGAGGAGGAAGAGGAGGGGAGGAGAGAGGAGAGAGGGGACGAGAAATCGGAGAAGGAGTGCACACAGAGGGCCGCAAGAAGGTCATCAGAGGGCGAACTCGAGGAGGCTCTACGGGCCGCCCCCCAACGAGATGGCCTCAAAGGCCTTTAACATGCCCCCCCCAGAGGCCTCCAACTGACACCCAAGACCCAAGAGGTCCCCGAGAGCCCTATGAAGACATTGACGAGGCTCCCCGGGGCGGTGGGCGCGGTGCGACGCCGAAATGACATGGTCGGGGCGGAGGGGGGCGGAGTGGAGAGGGCACTGGGCTGCTGGGGAACGCTAGGGTGAGGGCGGTGCGACGGCGAAATAAAATGGTCGGGGCGGAGAGGGTCACGCTGGGGGGGAAGGTGAAGGGGGGGGGGGGGGGGGGGGGGCGACGCCGAAATAGAATGGTCGGGGCGGAGGGGGGCGGAGGAGGTCGGGGTGGCGAGGGCACTGAGCTGCTGGGCATCGGTGAGGGCGGCGCGACGCCGAAATAGTGGTCGGTGCGGAACGGGCCGCGCTGGTGGTGGTGGTGGGCCTGGGTGGAGACAGGGGCGAGGGGGGGGCGGGCCAGGAGGGGGCGGTGCGACGCCGAATAAAAACGGGTCGGGGCGGAGGGGAGCGGAGTGGAGAGTGCACTGGGCTTCTGGGGAGGGGGAGGGCGGTGGGAGCTGTGGGGGCGGTGCGACGCCAGAATGAAGCGGTCGGGGCGGAGGGGGGCGGGGTCGGGGCGGAGGGGAGCAGGGTGCAAAGGGCACTGGGCAGGCGGAGAGCGGGGGAAGGCTCGTGGGGCGGGACGGTGGGGGCGGTGCGACGCCGAAATGAAGTGGTCCGGGCGGAGGGGGTTGCGCTGGTGATGGTGGCGGTTTGTCTGGGTGGGTGGGTGGAGGGGCGGGAGGGGCGGGGCGGCGGGGGCGGTGCGACGCCGAAATGAAGTGGTCGGGGCGGAAGGGGGCGGGGTGCAGAGGGCATTGGGCGGGAGGGGAGGGGGGAAGGTCGGGGCGGTGGGGCGGCACCGGCGGTGCAACGCCGAAATGAAATGGTCGGAGCGGAGGGGGGCGGGGTGCAAACGGCACTGGGCGGCTGGGGAGGGGGGAAGGGTCGGGGCGGGACGGTGGGGGCGGTGCGACGCCGAAATAAACTGTCTGGGCGTAGGGGTGCTGGGTGCACTGGGCGGGCGGGGAGGGCAGAACCAGTGTGACGAGCATCACCAGAGACAACAGCCTTCCGAAACGCAACAGCACCAGTGTGACCAGCACGATGGGAAGACGCAGCACAACACGTAGCACTACGGGCGCCATCGGCAGCACCACAGCGACCAGCCAGACGGGAAACAAAAGCACTAAGCGCACAAGCATAAGAGCAGCGAGGAGTACCACTGTGAGGAGCATCGCTGGAAGCAACACCACTGTGACCAGCACAACGGAAATCGGCAGCACCACGCGCAGCACTACTAGCGGCACCAGCAGCACCAATTATGACCAGCAAAACGGCAACCAGTAGCACAACGCGAAACAATACAAGCGGCACCTTGGCACTAAACTGGCCTCGGACGGGGCCGTGATTCGGAAGCTTGCGCAGTGCTCAAGTTTGCGAGGCTGCGTCTTCCCCTGCGACGCACATGGCGTTCGCAATCAAGATGTGGCAGGCGCCCCAGCGATGAGAGAGAGAGAGAGAGCAAGCCGTGCACGTTCAGGATGCATTGGCAGTGAAACGTGCGAGGCTATGCTCGCGCCGGCACGCCAAAGCAGAAGCGCCAGGCAGCCTTGCGCCACGCGTGCGCAGACCCAGTCAGTGCCTGTTGTAGAGTTGCTTGTCCGCCAGCTGCTTGGCATGCCAAGTCGTAAACACACCGGTTCCAAGTGTTTCTGGGCCGGCCGCGCCTGCGGGGGCCCCGCGGGCGGGCTAGTGTGCACCTCCCTGGCGTGAAGACGCAGCGCCTCACTGCGCTACCATCTGGTTGCCGGGCGACGTTTCCCATCAGGACCAACTGTCTGTACGCCAGCAAAGAACTCAGCTTGCCGCAACCACATGTGGCGCGCACGGACTCATTGGTGATGTGACTCACATACGAATGCCCTATGCCAGCCACTATTCGGAGGCACCGTGCTTGGAAGGCGCCCAGCTTGTTTGTCTCGGCCTTGTTGAGCCACACGGTGTGCAAGCAATACATGTGTTTGGATACAATGCATGCTTCAAATATCCGCACCTTCCTGCGCAATGGAATATTGCAGTGCTTCCAAACCTTGCAGAGCGTGCTGAAATCTGCCGCTGCCATGCCCAAGCGTCTGCTCAGCTCGGGGCCGCTCCCGCCGCTGGCAGATAGGAGGCCGCCCAAATAAACCATGCTCTCCCTGCACGGCACCACTGCGCCGCCGGGTTTTGCAAGCGCGGTCTGGCACCTAACAGGCAGGGCCTCTATCTTGCTTCAGTTAAACATCCATCCGTAATGCTGCCCTGCCTCCTGGATGCATTTCATGAGCGCGCCCACGAACTCGTCGCTGGTGCCCACCACGAGCGTGTCGTCCGCGTAGATCAGCTCGCTGACCGGAGGCTGCTCATCTTGCGTAAAACCCTGCCGCGTGAAAGCCACTGTGGCGTCGTGCATCAAGACTGTCATTACTATGGAAAACAAATGCGGCGATAGCGGGCAGCCCTGTGAGATACCGTACTCTTGCGGCCAAGATGCGGACACTGCTCCGGCCTCTCGTACCCGGAACGATCTATCCGTGTAGATTGACCGTACACATTCTGCAAATGGTGCTGGCACGCCGAAGCGGAGTAGAGCTTGCAATAAACCCTCTGGCGACACACTGTCGAAGGCCTTCGCCCAATCCAGCGCTAGGAAGATCAGCCGGTCGTAGCGGGCCCCAGCGATGGTACGGCCTATAATCAAGGCGAGAAGGGCATTCGCAATCAAGGGCGCGGCCGGCGCCGAAGCGGCAGCACAACATTCGCAATCAGATTTGGCCGGCGCCAAGCGAGAGCAGCATTCCGAATCGAGAGAACAACACTCGCAATCATGCGCGTGGCTGGCGCCTATGACCTGGGCGAAAGCAGCATTCCGAGTCGAGAGTGCGGCCCCCGTTGAGGCGGGAACAATTATCGCAATCATGCGTGCGGCCGGCGCCTAGGCGAAAGAAGCAGTTTCAACCAGATGTGGCCAATGCCGCAGCGAGAACGACATGCTCAATGAAAGATGTGGCCGCCGCCTGGGCAACATCCACATTAGTCATCAGACATGTAACCGGCGCCACAACGAGAACGACACTCTCAATGAAAGATGGCCGGGGCCTGGGCGACACAGCGAGAACGGCATGCTCAATAAAGGATGTCGTCGGCGCCGAAGCAAAAATAACATCTTCAATCAGACATTTGGCCTGCGCCAATGCGAGAACGACATGCTGAATGAAGGATGTCGCTGGCGCCTCGGTGACAGCCACCTTTGCTCCAAGATCTGGCCAGTGCCAAGGCGAGAACGACATGCTCAATGAAGGATGTCGCCGGCGCCTAGGCGGCAGAAGCAGCGTCAATCAGACATTCGGCTAGCGCCAAGGCAAGAACGACATTATCAATGAAGGACGCTGGCGCGAAAGCGGCAGCCACATTTTCAGTCAGAAATGTGGACCACGCACAGGCGAGAACATCGCGCTCAATGAAGGATGTCGCCAACGCCTAGGCGGCAACAACATTTTCAATCAGAGATATGTCGCCGGCACTTGAGCGACAGCAGCACTTTCAATCAGACATGTGACCCACGCGCAGGCGAGAACGACATGCTCAATGTAGGAAGTCGCTGGCGCCTAGGCGAGATCAACATTTTCAATCAGAGATGTGGCCAACGCGCAGACGAGAACATCACGTTCAATGAAGGATGTCGCCGGCGCCTAGGCGATAGCAACACTTTTAATCAGAGGTCTGGCTGGCGCCAAGGCGAGAAAGACATTCTCAATGAAGGGCGTCGCTGGCGCCTAGGCGACAGCAACATTTCCACTCAGAGATGTGGCCCACGCGCAGGCGAGAACAACACGCTCAATGAAGGATGTCGCCGACACCTAGGCGACAGCAACACTTTCAATCAGAGATGTGGCCCACGCGCAGGCGAGAACAACACGCTCAATGAGGGATGTCGCTGGCGCTTAGGCGACAGCAACATTTTCACTCTGAGCTGTGGCCAACGCGCAGGCGAGAACCACACGCTCAATGAAGGATGTCGCTGGCGCCTAGGCGACAGCAACATTTTCAATCAGAGACGTGGCCCACGCGCAAGCAGGAGCATCATTCCGAGACTATCGGGTCGCCAGAATGCAGGTCTCACACCCATTCCGCGCGGGCCGGGCTCGGTGTCACCGAGGTCCGGGCTACGCTAGGTGGGTAGTCTACGTTATAGGGGGGGGGCTGTACAACCAACCCGTATCGTAAGGATACGCGGTGAGGATGCAAGGGCCTTGGAGGCCCATGCGAACGTTTTTCGAACGAGGCTGGCCAGCGAAAGTCGCTGAGGATGGGCCGCAAGGATGCAAGGGTACCCTTGCGAAGGTTGCCCATCCTTACTATGCGGGTTGACTGCAGCCCCAGTGAGGGGGGGTCAGGGCCTCTGGGGCCGCGGTTTTGAAAAAATCATACTGGCGCACGTCCAGGCCCGCGAGGCATGCAGGGGGGGAGTTATGGCGGACCGGCCAGACTCGAGGGTATCGCCCGCGGGAGGTGAAGTCGGGAGCTCTGGTCAGCTTGGTTCACGGCGCCGTGCTTTTCTCGCGGAGGCGAGAGGCCGGAGGAGCGGGGAGAAAGGAGAGGAGGGGCACGCAACGAGACGGCGGGAAGAGAGGAGGGAGGAGCAGGAGGAGCAGGAGGAGCAGGAGGAACAGGAGGAGGAGCCAGGAGGAGCAAGAGGAGCAGGAGCAGGAGGAGGGAGGAGCGAGGAGTGAGTGACTCGACCCCGCTCGACAGTCGTCGGACGAGCCAGGGATGCCCGACGCTTGCGAAGCACGGGGAGAGGCGGAGGCAGAGGCGCCAGCGGTGAGGATTGTGGGTCTGGCGCGCGCCAGCGTGCTGTGCCGTGATTCGCCCATCGGAAGGGAAGCGCAAGGCTCACTCCCGAATGCATCCAGGGTGGGAAAAACGGGCATCGATCTTCGCAATGTCAGGCGTCTGGGCCGCTGTTCTGGCCTGGTATGGTGTGCTGTTGCCGTTGACCCGGTGGTGCTCTTCCAGGAGGTGGCGGTTATGATGGTGAGCAGGCGGTCGCTGGCGGTAAAGTTGTCGTAGGTGAAATATATGTGAGCTGGCTTGAATCGCTGGACGGCGAGGCAGATGCTGTCGCAGTGGTGTCCCTGCCGCGAAAGTAGCCTTTTGCGTGGTGTAGGTGCCTCTCTTGCTCCACTGATGGTCTTGGCGTGTGGGGGTATCTACGTAGGGAGTGAGATGGTCTAGGCAGGTAATCGCCTTGGCCTGAGGCGGCATTGGCCCTTGGGCTCTGGCTGAGACAGAGTGCGCCAGGCTTGGCATGAGCTGGTCGTGGAGTGTGGCTGGCGGTCTTGACACCATGCCCCCTCGGATGGTCTTGGGGAGACCAGGAGGTACCGATACCGCTGCTCCCCGGACCTCTCCAGGGGGTGCGCTCTGACCAGAATCTCGAGGCGAATCCGACGGTGGTGACGAGGGCCTCCGAGGAGGCCAAAAGAGGAGAAAACGAGGAAAGGGCAGAGGTCCGAGTGCCTTCTCCTCCTGTGAAGTCTTGCCATGGGATGGTACCAGCGCGTGTGGTCTGACAGTGGCGGGCCTCCGTGCCGCAGGGAGTCAAGGCAAAAGGCGCCAGCCAAGCCACCGACGCCCGCAGGCGTCGAGGAGCCCTCCCGGGCCAGACCGGTGCCCCAGGTTCGAGGGCTGGCCGAGCAGGCGTCGCCCATGGGCACGGGGAGAGAGTCCGTCGCGCCGAGGCTGGGAGTCGAGATCGGAGCAGGCAGAGGCCAAGGAGCTCCGAAACAACGCCTGGTGGGCCCATTTCCCACAACCATTCCTATAGGTAGGAAAAAAAGGAGGAGGAGGAAAAGGAGGAGGAGGAGGAGGAGGAGGACCTCCTCATCCTCCCTTCTCCGCCGTCCTACATGTGGTAGTGGTGGTGGAATATTTGCCCATCAACGCCCGCGTTGGAAGAGATGGGCAGTCTGAGATGTCCTCTGGTCCAGTAATAGTAGGCGGGCACGTCGCCATCCATTGCGCCCTCCGGCAGCATATTGGTCAGGGCTGCAGCAAACGGCGTCGCCACCGAGCGGGCACCAGGCAGAGACGCTGGCCCGGTAGTCGGCGTGGCCGCCGGAAGAGCAGTTCGCGCCTGCGTCGACGTGCACCCGGCGTTGCCTCTGGAGTGGCTGTCAGCGTTGTCGTCGGACTAATGGTCGTCGGACTGGCAGCGGCAGTGGGCACTATCGTCAGAGTTGCCGTGGGACTGGGCTTGTAATCGGAGTAGCCGTCAGACTGCTAGTGCGCTATCGACGGACTCGGACTGGCAGTCGGCACTGCCATTAGGCTCGCAGTGGCAGTTTGCGCTGCCGTCGGAGTGGCCACGTGGCGCTGACGTGGTGCCCGCCCCAAAGTGCTGGACGTGGTTACGACGGATTGGGAGAAAGGTAACGACGCATACTGGAAACGCTGGTGCATGAAACCACTGCCAGAAAAATGACGAACGTAGATGGCGGTGGGCTGCCACACGACCACCGTCAAATGAGGCCTTAGGCCACATAGGTCGCGTACGCCACACAAGGCAAACATAACGAAAAACGGAGATCGCAGTTGTCGCAGCCGTCACGCTTAGGAATTATGGTGACGGAATTGTGCTCGTTCTGGTACAGGCGATCGTTGTCGTGCACGCTGCCTGGGAGTGCGCCACAAATGAAGCAGCTCATCTTCGCTGTACCGATGCCTTGTAAGGCTCACGAATGGGGGCGCAGCAAGACTGGGAAGCATAGCAGAGCGCAACAGTCGCTGCACCGACCTTGCAGACGTGCTGCAGCTGATTTCTGCATGGATTTCGGTCAGTACAAAAACCCGAAACAACGAGCGGAAAACGAAGTCAATGTCACGTGGATCATTTGTTGTCTTCATTTTGGCCCCCAAAAATCCCCCCGAAATTAAATGCGAAATCCGGAACGAAATTTTCAGTCTGGGCCCATATTGTTTTCCGAACGAAATCCGCTCTGCGATGCAGGCGCCATGACGACAGGACTGTGAAGCCCACCTGTGCGCAGCAGGACTGCAAAGCACATCGGAGCGCAGCCAGAATTTCATACATGACCACCTGGCTGTACCGATGCCTCGTGATAAAACCAAAGCGAACACCTTGATATGACCACCTCGTGCACAGTACCAAAACAACCCAGCGGGCTCGAAATGCCTTACGAGATTCGTGAGAAAGCCGGTGGTGCTTCAAACAACTGAATGAAGAATGGAAAACGTGACATACTTGCCGCCGTCAGATGACCACGAAGATGTGGAAGGATCCCCTAGGTCGTGTAGGCCACACCGGTCGGACAAGCCAAAGTGGCCGTCGCAGATATCAAATTTGAAATTCCAGCGATGAACGTGTGCGTGTGTTCGGGAGTGTGCTTCAGAATTCCAGTATTGAACATACGTGTGCTAATCTTGTAAGGTGTGAGGCATGCCCACAGTGTATGATGGAGTGGTGCTGCCCACAAGTGCGCCACCTCATCAGGACCCCCAAAATCGGCACTGCAAACGAGAGGCGAGGTGGGAGCTGAAACAGAAGCGCTGGCGCAGACGCGGGCCGCCACGTCGAAACAGGCGAGGACCGTAGTGACACAACGGCCGTGACACCAAGCGTAGGTGGATGGATTTTTTCCGCGCTCACAGGCTGGGCGAGTGCCTCGCGACCACCTGCGGACCCCCGCAGTCCTGCCTGGCACCACCAGGGCAGCGCGGGGCGGATGCTGTCTCGGGGCAACCCTGGCAGAGGACCCGACCCACGACTCCACCAGGCGCGGCCCCCACAGCCACGCGTGTGCCTACGGCGACCCCATGATGAACAGCACGGGCGAGGAGGACGCAGCAATCGGGCGTTGAGTCGGTCGTCGGGGCAGGGCGAGCTGAGACCGCGGCAGCTCCAAATCGATCCCAAGACCCCCTCCCCGGCATCTAGACGCACCCAGTCTTCCGAGCTGCGCCCCAGTCGTGGCGACGAGGGGGCCCCCCGAGGGCCAACGATCTACCCCTGCCTCAACTGGCCCCCCTCGGAAGCCTGGAGGAAAGAGCAGCAGCAGCAGAACAAGAGAGGGAGAGCCCAGTCGTGGCAACGAGGGGGCCCCCCCCGAAGGCCAACGATCTACCCCTGCCTCAACTGGCCCCCCTCTGAAGCCAAGAGCGGGCCCGCGCCCTCAGCCTCTGGCTCGCCAGCTGTGGGGTTGAGGAGGAGGAGGAGGAGGAGGAGGAGGAGGAGGAGGAGGAGGAGGAGGAGGGGGAAGAGGAGCAGGAGGAGCAGGAGGAGAGAGGAGGAGAGGAGGAGGAGGAAGAGGAGGAGGAGGAGGAGGAGGAGGAGGAGAAGGGAGGAGGAGGAAGGAGAAGGAGGAGGAGGAGGAGGAGGAGGAGAGAGGAGGAGGAGGAGGAGGAGGAGGAGCAGGAGCAGCAACAGCAGCAGCAGCAGCAGGACCAGAGCGGGCGAGTGGGGGGGTGGGGGGCCAGGGCTGCGGCAGAGAGCCCTGGCGCCGCCCTTCGGGCTCGGCGGCCGCGGGCCGCAGCCCCCGCCGCCCCAGCGGCTCGCCACGGGGCGGCGTCGGCTTGGCGCCCTCGGCGGGTGCCGCAACGCGCCTGCGGTGCCCCGCGGGGTGGCCCTCGGCGTGGACTCGCCGCTTGCGGCCGCGGCGCCCTCCGGGCGGCGGCCGGGGTGCCCCCCCTCAGCGGGTGTTGTAGGGCGACTGCGGGGCCCCGCGGGCGGACCTCGCGCAGGGGGGGACGCCAGCCGAGCGCCTCTGCACGCGGCCCGGGCAGGCCCCTCGTGGGCCCGAGGATCGGCGCGCGCGCCCTCCAACGATGTGATTTCGCCCATCGCGGCGCCCCTCCTTCGCTGCGGCCCCTGGGCCAGCAGAACTACAGATCCGGGCCGCAAAACTGCCCCCCCCCCGGGGGGAGAGGGCTGGGAGCTCTGGGGACGCGGATTGCAAAAAACAATGTCAGCCAGCATGGGCCCCGACCAGTGAGTGACTGCATTGTAGAGGTGAAAGATATCTTGTGCAAGCTATGCTGTCTAATAAGCTATGCTGTGTAAGCTTTGCGGTGTAAGCAGTCCTGCAATCGATGGGGTGTACGCCATGATGTGTAAGCTCTGTGGCGTGAGCTACATGTTGTGAGCGATGCTGTGCAAGCTATGTGGTGCAAGCTATGCTGCGTAAAATACCGCGGGGGGGGGGGGTCAGATACGACGCCCCCCCTGGGAGTCCCGGAGCCCAAAAAAGCCCCAAGACGGGCCAAGAGTGCCCCAAGAGGCCCCAAAGACAGTCCAAGAGAACCCCGAATCGCCGAACGATCTGTCCAAGACGCCTCGACGGCCTCCAGATGGCCCAAGAGGCCTGCAAAGCGCCCCAAGAGGCCTCCAGGAGCTTTCCCGCGAGGGCCCCAAGAGGCAAAATTCAAGTATTTCCAATACGTTTTTGGAAGATGTTGGCGTTCTTGCCTCTTCCGCTTCCCGACGCGCCAAGACGGCCAAAGAGGCACCCAAGATCGCCCCGAGACGGCCCAAGATGCCCCCAAGAGGGTTCCCGAACGGCCGACGAGTGCCCCAAGACGGCCCAAGACGCCTCCAAGACGGCCCAAGAGGCCCCAAGAGGCTCCCAAGGGGCCCCCAAACTGCCCCCAGACAGCCCAGGAGAGCCCCAAATTGCCCAGGAGGCCTCCAAGAGTGCCTCGAGACGGCGCAAGAGGAGCCCTGGACGGCCCAAGACGGCCTCAAGAAAGCCCCAGGCTGTCCCAAGAAAGCCTCCTCCTCCTCCTCCTCCTCCTCCTCCTCCTCCTCCTCCTCCTCCTCCTCCTCCTCCCCCTTCTGCTCCCCCTCCTCCTGCTCTCCTCTGCCTCCTTCTCCTCCTCTTGCTTCTCCTCCACATCCTTCTCCCCCACCTCCTCCCTCATCCACCGCATCCACCTTTCCTCCACCTCCCACTCATCCTCCTCCCCCTTCCCCCCCTCGTTTTCATCTACGTCGTTATCGGCGGCACCGGCCGTAAGGCCTTCGCAGTACCATGGTGTGAGCTACATGGTGCGAGCTATGTTGTGTGGTGTATGTGGTGTGGGCTACGTGGCGATAGCTGAGCAGAGCAAGCTATGGCGCACGAGGCGGCCACGAGGCGAGACGGTCACGGGCGGCAACAACGTGGCAAAACCTGGCCAGAACCACCCAGCGCATGAGGCGGCCACGAGGCGGCGACGGGTGGCAACGTGGCGAAACCTCGCCGGACCCATCCGGCGCAAGAGACGGCCACGAGACGGCGACGGGCAACAACGTGGCGACAGCTCGCCGGACCCAGCCAGCTCACGAGACGGGCACGAGGTGACCACGGGCAACAACGTGGCGAATTCTCGCCGGAGCCATCCAACTCCTTAGCGATTTAAAAAAAGAACAAATGAATGCAAGCACTGCTTGGGGAGGGAAAACCACACCAGGGGATGAATGGGAAGGCGCGCACCCAGACATCCGGCGCCACAATTTTTCCTCGATCTGGCTCCCCGTGCAGAGGTCTGGACACCTTGGCAGGAACCAGATCTCCATCCATGGATGGAGATCTGGTTTGAGTCTGTTCTTGACGGCCCCCAAGGTTTGGCGAAGGCCCGCGGAGGCCGAAAGCGGCCCAAGACCTTCCGTCGTGATGTCCGTGCAGGGCGCGAGGAGGGCAGGGTGGGCCCGGGGCAGGGCAGAACGCGCACGCCGACCCCTCCATCCGACGCCCGAGGCATCGCAACCCCGAGACAGATCGTCGACCAGAGCCCTGGACCCCACCTCTCTGCGCCAAATTCTGTGCGAGGCGCGTCGAGCTGCGAGGGCCCCGGGGGCCCGACGCTGGGCGACGACGCCCGGCTCGAGAAAATCGCGGCGCCGGGACCTCCGCGCAGGGCAGGGCGGGCGGGGCACCACGCCGATCCTGGGCCCGGGCCCGCGCAAGGGCGCGCACGGCCGGCGCAACACCCCGTGGGCCTCGGGGTGGACAGCCCGCTGCGGCTGCCCGCCGCGTCGATCTGGCGCCGCCGGGCCGAATCCTGCGAACCCCAAAGGATGTGCACCACCAGCACCTCCATGACCCTGTCCTCCTCCACCCTCCTGTGGTTCCCTCCTCTTTCCCGGGAGGGGGATGGGGGAGGGTGGTGGTGGTGGTGGTGAAGGTGGTGGTGGTGGTGGTGGTGGTGGTGGTGGTGGTGGTGGTGGTGGTGGTGGTGGTGGTGGTGGTGGTGGTGGTGGTGGTGGTGGTGGTGGTGGTGGTGGTGGTGGTGGTGGTGGTGGTGGTGGTGGTGGTGGTGGTGGTGGTGGTCGTGGTGGTGGTGGTGGCGGCGGCGGTGGTTGTGGCGGCAGCGGCGGCGGTAGTGGTGGTGGTGGTGTATATTTCTGGGCCCCGTGAATCCAGCCGCGGCAGCTCGTGCTGCGCGGGGGCCTCGAACTCCACGGAGCCTTCCAGCACTTTCCTGGAAGAGGGGAACACATGATGGCGTACACATAAACTTTCGAAGGTCCGCGCGGATTTCTCGGATCTGCGCCGCGCTGGACCGCCCCTGGCGGCGACTCCAGCGCCACCCTTTTGCGCGCTCCGCGCGCCAGGGAAGGGAGGTCCATCGCCGATCCGAGAATTCCGCGCGGACCTCGGACATCGTCTGCTCTTCGAAAGAAGCGGCATGAACATAAGCTCGCGGCGAGCCCTGGTGGGGAGGCAGACGGGGCAGGTCGTCTCCAAAGCTCAGAAGGCCGCCTCCGAACTTAGTTTTCTGAGCCCTCCCCGGGGACACAGGCGGTTGCTTCGAAGGCTGGATGGCTTCTGAAAAGCCACGCCGCCTTCTGAGAAGGCCTACCCCCTCATTCCCCCCCTTGGGGAGCCGCCGAATAAGTTGTCGGAGCGCGCACGGATTCCTCGGATCGGCGATGACCCCCCCGCCTCCGGCGCGCGGAGCGCGCAAGGGGCGGCGCCGGAAGCGCCGACAGCGGGAAGAACTCGATGTGTACACCGCGCCCTTCGGCCGGCTGAGGAGTTCGGCGTTCATGGACGCCCCAACTGCCCCAACCATTTCGGGCGCTGGTTTCGCCCGCGCACCGAATCCCCTCGCCGAGCTCACGGGTTCCTGGGCCGACCCAACGACGCGGTGCATCCTTCGAGCCCCTCCTCGCCCGTGCGCACACGCGCCCGCGCGCAAACCGCGCGCCGCCCGCGCGCCGCGAGGGGGAAGGGGAGGGTGAGGGGGAGGGGGAGGAGGAGGAGGAGGAGGAGGAGGAGGAGGAGGAGGAGGAGGAGGAGGAGGAGGAGGAGAAGGAGGAAAAAGGAGAAGAAGAAAAAGAAGAAGAAGAATAGGAACGACTCCGAAGAAGACTGGTGACATCACCACAAAAGGAGAAAAACGAATTAGGGGAGGACTGCGCCTAGCCTGTCCTCCTGTCCTCCTCTTTGGCCTTGATGCGGGCCATCAAGGCCGCCACGCGGCCCTCGTAGGAAGGTCGCGTTGCCTGGGGCGGGGGAGCTGCTGGAGGCTCCCGCGGCGGCGCGGGCCGTACCTGCGCCGCTGGGGAGCCACAGAACTGCCCGACCCTCAAAACTTCCCTGGCCTGCTGCCTGGTGACGGGTCGCACCTCAACCTTCGAAAACAGGATAGCCCGATCCAAGGTGGACCGAAGCCTCGGGTTGGGTCCAAGGCCTCGACGAAAAGTTTGAAGAATCTCGATTCCCTTCCGAGTAGGGGGGGGGCACACGCGGGCCAGCTTCGAGCCACGTTCTTGAGACCACCCCCCCCACATTTCACGCACATACACACACACACACAAAAAAAAAAAAATGCTGAACACTCCTCCTCATCCTCCTCCTCGCAGGGACCCCAGGGTTTTAATAGCCGCCACCAACAACCGAACCCTGGATCGCAACAACTTGGTGACCCTTGGAGACCCTGAGAAACTCGAGGAGGAAAGGAGGGGTACCCTTACAGCCATCCATCGGCGGCGAGGTCCCAGGAGAGGCAACTGTTTAAACACTGCTTGCACTGGAGCCAAACATGACAGTAACCCAAGTCGTGGAAACTGCTCGTACGCCTGACCTGGGAGCGCCTGTCACGAGGGAGCCTGGGCCACCTTCGCTCCTTCTGGAAACATGGTAGCACTACAGCTGCAAGCTTGATGAAGCCGCCTGCACTTCATTGGGCCAGCTCTGCATCCTGAAGAAAGATGGGGTCAGGGCCCTGACGCATAGCGAGTGCTATCTTCGCGTAGGCATCAGTTGCTTTGTTCGCAACTGCATACCTGTGTCGACTGCGCAAACATGCGGACAGTTGCATACTAGTTCGAAACGCGGATATGCGCGTCGAGGTTACTGTGCCCCTGAATGACTACGGCCATGCAATCGAGGCGAATGTGAGTCTCTCTCTGTCAGAAATCTGACCCGCGAGGACATACGCAAGGTGCTCAGCAAAGGCAGGAGTCTGGGGGAAGGAGCCTGCAACAAGGTCTCGAAGGATGGCTAGGGGCTCTCCGCTCCCGGGTCTCAGGAGACACATAGCCCACTCAGCCCTCCGAAGGCACCTGAGAGGCTGCTCCGTACACGAGCTACCCGCTGCCAACTCCATCAGCGGAGCCTCCCCCAGACGCTCTCCGACCCGCTCAACAGAAGTTGGGATATCTTCGCCATTCCCCCCGGGGCCGCAACACACGCTAGACGCACACGGGGGGGAACCACACTCGGATCATAGGCGAAGAGACCTCTCGTAAACATCAAAGCATCTCTGTCCCTAGCTGTCTGGAGAAACTCGCTCGAATCTGCTGCTGCGTTACGAGCTGAGACTACCTCTGGAAGCGTGCAACTGTACAATCGATGGTGCAAAGTGTCGGCGCCGCGCCCGCATCTACATCTGCCTGTGGTCTGGTATCCAGCAAAACGGCCTCTCTCTTCCGTCCACACGGCATCGCAGGCGCAGCACCGTATAAGGAAACGCGGGTAATGTGTCATTTGTTTGCTGGTTTGCGCGCAGACAGGGCCCCAAATTAAATCAAGCGTTGCATAGTGCTGCTCAGGGAGGTTGAGCTTCCGCGCCAAAGCCTTTTCATGTTGACGCTGCAGCCCTACTTCGAGAAAGTCAAGAAGAAGTGTTGGGGTCAGCTGTCCGACCTGCACCTCGAGACTGTTGTGGTCTATCCATGCCAGAGGCTCAGGCGCATCCCAGCTTGCACGTCGAGCTGCGAGACACGCTCTTGAGAGGGGCCCTTTGCTCGAATGCCAGGTCCCAGGATTGCTCGCCTGAGCCCCGAGCCACATTCTGCATAAAGAGTCCAGTGAAACAAGTGCTTGATCATGGTTCGATTTAGACAGACACATCATACGACACCACTGCAACGCGGGAGCCAACGCTGATCGAGCACTTTCGTCCCCGAAGAGGACCACCTTGGCTGACAGACTGGTGCCGCCGTGCTGCGGGGAGTGGACTCTGCTCTGGAGCCTACGAAAACTCAGCCACCCAGCTTCGGTTAGACCCAGGACCTCGGTCCCAAAAAGCCGCTCCCGTGGAAACTCCAGTTTATAAAACTCGTTGGAAAGCCTTCTGGGTGCACCCTGCTAACGTACGAGCACGGCGATTGTGCTTGCGAAGCCTCAAGCGCACCTTGCGAAACCTCGTGTGTTGCCTGGCTCAAGCTCCGGCTCTGACTCGCTCGGCTGCACATGATTGGTCTACTCCTAAGTACGTCACACTGCTGAGGGCGGCCTCTCGGGGTAACCCGATCTCCCGACACACCTTCCGTGCCAAGCCAGCTGCAAAACCTGATCGTTCAAGCTGGCTCGCAGCTGCTGCACACACAGTTTGAAATATTTGCCTGCGCGAATGGCCATACGCTTGGTGATTTCCCGATCTCTACTGGAAACACCTATGGCACTGTCTGGAGGAGGAGGAGGAGGAGGAGGAGGAGGAGAAGGAGGAGGAGGAGGGGGACGAGGAGGAGGAGGAGGAGGTCCGCACCGCCCGCGTGCCAGTCGGCTCCGCACCGCACGCGCGTGCTGCGCCTGCGGGCGAGCAGGCCAAGGCGCGAGCGTGCCCTCATTGCGCTGCTGTGTCCTCCTGCTCCTCCTCCTCCTCCTCCTCCTCCTCCTCCTCCTCCTCCTCCTCCTCCTCCTTCTCCTCCTCCTCCTCCTCCTCCTCCTCCTCCTCCTCCTCCTCTGAGCCGCTCTGCGAGACCAGCGCCGAGCCAGGAGCTCCGCGCGCCAGGGAGCGGGGGCCCCCCCAAACGGTGCGGGGGCCGCACCGTGCGGTGAGTCCGTGGGGAGGCGGGGTGGCCGCGCGGTCATTGGGACCTGGGCCGCTCCCCGATGCCTCGGGCGACGGGGGCCTCCGAGGCCTAGACAAAAACCGCGCGGTGGCGCAACGTGCGGTGTGGGATTCGGGGATGCCGAGGTCATGGCACGGTCTGGCACCCGCGATGGACCCCAACAGGGAGGGGGGGGCCCACCGAAAGCTTATCAGGTGGCGACAGCCAAGCCCTACCCCATTCCAACCATCGATCCTCCCGAATCGATGGGAGGCGGGGGTAGGGTTCGATGTTCGCCACGTACTCGAAAAATTCCGAACCCTGCCCCCGCAGCCCATCGAGTTGCCCGAATTCGGCGGCGAACGAGGGGGGGAAATGAAAAGGAGACGGCCTTCTCAGAAGGCGGCGGGGTTTCTCAGAAGCCCTCGCGCCTTCCGAGAAGTGTTCTGTATCTTCGGGAAAGGCTTAGAGAGAACTTCTCAGAAGGCAAAGGGACTTCCAAGCCTTCTGAGAAGGCCCGCCCCTTCTCACTTCCCCCCCTCGCTCGCCGCCGACGAATGGTTGATCGGCGAGGATAGGACTCGGATACCGCCGCCGACTTAGGCTCATGCCGACGTTGTTCCTCCTCGGCTTCCTGGAGCCGCCCTTCGCCAGCCCGCCCTGCGCCTTCTTGGCCCTGCGACTGGCCTCGCGCGCCTTCGCGTCGCTCTCCTCGAGCTGCTGCTCCGTCGCCCTCAGCGCCCTCTCGAGGGTGCCGTTCTCCTGGGACGCGGAAGGACATGCTATGGCCCCGTGCGCCCTCCGCGCACAGCCGAAGCGAGAAGGCAGCACAAGCCTCGTGCAGCACACGGGTGGCCCAACGGTATGGCCACAGAGCGCCCGCCTCGGAGCTGATCCCACACGATGTCTGAGCGTGCGCGTCGCCCTTGCGGGGCCGACGCGCATGAAGGTATAAACGTGTTTAGGTGGTGGAAGGGGCCCTGGGACACACACACACACAGAACCAGACACCATCAACAAGATTCTCCATATGTTGCCATATGTTCTCGGTTTTTGTCTTCCCCCCACTGCCCAGATGTTCCCATAGTTTCTGAGGAGTCGACGGTGAATTTGTGTCTGCGTGTGTTTTCCCCTCCTGGGTGGTGCCGATTCCCTCCTTCTGGCGGGCGCAGCCCACATCGAGGAGCGAAGGGGCTCTGACGGGGCACGGCGGGTCTCGATCGGGAGCCTGCTCCCCGACCCCGACCGAAGCAGCGAGAGCAGCAGAGCCGCCCCCTGACCCCAAGCTGGACAGAGGGACTTCGTCACGTGATGCGAAGCTCCCCCCCTTCCCCGCCGAATCCCGCTCCTCTTCGTCCTCGTCATGTCCTCCTCCTCCTCCTCCTCCTGCTCCTCCTCCGATTCGCATCACGTGACGGATCCAACTTGCCGACAAGCTGGTCTTTGCTTCAGCGTGTTGGCTGTACCTCGGCACGGAGCCGGAGTCGAATCGAATCGGCCGCGCCAGCACGCACGGCAGCGGCACGCAGAACATCGGCATCGCGTCGAATGGCCGAAAACCCGCAGGAATCGAAGCGGACCGGGCAGGCCAGAACCGATATGATGGGGTCGGACCGAAGCGGGCCCCGCCTTGCGCATGGACTCGACCACCATCATCAGCTTCTGCATGCGCTCCATCAGCTTCACGTTCTTCTGCTCCAGGCGGTCCCGCACCAGC
>CAUYUJ010018953.1:115000-150000 GCA_963575745.1 Prorocentrum cordatum | reverse complement strand
TCCTACTACTACGACTACTACTACTACTACTGCAACTACGGCTACTACTACTACTACTACTACGACTACTACTACTACTACTACTGTCACCACCACCACTGCTACTACTAATAACACCACTTCTGCTGCTACTACGACTGCTACTACTTATACGACTACTTCGGCCACTATAACAATAGTACTACCACTACGAGTACTACTACTACTACTACTACTACTACTACTACTACTACTACGGGTACTACTACTACGATTACCACCACCACCACCATCACTACTACTACTACTACTACTACTACTACTACTACTACTGCTGTCACTATTACTACTACTATTACTACCACTACTACCATGACTACTACAACGATCACTACTACTACTACTACTACTACTACTACTACTACTATTATTACGGCTGCTGCTACTGCTACTACTGCTACTACTACTACGACTATTACTACTACTACTACTACTACTACTACTACTACTACCACTACTGCTCCTACTACTCCTACTACCACTACTACGAGGTACTACTAATACTAAATTATTACTACTACTACTACTACGACTACTGCTACTACTACTACTACTACTACTACTACTGGTGTTACGACTACTACTACCTCTGCTACGACTACGACGACTACTGACTTTACTACCACCACTACTGAATTATTATTACTACGACTAGTACTAAGACTACTACTACTACTACTACTACTACTGCTGTTACTACAACTACCACTACGACTACGCCTACGACGAGTATTACCAGTATTCCTACTACCACGACTACCACGGCTACTACACAAACTACGACTACAACTAGTACTACTACGACTCCTACGGCTACACCGACGCCTACTACTACGACTACTCATACGACTACGACTACTACTGCTACAACGACTACTACTACTAGCCCTACTACTACTACGACGACGACTACTACTACTACTGCCACCACCACCAACACAACTACTACTAAGTAATACTACTACTGCGACCCCTACTACTACTACGTCGACTACTACTACTACTACTGCGACTACTACTGCTACTACTACTGCTACTAGAACTTTCTACTAATACTACGACTATTGATGCTACTACAACGACGTCTGCTACTACTACTACTACTACTACTACTACTACTACTACTACTACTGTTACTACGACGTACTACTACGACAACTACTGATATTAGTACCACTACTACTACTACTGTTACTACTACTACTACTACTAAGACTACTACTACTACTACTGCTGCTACGAGGGCTACGACTACGACTACGACTACGACTGATTGTAACACTACTAAGAATACTACGACTACTGCGACTATGACTACAACTGCTATCACTACTACTACGACTACTGAGACTACTACTACTACTACTACCACTACTACTACTACTACTACTACTACGACTACTACTACTACTACTACTACTACTACTACTACTACTACTACTACTACTACTACTACTACTACTACTACTACTACTACTACTACTACTACTACTACTACTACTACTACTACTACTACTACTACTACTACTACTACTACTACTACTACTACTACTACTACTACTACTACTACTACTACTACTACTACATACTACTACTACTACTACTACTACTACTACTACTACTACTACTACTACTACTACTACTACTACTACTACTACTACGACTACTACTACTACTACTACTACTACTACTACTACTACTACTTTAAGCCCACCGTAGAACTAACACCCGAGTACGATTCAATTTACTACTCCTTTACTACACTACTATGAATACTACTGCTTTACTACTAAACTACTACTACTACTACCATTACAAATACTATACTACACTACTACCACACTACTACTTACTACTACTACTACTACGACCTACTCCTACTACTACATTACGATACTTACGGTACTACTACTACTACTACTGCTACTACTCCTACTTATTACGCTTGTAAACTTATTACTTACTTCCTGCTACTACTACTAAATCCAAACTGTATGCGACGGACTTGACTGGGACGACGGAGTACGATTAAGACTACGACCTACTACTACTACTACTACTACTACTACTACTACGACTACTACTACTACTACTACTACTACTACTACGACTACGACTACGACTACGACTACGACTACTACGACTACAACTACAACTACTACTACTACTACTACTACTACTACTAATACTACTACTACTACTACTACTACAACTACTACTACTACTACTACTACTACTACTACTATTTCTACTAATACTGATATTACAAATACTACTACTACTGTTGATACTACTACTACTACTACTACTACTACTACTACTACTACTACTACTACTACGACCGCTACTACTACGTCTAAAACCACGACTACGACTACTATCACTACTGCAACTACAACTACTACTACTACTACTACTACTACTACTACTACTAGGACTACTCCGACTACTACAACTACTACGACTACTACTTCTACTGCGACGACGACAACTACTACGAGTACTGTACTACCGCTACTACTACTACTACTACTACTACTACTACTACTACTACGACTACTACTAGTACGACTACTGCTACGATTACTACTACTACTACTACCGCTACTACTACTTCTAAAACAACGACTACGACTACTACCACTACGACTACGACCACTACTACAACAACTACTACTACTACTACTATGATTACTGCGAATACTACTACTACTACTACTACGACGACTACTACTTCTACTACAACGACGACTACTACGGCTACTACTGCTACTAGTACCACCGCTAGTATCACTACTACTACTACTATTACGACTACTACTACTACTACTACTACTACTACTACTATTACGACTATACTGCTACTACTACTACTACTACAACTGCTGTTGCCACTAGTACTAACTACTACTACTACTACTACTACTACTACTACTACTACTACTACTACTATTACTACGACTACTACTACTACTACTACTACTACTACTACTACTAGTACTACGACTACTACTACTACGCCTGCTACTACGACTTCAACTACGACTAAGACTACGACTACGACTACCACTACTACTACTAGTACCACGACTACCACTACTACTACTACTACTACGACTACGACTACGACTACTACTAGTTCTACTTCTACTACTACGACTACGACTACGACTACTACTACTACTACTACTACTACTACTCTACAACTACTGTACTAATACTACTACTACTACTACTACTACTACTACTTGACTTACTACTACTATTAATA
Organism: Prorocentrum cordatum; assembly: GCA_963575745.1. Taxonomy (NCBI): domain Eukaryota; class Dinophyceae; order Prorocentrales; family Prorocentraceae; genus Prorocentrum; species Prorocentrum cordatum. Next base: position 146,690 of record CAUYUJ010018953.1, on the reverse strand, counting down.
TTACGATTCCTTACTACTACTACTACTACTACTACTACTACAATACTAACTTACTACTATATACTACATAGACTACTACTACTACTTACTGCTACTGCTACGGCTACTGCTACTGTAACTCCTACTACTACTACTACGACTACACTACTACTACTACTACTACTATAAACTACTACTACTGCTACTACTACTACTACAACTACTACTACTACTACTACTACTACTACTACTACTACTACTACTACTACTACTACTACTACTACTACTACTAATAATAATAATACTAGAACAACGCGAACCGAACACTGAGACATAATGGTGGTACGAGTCGCGGTCGTAAAAAGTCTTCCAACCATACGAAGAAGAACCGCGATAACAATAACCGGCACACGCACAACAACATCCAGAGGTCTACGGAGACCTCTTGGACAGGAACTGGGCCCTCCCTGGCGGCGCCTCTGGCGCCGACCCCTGCGCGCTCCGCACGACAGGGATCGGGAGCCCCCAAAACAGTGCGGTGGCCACACCGTGTGATGTCCGTTTTCTTATTCGCTGTTTTGCCGATCGGCGTGGGCCCTCGCATCCTCCCACCCCCCCCTGGAGTAGATCTTGTCTGTTTTTTGGGGCGCCTGTTTCAAGCAGGTCGAGTCTCCCCCAAAGAACGCACTGCTCCAAACAGTCGCACTAAGCAGGGGTCCTGAGCCAGATCCCCCCCCCCCCCCCCCCCCCCCCCCCCCCCTCCGCACAATGTCAGAATGCCGAATAAGTCCACGTTCACGTGGTGAGCTGGTGAGGATGCGGGGTGGCCCAACGGTTTCGGGACCTCGGGCCTTTCTCCCAGGACGCGTGGAGCGACACGGAGCTCCGAGGCCTCTCCGAAAACCTCGCGGGGACGGACCGTGCGGTGAAACCGTCGGGGCTTCCGAGGTCCCTGCACGGTGCGGCACCGCACCGCTTCGAGTCCCCCAGCAGGGCAGAAAGGGGGGGTCCAACGGCGAGTCAGGAAATCGGCACGGGTCTCCGAGGGCATACGCTGGTGCCGTAGTAGTAGTAGCAGTAGTAGTAGAAGAAGAAAAAGAAGAAGCAATAGTAGTAGTAGTAGTAGTAGTAGTAGTCGTAGTAGTAGTAGTAGTAGTAGTAGTAGTAGTAGTAGTAGTAGTAGTAGTCGTAGTCGTAGCAGTAGTCGTAGTAGTATGGTAGTAGTAGTGGTAGTAGTAGTAGTAGTAGTAGGTTAGTAGTAGTAGTAGTAGTAGTCGTAGTAGTAGTCGTAGTAGTGTAGTAGTAGTAGTAGTAGTAGTAGTAGTAGAAGTAGTAGTAGTAGTACGAGTAGTAGTAGTAGTCGTAGAGGTAGTAGTAGTAGTAGTAGGAGTAGTAGTAGGAGTAGTAGTAGTAGTAGTAGTCGTAGTAGTAGTAGTAGTCGTAGTAGTAGTAATAGTAGTAGTAGTAGTAAAAGTGATAGTAGTACTAAAAGTAATAGTAGTCGTCGCCGTAGTAGTAGTAGTAGTAGTAGTAGTCGTTGTAGTAGCAGTAGTAGTAGTAGTAGTAGTAGTAGTAGTAGTACTAGTCGTAGTCGTGGTAGTAGTAGTAGTAAAAGAAAAAAGTAGTAGTAGAAGTAGTAGTAGTAGTAGTGGTAGTAGTAGTAGTAGTAAACGTAGTAGTAGTAGTAGTAGTAGTAGTAGTGGTAGTAGTAGTAGTAGTAGTGGTAGTAGTAGTAATAGTAGTAGTAGTAGCCATCGTCGTCGTAGTGGTCGTAGTAGCAGTAGTCGTTGTAGTACCAGTAGCAGTAGTACGAGTAGTAGTCATAGTTGTAGTAGTAGTAGTAGTAGTAGTGGTGGTGGTAGTAGTAGTAGTAGTAGTAGTAGTAGTGGTAGTAGAAGTATTACTAGTCGTGATAGTAGCCGTCGCCGTCGTAGTAGTTGTAGTAGTAGAAGTTGTAGTAGTCGTCGTAGTAGTAGTAGTAGTAGTAGTAGTACGGATAGCAGTGGTCGTAGTAGTAGTAGTAGTAGTCGTAGTAGTAGTAGTAATAGTAGTTGTAGAAATAGTGGTACGAGTAGTAATAGTAGTCGTCGTCGTCGTCGTAATACATCGGCGTTACAAAAGTTTCGTCATAAAATAAAAGTCGATCATCTTGCATAAGCAAAGACAAATCCCGCCCCGGTGGGAATTCTAGAGCCGCGTGAATTTACGTCGGGATTTCAAAATGTCCCGTCTTAAATCTATACTATTATAGTAAGGGATGAAATCCCACTTTTAGAAATCCCGGATCGTTGATCCGACCGCTCTTGACTCAGTCCGCTAGGATTCTAGGGGGGAAGAGGGGGGGCCAGCTCGGCGCGGCCAGGGCAGTGGTCAGCCTCTGCCCGCTTGCTCACGCGGAAAGAAGACACGAAACCCATGCCACCTTCAAACTCTCATGAAACGTGACGAACTTTTGTAACGGCGTAGTAGTAGTAGTAGCCGTTGTAGCAGCAGTCGTAGTAGTAGTAGTAGTCGTAGTCGTGGTAGTAGTAGTCGTAGTAGTAATAAGAAAAAGTAGTAGTAGTGGTGGTAGTAGTAGTAGTACTAGTAGTTATAGTAGTAGTAGTAGTAGTAGAAGCAGTAGTAGTAGTAGTAGTAGTAGTAGTAATCGTCATCGTCGTCGTAGTGGTCGTATTAGTAGTAGCCGTTGTAGTAGCAGTAGAAGTAGTAGTAGTGGTATTCGTGGTAGTAGTAGTAGTAGTAGTGGTAGTAGAAGTATTACTACTCGTAGTAGTAGTCGTCGTCGTAGTCGTAGTAGTAGCAGTATTATTAGTAGTAGTAGTAGTAGGAGTAGTAGTAGTAGTAGTGATAGTAGTGGTAGTCGTAGTAGTAGTGATACCAGTGGTCGTAGTAGTAGTAGTCGTCGCCGTCGTCGTAGTAGCAGTAGTAGCAGCAGGAGTAGTAGTAGTAGTAGTAGTAGTAGTAGTAGTAACCGTAGTAGTAGTCGTAGTAGTAGTAACCGTAGTAGTAGTCGTAGTAGTAGTAGTAGTATCAGTAAGGGCAACAGTAACAGTAGCAGTAACAGTAATAGTAGCAACAATAGTCCTAGCAGTAATAGGCGTTTGCGTAGTGGTCGTAGTATGGTAGGAGTAGTAGTAACAGAAGTAGCAGTAGTAGTAGTAGTAGTAGTAGTAGTCATACTAGTAGTAGTAGTAGTAGTACTAGTAGTAGTAGTAGTAGTAGTAGTAGTAGTAGTCACATTACTAATAGTTGTAGTAGTCATAATACTACACGCTTAGTAGTAGTAGTAGTAGTCGTCGTCGTCGTCGTCGTCGTCGTCGTCGTCGTCGTCGTCGTCGTCGTCGTCGTCGTCCGTTCGGTCCTCGTGTTAGTAGTAACCCCTCCCCAAAAAAAAAAAAAAAAAAAAAAAACTAGTAGTAGAGTAAATAGTAGTAGTAGCCGTAGTAATAATAATAGTAGTAGTAATCGTAGTAGTAGCAGTCGTAGTAGTCGTCATAGTAGTAGTAATAGAGTAGTCGTATAGTAGTACAGTAGTAGTAGTAGTAGTAGTAGTAGTAGTAGTAGTAGTAGTAGTAGTAGTAGAAGTAGTAGTAGTAGGTGTGCTCTGAATACCAGCACTATTAATATGCCTCCTCGCCTTCGTATGATTCGCAGTTTTGTTAGTGTTCCATCTGCTCGAATTACTATTACTGTTCGTGTGGGTACTAGTATTGTTTGCTTGAGTGCTGTTAGTATTCGTCGTCGTCTCATTATTTATACTATTATTCGGGCCTCCCGCAGGTGCTCCAGGTCGACCTCGCGGTGCTTCAACATCTGGTCCTGCTCCTCCAGGCTCTGCCTCAAGTCCGTGAGGTCCGTCTGGAGCTTCTGGTTCTCGGCCAACAGCTGCTGCTTCTCCCTGATCATCTGGTCCAGCTTCTGCTGGTGGTACTCCAGGTCCAGCTGCAGGTGCCGGATGTCGCTCACGAGGTCCTGGGGGCCGCCCACATGGGGCCGAAAAGGACCGCCGCCGCATCGCCCGTGCATCGACGACGCCGTCGGCGGGTGGGCCAGCACAGCACGTCGACTGGGAATGATGGTGCCTCAACTGACACTTACCAGACCATCCCAACCCAACCCAAAGACCCGGATTTCGGGTAGGGGGGGGGGTACGGGATTCATATGTTTTTGTCAGTGCTCCCCGACCCCCCCACACTGGAAACGAAGGGAATATTGGTGGGCAGTGATCAACCAGCGCCGCACAGCCCTGCGTACCCCACCGGGACATTCCTCCCAGGCCAGCACCCAGGGCGGCCGGCACGGAGCACATCGGGGGCCCCGCATCTGGACCCCTCGCCAACACGTACGGCGGCGGCGCGGGCGCGACCTCCCCAAACGTCCGACGTCGTTTGCCTTCTTCCGTGTGGGGTCCCCGGAAACCTCGACCCCGCTCCCGGGGGCCGCCTTTTCATCCTGACCGGGGGTCGCACAAGGTCGGGTTGGGGCAGAGGTAGGCTTGAAAGAAAAAATCGCTCCAAACGGCCCCCCGAAGAAGGAAACGCGTTATAGGGGAGCATCCAGCTGGGCCCGTTTCCCAGCCCCACCTTAGGCTGACCCTCCCTCCAGGACCCCCGGACTTTTTCACCCTGAGCCGTGTTCTGACGGTCCCGGGGCCGGGGGAGGGCCCTGAGAGCGTGGAAGCAAAAAGTCGCCCCCTCCACCGCTGCTGCCATGACCCCTCTCGCCCAGGGGGGGGCGCGTCCTGACCAGAACCTCACGGCGGATCCAGCGGTCGCGACTGGCCCCCCTCACGGGTCTGGAAGCCCCCAAGAGCATTGAAGGTCGCCCCAAGAGGCTTCCGAGAGTCCCCCAAGAGCTCCGGGGAAGCCCTCGAGAGGTTAAAACCATTGAAAAACTCAGAGGATATCAATGATTTTCTGTTTTCCCGCGAGACGAGGACGAGCAGCGGTATCAGTACAGTCAGCCCGTATCAGAAAGGTGCGCGGTAAGCATGCACGGGCCTCGGAGGCCCGTGCGAGCGTTTCTCGAGCGGGGCTGGCCAGCGAGGGTCGCCAAGGATGGGCTGGAAGGGGCAAGGATGCAGGTGCACCCTGGGAAAGGTTGCCCATCCTTACGATGCGAGCCGACCGTGGTTGTTCCTCCCCCGAGAAGAAGAATAAGAAGAAGAAGAAGAAGAATAAGAAGAAAAAGAAGAAGAAGACGCCGTGCACGTCAGAGGTGCACGGGCAAAAAAACTGGCGCCGACGCGACGGCAGCCGAACGCCGTGAAACGCTTCGAACACCCCATCGTCGCCATCACTGTGGACAGGGCGTGTCTGAAAACTTGCACGTGCACATCCCCCTCGCCATGAGCCCCCCCAAGGTGGGACGACCCGGGACAACAACGGCAGCAGAAAGCCGAACATCGTGGAGGAGCCCTCCCGTGGTGAGATGTTTGTCCGCGGCGCGAAGGGAGGGCAGGGTCGCCGAGGCGTCTCGGCGGTGCGGCGCGCGAGCAGCCCTCGGCCCCGCCTGCTCTGCTCAGGGGCCCGTCTCTTTCGGCGGGGGTGGCGCCGCCAGGGCGCACCCACGTCCACTGCAGAGGCCTCCCAGATGGGGTCGGAGTAGATTTAGGTTGGGCATGTCTTCCTACAGGCGGATTTGGGAGGAAAACTTTAAAAGAGCCAAACAATACTCCAAAATGGTAAAAACAAAAAAAAAATCCTGGTGAAGGTCGCAACCATATGCAGTTGTGGGTACCGTAATTGTGAATATCTGCTTCAGTGAAGCTCCCCATGGGGCCACGAAGCGCTGCACTGGGCGGGGGGGAACGCTGTACTGTGTGGGTGGTGTGCCGACTTGGGTTTCCGGGACGCATGCGGACGGTCCCACTGAGGGCTTCGGTGGAGCTCCCTATGGGGCCACGAAGCGCTCTACTGAGTGAATGAAAATGCCAAATTGAGTTACCGGGTCGCATGCGGACGGTCCCACTGGGGGCTTGGGTGGAGCCCCCTATGGGGCCACGAAACGCTGCACTGCGCGGGTGAAGATGCCAAATTACATTTCCCGGACGCATTCGGACGGTGGCACTGGGGCTTTGGGTGGAGCCCCCTATGGGGCCACGAAACGCTGCACTGGGTAGGTGAAAATGCCAAATTGCGCTTCCGGGACGCATGCGGACGGGGGCACTGGGGCCTTCGGTGGAGCTCCCAATGCGACCACGAAGCGCTGTACTGGGTGGGTGAAGCGCAGGGAGGAGGGGGAGGAGGGCCACGAAACGCTGTACTGGGTGTGCGGGACGCATGCGGACGGTAGCGCTGGGACCTTCGGTGGGGCTCCCTATGGGGCCACGAAACGCTGTACTGGGTGTGCGGGACGCATGCGGACGGTAGCGCTGGGACCTTCGGTGGGGCTTCCTATGGGCCACGAAACGCTGTACTGGGTGGGTGAAACGCAGGGAGGAGGTGGAGGAGGGCCACGAAACGCTGTACCGGGTGTGCGGGACGCATGCGGACGGCAGCACTGGGACCTTCGGTGGAGCTCCCTATGGGGCCACGAAGCGCTGTACTGGTTGTGCGGACGCATGCGGACGGTAGCCACTTGGGCCTTCGGTGGGGCTCCCTATGGGCCACGAAACGCTGTACCGGGTGCTTTGTGCGGGGACGCAAGCTCTCGAACATTAGGCACTGGGACCTTCGGTGGGGCTCCCAATGCCGGCCACGAAACGCGTACTGGGTGGGCGAAGCGCAAGGAGGAGGTGGAGTAGGGCCACGAAACGCTGTACTGGGTGTGCGGGACGCATGCGGACGGTAGCACTGGGACCTTCAGTGGAGCTCCCTATGTGGCCACGAAACGCTGTACTGGGTGTGCGGGACGCATGCGGACGGTAGCACTGGGACCTTCGGTGGGGCTCCCCATGGGGCCACGAAACGCTGTACTGGGTGTGCGGGACGCATGCGGACGGTAGGGAGGAGGGGGGGGCGCAGGGAGAAAGGGAAGGAGGGAGGAGGAGGGAGGAGTGGGGGGAGGAGGGGGAGGAGGAGGAAGAGGAGAACGCGGGGACCGTTATTTCAAAACGAAGACCCAACACCACAGGATGGTTGCGAAATAACAGAAAAAATCGTCCCCTGACGATCTGTTTGACAATTTTCGAATATTCATCTTGTAGGGGAGCGTGCCCTACCTAAGAGTAGATGGGGTGGGAGGATCACGCCGCATCGGCGATGCATCGGCGATGCATCGGTGGTGCACCAGCGATGCGTCGTCGACGTCGGCGAGGCATCGGCGACGTCGGCGTGAAGCAAATCGGGCCCCACATCGAGCCGCATCGGCGATGCATCGGCGATGCGGCACGACCCTCCGACCCATCTAATCGGACCCCACCTAGGAGGCCTAGACACTGCCGCCGCGTGGTCTAACAACCTCCCAAACCACCCCAACCCAAGCCGAAGCCACTGCTGGCATTTCCGGTGGGGGGCACTCTAGAACATGGAGGAAACACGATGGAACCCGCACACCCGCCAACCCAAACTTTGGGAGTATCTGGGACCTTCGGGTTGGGTTGGGGTGTCTTGGTAAGTAGTGAGGGTCGTGTCCCAGGGAAACTGAAAGCGGTGGATCTGAGTATGGTGGGGGCCTTCGATGAGGAATGTACCCAGGAGGCTTCAGGCTCTGGAGGAGTCCTGGTCTGACGAGGGCGGCGGTGGTATCCATGGCCAAGCCTCCATTGGAGCCCAACCGGGTTTGGTGACCCTGGATTCCTCATCCAATGGTTCCCTATCCGATGCACGCACCGTGCCTCTCTGCCCGCCCATGCGGGCGGTCAGACATCGACGCCCACCGCTCCTCGAGATCCCCGGGGCACGACTCCAAATCGGTGGATGCGGCCCTGGCGGGCCACGCCTCGGGCCTCCGACGGTCCCGGGGAAACGGCTCTGGACGTCCGGGCCCCGACTCCGATGGCCCTCGGGTCACAGCTCGGGCCTCCTGCGGCCGTTCGGGACGATCCGAGCACCACGGAGCGCTCTCGGCATGGCGCACCTGCCGGAAAGCAGGGCGGGGCCGGGGACACACCCCTGGAAGCTGTCGGAAACACGCCGAAACCTCGAACATCGGAGTCAGCGCGACTTCCCTGCTTCGGGCCCCCCAAACGGTGCGGTGACGGACCGTGCGGTGGCCACGAAACCCCAAGAGACCTCAGCGCACGATCCGTCACCGCACGGTTTGGGGACCTCAGAGGCCCCAGTCGCCCGAGAAGTCCTCGGAGGACGGCTCGAGTCCAAAAAACCGTGCGGTGGCCCCCGAATCCCCACGGACGCACCACACAATGTGGTCACCACACCGCTTAGGGCCCCCCCCTACATGCTCGGGCCCCGCTTCAAAGGAACAAGAAACGACATGAACGTTCGAGAGTCCGCGAGGATGCCGTTGGTCTGCGCTGGACCCCCATCCCTGGCGCGCGGAGCGGCTGCGGAAGCGCGGCCGGGAAGATCCGAGAAATCCGCGCGGACTTCCGAAAGTTCATGTGGGTGTCTTTATGTGATCGATCCGATGTCTTGACTTCTTCTGAAAATGATAAGAATAAACAAAACAAAACGCGACTGAAACCCCAGACCCAATCTTTCTGCATCATCTTTCGAGCCGAATCGACCCTTGAGGGCCCAAAATTTGGCGAATACGCCCGTTGTGGAAAAAGAATACAGAGCCAGGATCTCAGGCTCTTGATTTTTCCATGCGATGAATCTCTGGGGCCGGCCCAGTCCCTTGGGTACGGAAGATGTGGGCACGATGCCCAACAACAGACGTTGTCCAAAACCGACAGCGGCCGCTGTTGGGCAGGCGGCCTTCTGCCTCCAATGGGCAACGCGCGCGGCGGCACGGACAGCGAGCCCTGTGCGAAATGAACCGGAACTGCTGTCAGTCTTCGTGCGCAGCCTTTCCGTACCCGTTTCGATCGTACCGCTGGATCTCTGGGGCCCGGCTGGCAACAAGCCGGAGGAGGAGGAGGAGGCAGAGGAGGAGGAGGAGGAGGAGGAGGAGGAGGAGGAGGAAAAAGGAGCCTCCGCAGGAGGAGGAGGAGGAGGAGGAGGAGGAGGAGGACGAGGAGGACGAGGAAGCGGCGGTGTGTCGTTCATCGTCCGTCGTCGTCGGCGGCGGCGACGTCGTCGCCTTCGTCGGCGGCGGCGGCGTCTTGGGCGGCGCGGAGGTCCGCGATCTGCTGGCTGTGCTTCTGGCCCTCGGCGGCCCGGGCCTCGGCGGCCTGCGCGCCCCCGTCCGCGGGGGCGGCGCCGCCGCCAGCAGCGGCGGCGCTGCCGCGGAGGTGCTGCGCCTGCGCGCCCGCGGCCGCTCGGGTGGGCCACGAGGTCATCGTCGTCGTCGTCGTCGTCGTCGCCGTCATCGTCGTCGTCGTCGTCGAATGGGACGCACAAAGCCATACTAGTACTATATGTCCGCCCGTCCGGCCCGAGCATACAGTATACACATCTTGTAGTGTATCGTTTCCCGAGCGGTATGGCCAGAAAGCGCCCGCCACGGAGCTTCTACTATAAGATTTCTCGGTGCGCGCGTCGCCCCTGGCGGGGCGACGCTCACATAGTATTAGTATGTTGGGGTGACGCCAACCGAGGTGCCAGACATCGGCGGCGAGCTCGGGGGGGAAGTGAGAAGGGGCGGGCCTTCTCTCAAGGCTCGGAAGTCACGTAGGGCTTCTGGGGTGTCGACGCCAGCAAGTGGAGCGCCCAACGCGGAGACAAACTCGCGCACGCGCTCCATTATGCGACGCTGTACCAACGACAAAGGCCCAGAGGCAACCTGGCCCCCGTCGCCCAGCACGGTGTCGGGGGGGCTGCGCAACGCATTCAGGGCAGCCTCCGCCCGACGGACATCCAGGCCCCGAGCACGACCACGCAGCATGCGACGCTGGCACCCGCGAGACAACACTCGGCTGCGAGCGGCGGCAGAGGCAGAGGAAGAGGGCTGCGAGCGACGCCACGAGAAGGCCCATCACGCCCGAGAGGAGACCGATGGAATTCGCCGCGCAAAAGCGCCCCCCGCCCGTCGAGCGGGCGGGAGCCACGGACGGGACAGGTTCCTTGCCAGGGCGGCTTCTCACACCACTGCCTTCCGAATGTGATCCAGCAAGCCGGGGCAGACCATCAAGCTTGAGCGCAAGCGCGTGGACCCCGACGAATACGTCTGCTCCTCGATCGAGAACCTCCCGCTCTGGTTGGCCCCCTCCCTCTCGCGCGCCTCCTCGAGGTATGAGTACTCCATCGTTGGCATCCTGCTGAAGATGCCCTCGCACGCCTGCAGGTCAGAGCCATCGAGCTGGTCCGACAGCCGCAGCAGGCGAATGAACTGAAGGTGCTGAAGCTGCTCCTGCACGCCCCACGGTGTAGGCTCGAGCTTGGCACCAGCACGGAATCGATCATGGACACCGTCGTTCCCCATCCAATCATAGCTGATGAAATCGATGCACCAGAACGCCGTACGAGGCCATGTCATCAGCCAGTCGAGGCCGAAGTCCTCATCGCGCACACGCGCAGCCATCGTAGACCAGGTCCCCTCGCGTCGACCTCCAGCCCGCATGATTGGCAACACGCGGGCGCCGGGCGGCCACCGCACGGCCCATGAATTCTTCCAGCTCGGCGGGCGCCACCTCCTCCACGAGCAGCGCGATGCCATCCGCCCAACTGGGAAGGTCACACCCGAGCACCGCCGCAGCCGACGGCGCATGCCTGTTGCCCACGTCGCCGTGCTGGAACTCGCCGATCGACTGACCAGCCCGCCAGCGAGCACCGACGTCGGCCACCACCTGCGCCGCCGCCGCACCCTACAGTGCAGCACGCCTGGCAGGGGCCCTGCCGGCGGCACCGTCACCACAGCTCCGCCAGCCACCACCACGGGAGCCCCGTGGCCACCAGCAGCCAGCGCCACGAAGCCCGCCACCGTCGACCGGTCGGGCCGCCCCAGCTGCACGGCGATCTGCTGCCATCGCTGGAGGGCCAGGAGCTCGCGTCGCACAAGTAGACCTGTTCCTCCGCCGCGTTCGGCTCCTGGAAGAGGCTATCCCCGTCGGCAGTTTTCACCCGTCGCGGCACGACGTCCCTACCGACACGCCAGCCGACCAGGTCCACGTCCTCGATCTCCGTCTCGTCGCACTTCTCGATGTAGGTGTCACCGTCGGGCGCCGCGCCTAAGGACTCAGAAGCCGATAGCGCCACGCGGACGGAAGCCCACGGCTGATACACTGGGTGGTACCCGACGTACATCAGCCACTCCCACTGCGCAGCTCACTGCCTTGGACACCACGAGGGCGCCGACGCCGCCAGCCACAGCCCCGAGCACGAGCCCACGCAAGAAGGCGCCCCACGTGTCGCACTCGCCGCTTTCGCCAGCGCCCTCGCAGGCAGGGCAGGCGCCGCAGGCGGTGCCTGCCAGCGGCGCGGGCTCCCGCGCGGGCCGGCGGCTCTCCACCGCGGCCGCCGAGCACGCCAGCGATGTGCACAGGGGACAGGTCACGCTCGCTGGCGCTGGGCACGAGAAGCTCGGGTACACCGCGCACGCGAGCGAGCACCTGGGGCACTCAGGCGCGCGCGCGGGCAGCGGCACCCAGCACCCACCAGGGCCACATCCGACGGGGCCGCGGACCGCTCCCCCCGGTACCGCCTTGAGCCCCAACGGTTGAGGCGGCCTTACCCAGTCCTGCTCCGCAAAACACGTTGGGATAACTGCAATGATGTGCCGTGCCGAAGGCTGTGCTGTGCTGCACCGTGCTGAATTGCGATGTGCCATGCCGCGAGTCGAGTCCTCCTTTGCATCCGAGTCCTGACCGAACTGATCTGGATCATAAGGTCGAGCTGCCCGGACACATAGTAGCTGCCCCAGAGCTAATTGACAGGGGAGCATGCCAGGAGGACGCGCTGCGGAACGTCTCAAGGGACGCGCCAGGCGACGTGGCAGGGGACGTACCATTGGGACGCACCGCGGGACGTGCAAAGGGGGCGCGCTACTGAACGTGCTGGGGACAAGCGTTTCGCTCGAGACATCATGCCCAAATCCTCATGCTAGACATCCGCCTGGGCGACCTGGACACGTGAAAATCCTCAACACATCCTCATGTTGGACATCCGCCTCGACGGCCTGGACACGTGGAAACAAGCGTCTCGATCGAGACATCCTCAACACATCCTCATGCTAGACATCTGCCTCGACGACCTGGACGCGTGGAAACAAGAGTCTCGCTCGAGACATCCTCAACACATCCTCATGCTAGACATCTGTCTGGACGACCTGGACGTGTGAAAACAAGCGTCTCGCTCGAGACGTCCTGAACACATCCTGATGCTAGACATCTGCCTGGGCAACCTGGAGGCGTGAAACCAAGCGTCTCGCTCGAGACATCCTCAAGACCTGGGCACGTGGTAACCAGCATCTTAACCCGAGCGCGAAAATATAGAGCGAGTTTACACTCGAGCGAGTTCGCACCTGCATGAATCGAGCGAAATCAAACAAGCGGAACAAAAACGAACGACATTAAACGAGCGAAAAGCAACGAACGACTTCAAACCCGAGAAAATCTAAATCGAGCGAGTTCTCGCCCGAGCGAATTTACACCCGCATGACTTCAAACCGACCTTCTTGTGCACGAGCGGAAAAAAACTAGCGAAATAACATAACAGCGACACAGAGGTGCTTCCAGGCGGCGACCGGACATCGACCGAGCAAGCTCCATCCGAGCGAAATTTAACCCGAGCGAATTTACATTCCGAGCGAATTCGTTCGACTCTCCGAACGACTTGTGGACTTGTGGTCTGTCTGACCGTGGACGGTGTTCCTGGCGGCAACCGGGAATCGACCGAGCGAACAAAACAACGAGCGAAATTAAACCCGAGCGAAATTAAACGAGCAAAATAAATCGAGCGAAATTAAACGAGCGAAGAGAAACGAGCGAATTTAAACCGAGCGAAATGAAACCCGAGCGAATCTAAACCCGAGCGAATTTAAACCGAGCAAAAATAAACCCAAGCGAATTCAAATCGAGTAAACTCAAACGAGCAAAAATGAAGCGAGCGAAACTAAATCCGAGCGAAAGAAACGCGAATCGCCAACCCCCAGGTTACTTCCCTACTCGAAGAGCCCCAGCTGGCTCCAAGAAGCCCTCCGAGCTGCTTAGAAGCCCTCCAAGCTTCATAGAGAAGCCCTCCGAGCTGAGAAGCCACCCGGCCTACGGCAGGTCCGTGTCGTGCCGACCCCAGCGTTGGTTTTTGACACCGCAGGGATCGTTCAACCTTGAACGATCGGTCGTTCCCGCACCGTCCGATCGTTCAACGTCGACCGATTCTGGGTCGCTGGCGGCGTTCAACTTTGAACGCCGGCGGCGGGGTCGCCGCAGGTCGACACGACGTGGACCCACCGTACGCCCCCCTCCCCCCGTGGGGGAGCCTGCTGCGAGGGGGGCCCACTTCTTCAGCGATACAGTCGGCCCGTATCATAAGTAGGGGAAATCCGCGCGGACCTCTGAGTTTTTCATGTTTATGTCACGTTTTGTTCCCCTAATAAGGGTGCGCGATGAGAACGCAAGGGCATTGGAGGCCCATGTGAACGTTTTGCCAGCGAGGTTGGCCAGCGAAAGTCGCCAAGGATGGGCCGAAGGGGCAAAGATGCAAGGGTACTCTTGGGAAGGCCCCGTTCACCCCGGGGGGCATAAGGAGTTCCGTCCCGGATCCGTTTGTGCTGGTCCCCGGGCCCAAACCAGGAGGCCGAAACGCACGAAAAAACACGTCGCGAGCGTCAAAATCCTATCGTCGGAAACCCGTTGCCCTCTGCGACCTCTCGTGGGGGTTCGCCAAAGCCGATGGGCCCCCAGGCATCCTCCGATAGGACTGCTTCCATCCGCGGCCCCCAGGGCTCCTGACCCCTTCACCCTGGGGGGGGTAACTAGGGTTCCATCCCAGATCCGTTTTCGATGGTCCCCGGGCCCACACCAGGAGGCCGGAACGCGGGGAAAAAAAAGAAGCCGCGAGTGCCAAAATCCTGTCGTCGGAGATCCGGGGCCCTCGCGACCCTGCGGGCGGCCTGGCCCCACCCGAGGGCAACGCCCCATAGGCGGCCCTGGGCCGGCCCGTGGTGCACGGCCGGGGGGCTCTCCCCGCCCGGCGGTCCCCGGACACCCGCGCCCGGGGTGAGGCCCAGGGCCACCGTCGGTGGCAACTGCCGGGAGCCTCCTCCCCCTCCTCCTCCCCCTCCTCCTCCTCCTCCTCCTCCTCCTCCTCCTCCTCCTCCTCCTCCTCCCTCCTCCTCCTCCTCCTCCTCCTCCTCCTCCTCCTCCTCCTCCTCCTCCTCCTCCTCCCTCCTCTTCGGGCCATCTTGTCGGCTCTTGCGAATCGACGCTAATCGAGGCGAAATCGACGCCAGTGGGCGCTCGATCGGCGCCAGATCGACGCTGGCCGACGCCAAATCAGCGCGATGTCATCGACAATAGACGCTAGGAGTGAAGAAGGGTACAGCAGGCTCCCACGATTTGCCACCGGAGAACACCGCTCGGGGGAAGAAGCGCGATGACCGTGACCAAGATGTCGCGGCATCTCGCCAGCGCCGATCTCGGTCATGGTCCAGGCTGGCCGTCCTCTCCGACTCGCGAGAAGCGTCCTCGAGTTGGCAGTGCCTGAGATGGACGAGGATCAAGATCGGCACCGACGCTTCCGCTGTCAATCCTGCTCATACTCATCGCATCCTCTCCCTCCGACAGCAGGGGTAACAAGAAGTTGCAGGCGCCGCTGACCCCCCCGGACCTCTCTTTCGACCGCGCGCTGGACCTTCGGGGGGCAAAACCAGAATCCATGGCACGCCGCCTGTGGGGAATCCCTCGGCGTGCTGCTGCTGGAGGAACGCCAGGCCTTCGGGCAAAGATGACAGAGCAAAAACACGCGGATGGGCCCGCAGCGGCAGCCTGCTACTGAGATGCGTAGGCCGGGCATGTCCCTCTACAGGCGGATTCTGGACGAAAAGTAAAGGAGACTTAAAAAAGTACGCCCGGAGGATCAAAAATAATCAAAATATCATCCCCTGACTAATTATTTGTTGACTGTTTTTGAACACTCACCCTGTAAAGGGACGTGCCCGACTCAGCAGTGCTACGCCCTTGCTTCCCCTCCCCGGACAAGGACCCCGAGGCGCCCCCGGCCGAGGCGGCGAAGGCCCGCCCGAGGAGGCCTCGCGAGGCGAGGGGGCGGCGCGGGCGCTTTTGTTGACCCGGGCCGCGCGGCCTCCGCGCGCGCCAGCGTCAGCTCGGCGTAGAGCCTGGCCAGCTGCGTGTTGAGCTCGGAGATCTTCTTGTACGCCTCTGGTCGGGGAGGCGTGAGACTCGGTTGCGGGGGACTCGCGGGTTGGCCTGACGGGGCCACCATGAACAGGAAGAGACCCACTCTGAAATGCGACGCGAGCTCCCGCTGCCACCAAGACGGGACCGTCATAATCCGTGGCACGCTCGTCAGAAAACGTCGGCACCTCTCGGGGGGTCCAGAACTAGGAACAACGAAGAATGACAGAAACGTAAAAACTCGGAGGTCCGCGCGGATCTCTCGGATCCGCGCTGACGCTGGAACCTCCTCCCTGGCGAGCGCGCTGGGGGCAGCGCCCGAGGCGCCGCCAGGGGGCCCCAGCGCGGATTCGAGAAATCCGCGCGGACCTCCGAGCTTTTATGTTTATGTCATTCTTCGCACCCCTAAGATTAGGTCGGGCACGTCCTCGTGCAGGCGGATTTTGGGCGAAAAATATGGCATGGTGGAACATACCCCCCAAAAAGAGTCAAACATACGTTGAACGAACAATCAAACAACAACAACAACAACAACAACAACAACAACAACAACAACAACAACAACAACAACAACAACAACAACAACAACAACAACAACAACAATTACTAGCACGTGGGGACACTCCGTTCTCACCAGTGCCAGGGTTTTCATAGGAGGCGGGCAATACCCCCACTTTGTGGGGGGGCCGGTTCAAGCTCTACCAAATTTCCAAACGACTCTTCGCCACCACCCACACCCAGCTTCCCGCCCTATGACGTTCGGACACTTCACTTCGTGGCATGCGGACGACCGTGGCTACTATTCAGGGCCCCGCGGCCGACGACGACGGCGTGCGCGCGCGAAGAAAAAACGAATGTGTCCCGCATGGTATTATTTGACAGGGATGATGGCCCTGGCAGGTGCGCAACCGTTGTCGCAGAAGTTCGAAAAAGTTGCTCGCAAAAGCCCGTTTGACAGAAATGTTTAAAAAGTGTTGGGTTTCCTACGAATCCGCAAGAGCGCGCGGGATGAGATTTTGACAGTTTTTTGTTGAAAAACCATTGGTTTTTTGATGTTTTTATGTTAAAATCGCTGCGAACACTAAGGTTTTGGAAGGATTTCGTCTTGCGCGCGCGAATGTCCACTTTACCTTATTTTTTGCAAGGGATTCTTGAAATTTGATTATATTAGAGCAAGAAATGTCATTTTCTATTGTTTTTTGCAAGGGAAAGCGGATTACAACAAAACAACCGGATCCTGTACACACCCTCTTTTCTGAGGCTTCCTCACGAAAATGATGAAAATGTGGCTGCGGCCTAGGCGGCGCAGGGGGGGCGCGCACCAGGGGGCCCAACAATAATTATTCTTTAGAATAAATAATGTTCAACAACAACAACAGCAGCAGCAGCAGCAGCAGCAACAACACCACCACCACCACCAACAACAACAACAGCAGCAAACATGTCCCCAGCCTATTTTCTACTATTCTTGGGTACTCCTCCTGTCGAGGGACACCCCCGACTTAACCCTGAGAACGGCGCAGGCCGCGCGGCGGCCCTGGGAGATCCCCGAGAAGCCCTCGCCGCGCGGCGGTCCGTCGCCCGCGGCGTCTCGGGCAATCAACCCTGCGGAGGCCCCCCAGCCGCCCGCGGGGCGTCCTAGGGGAACGGCATCCGGGTCCAACACTCGGGGAACGAAGAATGACGTAAGCATAAAGACTCGGAGGTCCGCGCGGATTCCTCGGGTCCGCGCTGGGGCCCCCTCCCTGGCGCGCTCCGCGCGCCAGGGGCGGCGCCCGAGGCGCCGCCAGGGGGCCCCAGCGCCGATCCGAGAAATCTGCGCGAACCTCCAAGTGTTTATGTTTATGTCATTCTTCGTTCACCTAACACCGGGCGGTCCCCCTGGATCCCCGCGGACCCACCACACGGCGGTGGTCACCACACCGTCTGTCGGTGGTTCAACGATGGGGTCCTGAGGGCCGGGGTCCTGAGGGCCGGGGTCCTTAGGACGAGGTGCCTCGAGCAGCGTAATTCCACCTTTGGGCCCCTTCCTACCCTTAGGGCCCCATCCCTCAGGACCCCATCTTTAAACCATCGAGCCTGGGGGCAGGAGGGCCCAGAATCGAATCGCTAAGCCGAGTGTCGGCGAGCGACATGAATCGGATCGGCGGAAAACGGCAGCCCAGTCGGGAGGAGTCGAATCGGCGGAAATCGGCAGAATTGTGATGCCTCATTGAGAAATCGGAACCCAAACGGGAACCCAAAAACGAGTCGAATCGGAATCGGAACCCATCGAAACCGAATCGAATCGACCCGGAGGAATCGAAACGAGCCCTGTCCGGGGCCCCCGAGCCTCGGTCAGCACCGCGTTGTCCTCCGGGGGCTCGGAGGGGAGCTCCACGGTCGGCTTCGCCGACAGCAGGTCCTGCGGGCAAGGAGGCCCACTTAGACACCGCGGCGAGGGGGCAGGCGAGGCACACCGGGACCGGACAGGCCTCCGCGACGGCGGGCGCAGCACGGCTCCGGAAGAGACAGGACCGACTTGATCTGCGAGTGGCTCAGAGTGCGAGGCGGGGATGTATCCATATCCACCGCCTGGGAACCGGCGTCCTGGTGCCCCAGCGGGCGGTGGACATGGATGTATGTCGGCCCCTGGGGGCCGGAATATGTCCATATCCACCGCCTGCCGAGGCTCCGAAAACTGACCCCCCAGGCGGTGGTCTTGTATAAATTCCCGCCTACGACATAAGTTGCTTGTTTAGATGGGCGATTTCGGAAATCCTGAACCCAAAAACGTTTTCCTCTCTTGGGGGCGCGACTTTCTCTTTCCGCCGCCCTCCGCCGAACTTTCGCCGGCTTCCGCCGGCGGAGGCGGCTTCGTTTTACTTCCGCCGACCTTCCGCCGCCCTTCCGCCGCCTTCCGCCACGGAAGAGATGACAACTCCTTCGACCCTCGAAAGCAAGGCCGTTTTTGGAACGCCCCAAATGAGGCCCGCTCTAGGCAACGTGTCTTGGCATCCACGGCCTCATGTCTGGCGCCGATCTCTGCTCCACAAGGCCAGGCCCTGCAGAGGAAGCATGGGCTGGCCAGCATCGAGGTTCGAGGATCGGTGATCGAGGATCGAAGTTCGAGGGTCGATAATCGAGAATGGAGGAGCGAGGATCGAGGATCGCGCGTCGAGGATCGAGGATGGAGGATGGAGGATCGAAGATCGAGGATCGAGGATGATCGAAGGCCCAGGATCCAGGAAGATGGAGGGTCGTAGATCGCGGATTGAGGATCGAGGGTCGAGGATCGAGGTTCGAGGTTCGAGGTTTGAGGATGGCGTGCTGCCTCCCAGGGGTCCTTGGAAGCTGAGAGCTCCTCCTCTAGGCTGGAGACCCTCAGGCGGAGGTCGTTGTTCTCGTCCTCGAGCGCCGTGTCCCTGTTCCAAGGATGCCAAGAGCCAGGGCCGTCCACGGCGACAGCGCAGCCGGCGGCCGGGGACCGACCGAGTCGACGGCGAAACCAGAGCCGACCCAAGCGGATAGGCCGCGCACGAGACGGACTCAGCCGACCGAAGGCGACCGAGGGCGCAACAGGTAACAAGCGAAACAAAACCGAGGGCCGAACCGAGCCCGAACATGCTAGAGACCTACACAAATGTGCCGACCCCTTGGGGTTCATCGGCGTGTGAGATGCTTCTCCCTCCCCAGACCCCTCCCCGGGGACCAGATTCGGTCGATGTGGAGGGGGGGTCTATCCGGGCTCCCAGGGGGGGGCCCTTTGCTCCAGAAATTCTGCCGGGGGGGCATCCAGGGCTTCAGAAAGGGCTACGAGGGCCCCAAAAGTCTTCCACGACGGACCAAGACGGCCCCGAGTCGCCGAAACATCGTCCCAAGACGCCATGGCCTCCAGACGGCCCAAGATGCCTCCAAGACGCCTCAAGAAGCGTCTAAGAAACCTCCGACCAGGGCCCCAAGAGGCCAAAATCGTTGATTTGCATACGTTTGTCAAAAATTTGTGTCGGTCTCGCCTCTTCGTTGTTGGCTTTCTCGCCTTTTCAAGCTTCCGACGCTCCAAGACGGCCCCACGAGGCTCACAAAACCGCGCGAAAACGGCACAACAGGCCCCCGAGAAGGCCCCAAGACGGCCCAAGAGGGCCCGAGCACGAGTCAATGGGGCATCAAGATAGCCCAGGAGGCCTCCAAGAGGGCCCCAAGAGGGGACCAAGAAGGGGACCACGAACAGACAATTCTAGCTCTCCGCCCCAAGAGGCTGCCAGGATGCCCCGAGAGGCCCTCAAGGGTCTCCACGAGGCCCCCACGAGACCCCCAACAGCTCCAAAAGAGGGCCCAAGAGGCGCCTCCAAGACGCTCCGAGGCTTCGACGAGACCTCCCACGAGGGCCCCACGAGGCCAAAATCCTGAATCTTTGGTGTCGGGTTTCTGACGCTCAACGACGGCCACGAAAACCCCCAAGACCGCCTTAAGACGGCCCGTCAGGCCCCCGAGAAGTCCCCACGATACCCCAAGAGGGCCAGAACACGGGTCAAGAGGGCCTCAAGACAGCCCAAGAGGCCTCCAAGAAGGGCCCAAGAGGGGCCAAAGAAGGAAACCACGAACTGAAAATTCTAGCTCTCCACCCCAAGAAGCCCCCGGGATGCCCCGAGAGGTCCTCAAGGGGCTCCGCGAGGCCCCCACGAGACCCCCAACAGCCCCAAAAGAGGGCCCAAGAGGCGCCTCCAAGACGCTCCAAGAGGCTTCGACGAGACCTCCCACGAGGGCCTCAAGAGGCCAAATCCTCGCCTTCTTGGCTTTCTCGGTTCAAGGTTCTTGGCTTTTTCGCCTTTTCAGGCTTCCGACGCTCCACGACTGCCCCAGAGGGCCCGAAAACAACGTTAAGTCGGCCCGTAGGGCCCCCGAGAAGGCCCCAAGACGGTCCAAGAGGGCCCGAACACGGGACAAGAGGGCATCAAGACAGCCCAAGAGGCCTCGAAGAAAGCCCCAAGAAGGGCCCAAGAAGGGGACCACGAACCGACAATTCTAGCTCCCCGCCCCAAGAAGCTCCCAGGATGGCCCAAGAGGTCCTCCAAGAGCTCCACGAGGCCCCCACGAGACCCCCAAGAGCCCCAACAGTTGCCCCAAGAGGTCCCAAAACAGCCTCCCAGAAGCCGCCAAACTGCTTCGGGAAGCCCCCAGCGACGCTTCTCATGAGATCCCACCGCACAGCCACGAGGCTTCTTTTTTTGTAGAAGCGTCCGTCGCGATGGCGCCATGAAGCATTGAAACCTCACCGAGAACACCCTGAACAAGTGGCTGACGTTACCACCTGATGTGCGGCGCGAATATTATGGGCCCATGCCTCATCGCGCAGTGTGCTCCGAATGTGTCATGGTCCTTGTTTACATGCCTATCCCCTATCACCTCAGCGAAGGCACCTCTTCATCTTCTGAATGCGCTGCCCTCGTGTTCAGGCAGCTTCGGGTCCGAATCGCCCCTGCCACGCGTGAACAGCAAGAGCGCGGCCTGCTCCCTGTCGAAGCCAGGGCCAGGGAACAGGTAGAGGGCTGCGAACTCAAGCAGCACGCTCTCGCCGCCCCCGAAGCTCACGGCCCCATGTGCGCCCGGCTTGTGCCCATCGCCCTTTTAAATGCTGGTAGATCGCATTGCCCTTGGCGTAATTCTCGAAGCTGCACTTCTCGAAGTACTGCTTGCTTCCCCTGTTCTCCACGGCTTCTATGGCCCTGAGAATTTCTCTCTGCGATGGATCACTCGCCGCCGCCATTCCTCGTACCCACTCGAGCTGACCTGACAAGAACCGCACTTCGCCCCTGACGTCGAATTTCTTTCCCTTCAGCTTTTCCGAGCAGTCCGTGCCGAACAAGCTATTCATGCCGTGAGCGATCGCGGATTCTGGCAGCCACGAAACCACCACCCTGAGACCTGTCTCCTTGGCCCACTCTGAAGCCTTCCCGAGCTCCTTCGTGCGCTCTTCACTGGTGGGCGAGTCGCCCTTGATGTCCTTCACCCAGACAAGCTCTGGCACTGACAGATGGGATCTCCGGCACTCGTCCGCGAAAGCCTTGACGTAGCGCTGGAAGCCGTCGCCCCAAGGATCGCCGTCGACCACCAAGTAGTCTGGGCCGAAACTTCGGATGGCTTGGACAGCGCGGCGAACTTGACTGGCTTCTTGGTCGGCACTGTGCGCTCCGTTGCCGAAGCCGCCGCCGAAACCTTTGACGTGCAATACTCGCTTGTCGGAGACGAGCTCTCGTAATTCCTTTAGTGTCCCCAGCTCCCGTGGGTTGTCCTGTGACTCCTGTGGGTGTATCCCCTTGCTGCGCCGGAGCCAGCAGAAGCAGGCGGTCCCGACAGCAGTGGTGCCAGCCAGACAGGCTGGCAAGTTATCGCTCAGCAACAATATCAGCGGCGCCATTGAAACACAACGCGGACTTACATACAATGCTTCGTGCCCAAACTGCTGACTTGAACCAACATTGCCGACTTGAGCACAGCCACGAGGCTTCTGAGCCACAGCCCAGGCACGGTGGCGGGATGGGCCGAATGCCACCAAATCCGCCGCCCCCTGCTTGCAGGGGTGCACGGCGTGCTGGACGAGCTGTTAGGTTTTGGTTTTGGTTCTTTTTCCAAAAGAACTCCCCAGTGGGCTCCGGCAGAACCCGCCACCGTGCGCAAAAACGGCCGTTTCGCTCGGGACATCCTCAAACAATCGCGAAGATGGCCCAAGATGGCCTCCAAGTCCGCCCGAGATGGTCCAAGACGGCCTCCAAAACGGCCCAAGAGAGTCCAAGACGGCCCAAGACGGCCCAAGAGGCCCCCCAGAGGCCTCCCAGACGGCCCAAGAGGCCTCCAAGAGGTCCTCCAGGAGAGTCCGAAGAGGCCAAAATCATTGATTTTCCCTTGGTTTTTGAAGGATTTTGGCATTTGCGCCTTTTCGGCTCTCCGACGGCTCAAGACGGCCCAAGAAGCCCCCAAGATCGCCCAAGAGGCCCCCAAGAGAGCCCCCTGATGGCCCAAGTGGCCTCCAAGATGGCCCCTAGAGGGCCCCAAGACGGCCCAAGAGGCCTCCAACACGCCCAAGATGGCCTCCAAGACGCCCAAGATGGCCTCCAAGACGGCCCTGGAGCGCCCCAAGAGGGTCCCCCGTTGGCCCAGAAAGGCCCCCAAAACGGCTCCCGACGGCGTCAGACGTGCCAGGAACCCACCAAGATGGCCGAAGTTGGCTCGAAGCTGGCCCAAAAGGGCCCAAGAGGCCCCCAAGAGGGCCTCCAGGAAGGCCAAAAGATGCCAAAATCACTGATTTTCCCAAGGTTTTTGATGGATTTGGGCATTTCCCTTCTTTCGGCCTTCCGACGGCCCGAGACGGCCCAAGAGCCCCCAAAGATCGCCGAAAGATCGCCCAAGAGGCCTCCAAGACGGCGACGATGACCATCAAGACGCCCACGTGTTCCCCGAAGGCTTTCCAAACCGATTCGGGGAACACATGGTCCGATGGCTTGGCAGGTCTGGCCTCAACGTTCGGCCACATAGGCGCTTCCACAAAGGCAGGGGGCGGCGGTGATTCGCCGTAGGCGTCTTCGATGCAAATACAAGCATGATTCACGCACCGGTTGGGCTGGGATGGTATGAGTTCAAAACTAGGATGGACGATGGGAGATCGGATGCGAATGAAGGAGACCGACTGCGGCGTTGTCGCTGGGACCTGTGTCAGGATCCCTTCTCGATATACACCCCCTGCTGTACCCGACCAACCCTGGGCTATATGGGCATTGTGAGCGGTTTGGGGGAAATCTCGCGCTTTGAACTCCCCGACGCTCGTAGAGGACCCGCAAGGCCCCCACGACGGCCCCACGACGGCAGCTGCGACCTCCACGACGCTCACAGAGGCGCCCAAGACCAAGTCCAAAAGAAAACCAGCCAAAGGACCCGATCGGACACTCCAAGCCCTCGGCCCCAAGAAGACTACAGGAGATCCCACCAGAACCCCACAAGGCGGCTGACACGAGGCCCCCACCGGACGGCATCTAATACACCCCCAAGGGGTCGGCGGCGGTGCGGCGTAAGCCCGAGAATCAAAAATGTCGACACATCCGACGACGTAACTTCTTCGAGGTCGTCGTCGTCATTGTCGTCGTCGTCACCGTCGTCGCCGTTCAGGGTCGGCGGCACTGGCCGCAAGGCCTTCGCAATATCCAGACATGCGAGGACGCAACTTGTTCGATCCGCGGGCCCCAGAGGGCCTGAGTACTTTCCCAGGAACAGTTTTGCATCCGGACCCATCTTTGATGGCCTGGCCCTGCAATGGACCCCAGGATGCCGGACTTGAGAAAACGCTGGAACGGAACAGAAAGACTCTTTCACGAGCGGGAACCTGCTGGACCCCTCCCCGGGGTCCGGCTTTCACCCCGAGCCGTTTCTTAACACCCCCGCGGGCCCGGCAAGGGCCCCCACAGGCCGCAAGCAGCCAAACGCCGAGGCCAGCACTTGAAGGGGGCGAACGCCAGGGGGGACCAGCTCAGGAGGGCGAGGGGAAATCGAGCTCGAGTCGGCGACACGTCGCCGATGGATCGACGATAAGCCCCTGATAGCAGCTCCGTGCGTTTCTGGGCGGGGTCAGATCTGTCCTTCTCGGAAGGCCGTTCCGCCCTCGAATCACTTTATGATGGTTTTCGCGAAAGTGAATGAAGGGCGTGAACTCTGACACTATCGGGAACCTGTCGGCAATCAATGGGCGGTCTGGGGTCGATACAGCACCCCTGAGCTCACCCCCCCGAAAGTTGCCCGAGAGCGCTGGCATGGCCAGGATCGGTTCGTGCGGGCGCTTGGCGCTGTCCCCCCCGCCTGCTGGGCTTCTCCGCCAGGCCCCCCTGCTCCTGCAGTAGCCTCTCTCGGGCCACGGGAAAGGGCAGGAGGAAGAAGAGGAGGAGGAGGAGGAGGAGGAGGAGGAGGAAGGGAGGAGGAAGAGAAGGAGAAGAGGAAGAGAAGGAGGAGGAGGAGGAGGAGCAGGAGGAGGAAGGGAGGAGGAAGAGAAGGAGAAGAGGAAGAGAAGGAGGAGGAGGAGGAGCAGGAGGAGGAGGAGGAGCAGGAGGAGGAGGAGGAGGAGGAGGACGAGAAAGAGAAGGAAGGGAGGGAGGGAGGAGGAGGAAGGGAAATAAAAAGAAGTAGGAAGGAAGAGGGAAGAGGAGAAGGGAAGGAGGAAGGAGGACGGAGGAAGTACGGAGGGTCAGAGCAGGAGAAGGAGGAAGGAAAAGGAAGAGGAAGAGGGAGGGAGGAAGACGCGCCTCGGTCACCTGAGGAGAGGGAGGGAGGAGGATAGGAGGAGGAGAAAGGAGAAAGGAAGGAGGAGGGAGGACGGATCGAGTGCGCCGAAGAGCGGGGCCAGGAAAGGACGGGGGGGGGACGAGCGGCGGCGCATCATAGTCCACGGCGCGTGCGCGGGCGAGGGGGGCCAGGGGATGTGCTGAAAGAAGAGAAGAAAGCCACGAAACACGGGAGGCATCGCGGCCCACCACATGATGTCCACACCCGGTTCATCTTTACACGCCCTCCCCCTTCTCTGTGGTGCCCTCAGAGGAGGAAGGAGGAAGGAGCCAGGGGCCTGGAGAAGAGGGCGAAACGCAAGACGGGCGCGAGGCTCCGGAATTTGAAAACACGCTGGCCCGAAGCGGGCCTCCGGAGCACACGAAGGCCACAAATCCTGCTGGGTGCGCCTCTTCGCCCAAGATGCCCCCCACCTTCCTCGACTCGTGCTCACAGCCCGTGAGGAGGAGGAGGAGGAGGAGGAGGAGGAAGAACGCAACACGCGCAAAAGAAAGGTCTGGTCAACTAAAGTGAGGAGGAAGAGGAGGAGGAGGAGGAGGAGGAGGAAGACATGATTTGGAGGCCACCTGGGCCTCCCTGGAAATTCTGGGGACGACCCAGGCCAGGAACACCCTGTGCCACGAACGTTTGCGGCAGCGCATCACGACAAGGGGCGCAGAACAAGGACGAGGAAGAAGCAAGGACCCCGACGTCTGACGACGCGATTTTTCTCACAACGCGCAGGCCTTCTCCGCATCTTCGATCGACGTTGAGGGCCGAGGCGATGGGCGACCCACTCTATCTGGCGCCCGCTGGCGACGACGACGACGACGACTCGCGCTGCAGGACTCGCCCGCTGGCGAACTTGAGGAACCCAATCTGTCTAGTTGCATTTCTCTTGGCCCGCTTTGCCGCGACCGCCTTCGCCTTCTTCGAACTGACTCCGCGGAGCGAGCCAACCGTCCCAGCTGCGCCACCCCGCGCTGCTGCAATTAATAATTTATTTCTGGCTTTCCTCGCGCGCTTCTCTTCTCGGGCAGGAAGGTTCCGCCGCGCCGCGCAGGCGCGGCCCCGGGCGTCCGCGACGAATGCGCCCAAGCGACTGCCGCTGTCGTTGCCGCGAACGCCAGGCCGGCTGCGCTGCTGGCAGCGGTGACCGCCGCCGCCACCATTCTTTCCACCACCGCGGCCGCCGCCCGCGCAGGCCCCGCCGCCTCGGCCGCGGCCCGCGGGCCCCGACCACCCCGCCGCGCGAAGGACAGTCGCTGCCGGAGAAGGCGGCCCACGCAGATGGAAAGAAGCTTCAGCACATGGACTGCGACGCAGCACGATGCCCCGACGCGTCGGGGGGCCGCCCACCTCGGCTGCTCGCTCGAGCCAAAAAAAAACCGTCGAACAAAGTCTCGAGCACGGAGCGAATGACGCCCAGCTCTCGCCGAGCACCCTGCACCGACTCACCCATTTCATTGCGCGACCGAGCGAGCATCCCCCCCGCGCCTCGAACGCAACACATGCACGCCGAAGTACGTTTCCTGGGAAGGCCGCGCACGCCACGCCCGATGACTCGCGCGGGCCACTCCCGCACCAGTAGATCAGCAAGACTGTCGAGGGCCGCGGCGCGCGCGCGCGCGCGCGCCCCTGCGCGGCGGCATCGAAATTGGCGCCGCGTTCCCAAACCCGCGGGCATAGCAAATTTGGGGCGAGGACAGAGGGCGCGCCCCAGTACCGGGGGAACTTCGCACATCGCAGATTCGGTCTTTCGCCCCGCAGGTGTTCATAATTAGCAGAGCATGCCAAGCATTCAAAACTATCATCTCTGGGATGCAATTCACACGCAGCAGAAATTGCAGGGGCAAGTCGGCACCTTCTCGGGCGACGCCCACATCTCGGGGGACCAATTTCCGAAGGCCCGCACACAAGCAACCGCTGCAAAACTTGCGGAAAGAAAAAACAAACAAAAAACAGCCGCGAGTCGCCCACGCACAGCGCTCCTAGCACCGGCCCATCAGTGGACTGTTGGGGGCGCGCACAGCCAGCTCTCCCAGCTGCGCCTGGGGATCGGCATAGACCATGCGCGCGTGGACTAAGGTCTGCCAGCGTCGCAGGCTCTGATAACGAGCCCCCCATCGGCCACCCCTTCCCACGCCAGAACACCTCCTCCCCAACAAGAAGGGAAGCATCCGCAGAAGCATAGGCAAGCGCACGTCGCACGCGGGCAAATTCGGCGAGGTCATGGCCAGACTTACGCGGAGCTTCGGGCACACGCGTGGAACCTTCAGCCTTCTTGCCAGACTTAACTTCCACGCTCGTCGCACCGGCGGCGGCTGCAACGCGCGCCAAAAGATTTGTCGCTCGGGCGCCTTCTCAGGACGGCAGCGCCCTTCAAGACGCGCGACGCGCCTGCCTTGACAGACGCAACTCGGGACCCACGCCTACCACTTGGAAAACGACGCATGCGACGGGGGAGCGCGCGCAACGTAGCACGTCGAGTCCGAGGGGCCGAGGGGTGTAAACTGGACTCCCAAAATGATCGAACAAGGATCATTTGATTTTCTTGTCGCGTCGCATGACAGCCGCCGATAACACCTCGCTCGTGGGCGCGAGAACTCCTGCACCTGAGTTCCTACTTGACCCGGGCAATGTCACGGCTACGCCTTTCCTCAGGAACTACCTCCTGGTCTTGCAGGCGCCGCGGCTTAGCGGCTTGTATAAGGGGTAGGCTGGGGCATGCGTTCATAGCGCAATGTGCCCCGCGCAAAATAACTCCCGAGACTCCGAGCACATGATAAGACGGGCGCGCCAACGCGACGAGATGGGTCCTTGTCGACCCCAACCCAGACGCGCTGGGTGAGATGGGACAACTACGAATTCTGCATTTGCCCCCAACGGGGGGCGCCCGTCTGCACGCCTTGAGGGTCGATGCGAGTGCGAGAGCTCGAAGCTATTCGCGCTTCGCGCAGCGCGAAGCGCGAAGTCGGGCGCCCTTGTTTGGGCTCAGGAGGGGCTCTGGTTTTCGGGCGGCTCCTCAGGCTTTCGTCGTGGGACCTGTCCGTGGCCGACGCCCGCCGTGGCCGGAGAAGCCCCCTCCGCTGCCTCTTCGGCGCTCTCTCGTGGCAGCACGATGGCTGCAACGCTCTCCCGGGGAGCGAGAAAGTCCAGGAACGCGCCGCGGGAACGAGCGCGGGAAGGGCATGCGTGCACGGACTGACACTCCGCCGAGCGGCACTGCGCGCGTGGCCAGGCCTCTCGCCAGACCGAGACTGCGCCCGCGGGCTCTGGGGCGCCCCAAACACCGCATCCCATAGGGAGGAGGGAGGAGGGAGGAGGGAGGAGGGAGGAGGGAGGAGGGAGGAGGGACATGACATCGCGAGTGAGCTGGGTCGAGAGTTGGGGGTCTGCAAATGTGCTAAGGTAGAAAAAAAAGTGGCCACGGACGATACTTCGTGTTGCCGGGTAAGCATGTCACTGTAGCATGTACTTCTAAGTGCCACGACCCGAATTTTAGCCACGAGTACTCAAAACAGGCACTACGCCCTCGCCAAAGGCATTTCCGGACCAATCGTTCAACTCGGGCAAGCACTCGCGTGTCTGACGTGGAAACTATGTACATGAACAGATGGCGGGGCAGATTTCCTCTGACCGAAAATTTATATATATATATAATATATATATATATATATATATAAAAAAAAAAAAAAAAAAAAAAAAAAAAAAAAAAAAAAAAAAAAAAAAAAAAAAAAAAAAAAAAAAAAAAAAAAAAACGCTCGAAATTAACGCGAGCTGTGTCGCGCTGGAAACGGCAGAAGAAGCCCAAAGGACACCAAACCTTCAGTTTCGTATGAACTGAAGTACCCATTTCTCCACACCTTCGCACACTCCAATCGTTTGCCAAAATCCCCGAAGTATAGACACAGCCATGGCTCAAACTCACGCGCAGACTTGACGCGCGCACACGCGTGGCAGACAAATGAAGCACGCGCACACACCAGAGAAGTAGGTGAGGGGGTGTCGACTGTTCCTTAGCCACATTCGCTGCTCCGCTCGAAGCCGTACCAGCAAGTTAAGCTGATGTTCCTGAGCCGTCGCTGCTCGCTCAAAACATCGGCATCTCCCCCCTCGTCGTCCTTGGCGGGTCGGGGGAAGGAGCTGGGTTGGAGGGCGGAGGACCTCGATGGAAAGCCCTTCATATCGAAGGATAAGAGTGGCACGTCAAAAAGCCAACGGGGCGGCAACAAGAGACCAACTAAAACAACGAGGACTTTGCTTGCATCGTGGCCCGTGGACCGGCGAGCCCGCGCGCAGGAACGTTGCGTAAGAATGCCCCTTGAATCTGGGCACGCCTGCATTCTTGAGCCTTGCCCAGGCGCCACGATCCACAGTCCAAAGACACCGCTGCGCACAGTATGCTAAAATTCGCGTCTTCGCTGGACACCCGCCGCCATGCATGGTCCAGCTGGGCCACAAACTCAGTGCCAGAACGGTTACCAAAATCGCGAAGCGAAAGGGTCGCCTGAAGTTCAGGACTCGTTGCACGCCGTACCATGCGCACACAGTTTGGTGTCTCATGCTGGGCTTGAAAGAACTGGACACGTTGGTGGCACCCCAATACATGGTAGCATGTTCATACATGCATGTGGGCACGGCCATTGGCAAGCCAAGTGCCAAGCAGGTATCGCACATTACGGAGGCATTTCAAGACGGATGGGCTTGGGAATCCGTGGAGGGCAGTCGGCCAAACTTTCGTGCAGGGCACGTTGCCAACGCATCTTGCTGGTAAAAACAATCAATACCACAACACTTACATGCGGCGCGTAAGACCTGGATTCCCCGCAGCCTCTGGAGGCCGCTCTTCCAGTCTGTCGCTTCGGGGGGGGGGTAGAGTGCTCGCGGCAGTACGCAACGTCCATGCTGGGATGAACATGGATGCACAATACACGAAACTGGGTGAAATTGACCACCCCGGCCCACAAGAAGGTTTCTTGGGGTGAGCTGTTGCTCCCACAGCTTTATGGATAAGGGCTAAGCAGAAGAGGACCACGCCCGCCCTAACTCGAGGCGCGCCCGATCGCCTTTCCGCTCGGCACTCCCTCGCGGGGCTCTTAGGGGCTTTCGGCTGGCAACGAGCTTCGCGTGACTACGTGCTTGCATCTCCCCTAGGCCCAAAAAACGATTCAAACGTGTCTATGGTGGTGCTCTGATCTGCTGTCGGTTGATGGGCGACCAAGTCAACATGTCACTTGTTAACTGCCGCTGTCGTCTGAATGGCGGCCAAGGAAACGTGCCACCCCTTATTTCCCGCTGTTGTTTGACAGATGGCCGGGACAGCATGTCACATGTTAGCTTCAGCTGTCGCATGATAGGCGGCCAATGCAGCACTGCGAATGACGCGTGCACGGTTCAAGGCATCTTTTGTGTGATGCTATCTATCAGGGCCTAGGCAACTATACCTATGATCAAATGTGCCGCTAAGCACACGCAAACAGTAACTGACATATACACGATTAGTGTCACCCCGACACGGAACGTCACGCATGCAAACAAAAGAAAAGACACAAGCAGGAGCGATAGCAGGCGGGCGATATCTACCAAGAGGCGAAAGTCGGCGTCAAGGCCAGTCTCAAAAGTGATGGCATGCCCGCCTCGCGCGGAGGAAATGAAGGAGATCAAAGCGAGCGCCAGCGACTCATACGCTGCTGCTGCTGCTGCTGATGCTGCTGCTGCGGGCGCCTGGCAGCTGAGGAGTGGGGTGGGGAAACCGGTCACCAAGGATAGGGAGAGCCACGCACCACGTGGCGCTCAAGCGCTCTGCACTCTGTGATGCCTCAGCGCCGCGCGATAAATGACAGCCCCCCGGGGAGCCGCGAGGTCCCGCAGAGACCCGCGCGACTACACACTCTGCTGGACCTTCCAGGGGCCCACGAAAGTGGCGACGTTTGCGCAGTTTGCAGCGCCCCAGGCAGCCGCGAGGTCCCACAGGGATCTGCGAGACTACCCACTCCGCTGGACCTCCCAGGAGCCCACGGAAGTAGTGACAAGTGCGCAATTCGCAGCCCCCGAGGGTGCCGCGAGGTCCTGAGAAGATCTGCGTGACTCCCCACTCCGCTGGACCTTCCAGGAGCCAGCGGAAGTGGTGACGTTTCCGCAGTTCGCAGCCCCCCAGGGAGCCACGAGATCCCGCAAGGATCTACACGGCCCTGCATTCCGCTGGACCTCCCAGGAGCCCGCGAAAGTGGAGACAAAAACGCAGTTCGCAGCCCCGCGCGGTAGGAAAAACGCAGGCAGGAGTAGGAGGCTGGAGGAGGAAGGAGGGAGAAGGAGAAGCAGGAGACGCGCGAACGAAAACTCAACACAGGAGGGTTGGGAAAAAATCCTCCACCATGTTCTGGCTCACGACGCGGGGACGTCAGGGAGCACCTCGGGAGGATGGCCACAAGAGGAGGAAGGACGAGATCGGGCACACGCTAACATGGATTACGGATCGAGGAAGGACGAGATCGACGAAGGACAAGATCGAGGAAGCACGAGCTCGAGGAAGGACGAGGGCCACAGAGGAGGAGGGACGAGATCGAGGAAGGTGCCCCCCGAAGCATGAGGCAAGCGCCGCCCGATTTGGCGACAGAGCGCGGCAGTCCTGGAAACGGGACCCAGCGCTAATCCACGCGCCTGAATCCATGTTCCCAGACATCCAGCGCTATGACTTTTTCGATGCACAGCCCCAGAGGTCCCGACCGCTTCCCGGGGAGGCAGCTTGCGCCCCGGATACGTGTTTGATGGCCCCGGGGTCCGATAACTTGCCCGAGAACTCCATGGGAGACCTGGGTTTGCGCTTCCTCGACAAGAAAGGCGCGAGGAGGCAGCAGCCTCTCCCGCTTCGCGCGCGCCCCGAGGGGAGGCAGAATGGGCGGGCCTCCTCCGAAGGCTCGGAAGGCCCCTGGCCTTCGGAGAAGCTCCCTGAGCCTGCTCGGAAGCCCCGCCGCCTTCTGAGAAGGCCTATCCCTCTCGCTTCCCCCCTCGGCGCGCTGCCGAGGAAGAGGAAGAGGAGGAGGCGGAGGAGGACGAGGAGGAGGAGGAGCAGCAGGAGGAGATGGCAGCAGCCTCTCCAGCTCCGCGCGCGCGGCATCGCCCTCTCTC
>CAUYUJ010018953.1:15000-105000 GCA_963575745.1 Prorocentrum cordatum | reverse complement strand
AAAAAAAAAAAAAAAAAAAAAAAAAAAAAAAAAAAAAAAAAAAAAAAAAAAAAAAAAAAACGTATTCATAGCGTGTCGGTGTAGAAGGTAAACTGAATGCGCCCACGCCGTATCTGACATCCAACCCCTCACACCCATCCCGTCTCATTGTGCTGTTGTTGTTTCTCTATCCACTTACGGGCGTCATAGCGGACTTGGAACCGCCCAAAAAGGACCCCATTGCGCCATGCGCAATCACGGAAGGAGAGCTGCGCACAGTGGAGGAGGAGTGTTTTTGGAACCCACCACTCGACAATTCCTCGCCCGAAAACGCACCGCCGCCGATCCCCCCGCCGTCGACCTCGCCCGCAACGCCCAAATGGGCACCGAAGTTTGGAGAGTATGCAGTTCCTGGAAGGACTGCGTAAGGGCCTAATGAGCCCTAGCGGGACGCCACTAAGCAAAGTCACCCGGAGCAAGCCCGGGAGTAAGGCCGAACACGCCGGACTGAGAAGGATTCAGCGAAATGGAGTGACACGGGATTGGGCCCCCTCTCGACCGCGGATGTACCAGCGCCGATGCTGAATTTACATCATTGAATTCCCATGGCTCATGAAGGGTTAGGATGGGCCGAGAGGCAGGAATGCAAGGGTACCCCTGGTAAGCTGCTCATCCTTATGACAACCCTACTTGGCCACAGGGGCGTGCGGGCGCAGGGCCACCGCGCACGAGGGGGCCTTCTCGGCCAGGATGCCGTTGAGGGCATGGCCGAGGCGGCCGTCCAGGCTCGCCTTCGCGAGGACCTCGCAAGCCTCGGAGGTGCCCCCCACCTCCCCGCGTCTTGACAGAATCGCGACGGCGGGCCTGGGTCCCGGGGGCCCTGGCCGGGCCCCAGGGGCGTTCAGGAAGGGCTCGGGACGAAGAGCCCGTCCTGGGGAAGGGGTCGAGGCTTCTGGGGATCCACGCTGCGGAAACAAAATCACGACGTCCGGGGATCTGGGCAGTGGGCGGCGGGGGAGAGGAGCGAACGAACGAGGTGCTGGTCCAGACATGCGCGGCGGGGCACGCGCCTGTGCCCGGGTGGGCAAAGCGCGTGAGGCCATGGCCTCTGCCAGGTGGCGGGAGGCGGGAGGGGAACAAGGGAAGGGCCGGCGCGCGCGAAGCGCACTGGAGAAAGTTCAAAAAATGCGAATGACGAAGCGCGCGCGAACGGTCCCGACGCGGACGCAATCGCAAGGAGTCGGCGCCGTTCGCTACGACGCCATCGCTGGCTGCGCCAGCCTGACACAAGCACGCGCGAGAGACTGCCGCGCCATAGCCACGCTAACCGCGCACACCAAAAAGCTGGCCGCAAGGAAAAAGAAGCCACGCGCAAGGATGCACGAGAGCCCAGGAGGGGTCAGCTGGATTTCGGCTCTGCTCGAATTACACTTGGGGGGGGTCATTTTTCGCCTGACTCCTCCCCCTTCCTCCCTCCTCCCTCCTCCCTCCTCCCTCCTCCCTCCTCCTCCTCCCTCCTCCTCCTCCCTCCTCTCCTCCCCTCCTCCCTCCTCCTCCTCCCTCCTCCCCCTCCCTCCTCCCTCCTCCTCCTCCCTCCTCCCTCCTCCCTCCTCCCCCTCCCTCCCCCCCCTCCCCCTCCCCCCTCCCCCTCCCCCCCCTCCTCCTCCTCCTCTCATCCTCCTCCTCCTCCTCCTCCTCCTGCTCCTCCTCCTCCTCCTCCTCTCTCCTCCTCCTCCTCCTCCTCCCTCCTCCTCCTCCTCCTCCTCCTCCTCCTCCTCCTCCTCCTCCTCCTCCTCCTCCTGGACCGTCTTGGGGGGGTCTTGGGGACCTCTTGGTCCGCTTTAGTTCGTCGGAAGCCCGAAAACGCGAGAAAGCAACAAACTTCTGGAAAAAAACAATAAACATCAAGATGTTGGCCTGTCGGGCCGCTATCTGGAGGGTTTTTGGAGGCGTCTTGAGCGGTTTCGTGGCGCATCTTGGGGCCATATTGTGCGTCTCGGAGCGGTTGTCGGTGATCCAGATCCCTGCCTGATCCTTGTTGGATCATCGTGGGGGTTTGGTGGGACCTCCTGGCCCGTCTTCGAAGGCCAGACATTCCCTGCCACCGGCATGGAGATCTGGTGTTGTCCTTAGGGTCCCCTAGCCTGGACCCCGGATATATGTATATACATGTGGTGGACGATATGTGATGCAAGCTACGTGGTAAAAGCTATGTGGAGCAAGCGATGTGGTGTAAGTTCGTTTCCCAACCATCATGTGGTGTTGGGTCCTCGTTTTGAAGAGACGGTCCCCGCGTCCCTCCCCTCCTCGCTTCTCCTCTCCTCCCCCTCCTCCCTCCTCCCCCTCCCCCATTCCTCCCTCCTCCATGCGTTTCACCCACGCAGTACAGCGTTTCGTGGCCCCACAAGGAGCCCAACCTGCGGCCCTAATGAGGCTGTACCACATGCGTCCGCCAAACCCAGTACAACGATTCGTGGCCCCACACGGACCTCCACGCAAGGCCCCAGTGGGGGTGACCACATGCGTCCGCCACAGCCAGTACAGCGCTTCGTGGCCCCACAGGGAACTCCACCCAAGGCCCCAGCGGGGGGGGCCACGTGCGTCCGCCACACCCAGTACAGCGTCTCGTGGCCCCATGAGGGGGTCCACCTGCGGCCCCAGTGGGGTGGCCACGTGCGTCCGCCATCTGCGGCCCCAGTGGGGGTGGCCACATGCGTCCGCCACACCCAGTACAGCGGTTCGTGGCCCCATAGGGAGCTCCTCGCACGGCCCCAGTGGGGGTGGCCACATGCGTTTCACCCACCCTGTACAGCGTTTCGTGGCCCCACACGGAGTTCCACCTGCGGTCCCAGTGAGGGTGTACCGCATGTGTCCGCCACACCCAGTACAGCGTTTCGTGGCCCCACCGGGAGCTCCACGTAAGGCCCCAGTGGGGAAGGCCACATGCGCCCGCCACACCCAGTACAGCGTTTCGTGGCCCCATGGGGAGCTCCACGTGAAGCCCCAAAGGGGGTGGCCACATGCGTCCGCCACACCCAGTACAGCGCTTCGTGGCCCCATGGGGAGCTCCACGTAAGGCCCCAGTGGGGGTGGCCACGTGCGCCCGCCACACCCAGTACAGCGCTTCGTGGCCCCATAAAGAAAGCCACCTGCGGCCCCAGTGGGGGTGGCCACGTGCGTCCGCAACACCCACTACAGCGCTTCGTGGCCCCACACGGAGCTCCACCCAACGTCCCAGTGGGGGTGGCCACATGCGTCCGCCACACCCAGTACAACGATTCGTGGCCCCATAGGGAGCCCCACCTGCGGTCGCAATGGGGGTGGCCACATGCGCCCGCCACACCCAGTACAGCGTTTCGTGGCCCCACAGGGAGCTCCACGTAAGGCCCCAGTGGGGAAGGCCACATGCGTCCGCCACACCCAGTACAGCGCTTCGTGGCCCCATGGGGAGCTCCACGTAAAGCCCCAGAGGGGGTGGCCACATGCGTCCGCCACACCCAGTACAGCTTTTCGTGGCCCCATACGGAGCCCCAACTGCGGCTCCAGTGTGGGGGGGGGGGGGGGGCACATGCGTCCGCCACACCCAGTACAGCTTTTCGTGGCCCCATAGGGAGAGCTCCACGTAATGCTCCAGAAGGGGTGGCCACATGCGTCCGCCACACCCAGTACAGCGGTTCGTGGCCCCATAGGGAGCTCCACGTAAGGCCCCAGTGGGGGTGGCCACATGCGTCCGCCACAGCCAGTACAGCGCTTCGTGGCCCCATAGGGAGCTCCACAAAAAGGCCCCAATGGCACCGCCCGCATGCGTCGTCCAACACCCACTACAGCATTTCGCGGCCCCATTGATTGGGAGCTCCTCCAAGCCCCAATAGCACCGCCCGCATGCGCCCCCCTCACCTGGTACAGCGTTTCGTGGCCACGTAGGGAGCTCCAGTGGCCACCGAAGGCCCCAACGGCAACGCCCGCATGCGTCCCCCCCTCCCGTGGCTCCATAAGGAGCTCCACCGAAGGTTCCAGTGGCACCGCCCGCATGTGTCGGCCACCAACCAGTGCAGCGTTTCGTGGCCCCGTAGGGAGCTCCACAGGAAGACCCCAGCGACACCGCTCGCATGCGTTTCCCCCAACCAATACAGCGTTTCGTGGCCTCATCGGGAGCTCCAGCGAGGGGCACCGCCCGCATGCGTCAGCCACACCCAGGACAACGTTTCGTGGCCCATAGGGAGCCCCACCGAAGGCCCCAGTTGCACCGCCGGCATGCGTCTTCTCCACCCATTTCGGCACGTCCCTCACGCGCTTCGTGGCCCCATAGGGAGTTCCACCGAAAGCGGCACCCACAACGCGCTACTCACAACTGCATATGGTTGGGTCCTTCGCCACGATAAATTGTTTCACGCTGACCACATGCCCGCGTTCACTGCTCGCGGACAGACGGAACTAGGCTCCCGCGGGAGCCCAGCTACAGCCTCAGCTGCCTTCCAACACCACATTGGGTGCCAGGCACGCGCGAGTCCTGATCATTATCGCAACAACATATGCCATGGAACTATGTGCTAAAGGCTGGGTGGCGCAAGCAATGTGGTGCACGCTATGTGATGCAAGCTAGCATGTGGTGTGGAAACTTGGTGGTGACATTTATGGGATGCAAGTCACTTACCGAACTTGAAGTTGTCAACTCCACTGCTCGCGCAATCATCCCACCCACCCATCCGCAACTTGGCTTGCAAAACCCTGCGGGACCGAGCACAGATATCATTCCGGGGTCGTCTTGGAGCCCTCGGGGGCGTCTCAAGAGCGCCCCAAGAAGGCCCGAGAAGCAAGACGGCCGACGACGACGACGACGACGACGACGACGACGACGACGGCGACGACGACGACGCCGACGTCGACGACGACGACGACGACGCCGACGCCGACGACGACGGCGACGGCGACGAAGACGACGACGACGTCGCCAACGAAGACGACGACGAGGGAGGAGGGAGGACGACGACGGCGACAACGACGACAACGACGACAACGGCGACAACGAGGGAGGAGGGAGGACGGCGACGACGCGAACGACGAAGAAGGAGGAACGCGAACGGCGACGCGACGACGACGACAACGACGAGGGAGGAGGGAAGACGACGACGAGACGACGACGACAACGACGACGACGACGACGGCGACGAAATAGGAGGGACGACGACGAGACGCCGACGACGGACGACGACGACGACGAGCGAGGAGGAGGAAGGACGACCAAAGAGGACGACGACGACGAACACGAGGAAAGGCACAGGACGACGAAGGCGACGACGACGACGACGACGCGGGAGGAGGGAGGACGGCGACGACGACGACGACGACGACGACGACGCCGCAAGAGCGCGCGCGCACGCTTTTGTTGAAAATCCGTGTTGCGAAACCTTTTGTTTTTGTAGGTTTTTTGGACGCGCGATTTTGAAATCCTTCCGAAACCGATGGATTTTGAAGGATTTCGGCGTACGCGCGCGACGACGCGCGCGTCTGCACTTCGTCCCTTTTTTTGTAGAGGATTCTCGCGACGGCACACGCGCAAGGGCGTTCGACAGGTTTCGACATGCGCGCGTGCGACGCCCGTTTGGTAGCATGTTGTGAAAATCTCAAAAAAAATCTTGGTTTTCTTAAGATTTCGCAAGAGCTCGCGCGTAAGCTTTTTTAGCAATTCAGTGTTACGAAACCCTGTGTTTTTGTATGTGTTTTGGAAACTCGGTTGCGAAATCCTCCCGGCACCGAAGGTTTTTGAAGGATTTCGGCATGCGCGCGCGACGACGCGCGCGTGTGCATTTCGTCCCATGTTTTGCAAGGGATTCGCGAAAAAGTGCGATGATATAACAAAAAATGTCACCGCATAGTGTTTTTTACAAAAAAAGAAGGAACCTCAGGGGGGGATAGCGGTTGGCCTAGGACATTGTGCTTTCATATTTAGGATGGACATGTGGTCATAATCACATGCGACTTACATACCCGAAAGGGGTGTCGATAACGCCGGGGGGGGGTAGAGTCCATTCTCTTTTTAAGAAAGGAGAATATATGGGGTGCAAGCTATGTGGTGCAAGCTGTGTGGCGTAAGTTATGTGATGATGTGATGCTAAAGGCTATGTCGCGAAATCGATGTGATGCAAGCTATGTGTTGCAAGCTATATGGTGCAAGCTGTGGCACAAGTTATGTAGTGCAAGCTATGTACTGGAAAATATGTGCGACATGCGATGTGGTGCAAGCAGTGTGGTGCACGCCATGTGGTGCAAGCAATGTGGTGTAAGTTATCTTGTGGGAGCTGTGTGGTAACTAGAAGTTATGTCGTGCAAGCTCTGTGGGGCAGTCCAGATGGCTCAAGCATGAGGTCAGGAATGTCCCTCTAGAGGCGGATTTGGCCGAAGAAAATACTCAAAATTATACCCCCATATATGAAAAAACGGGGGAACAAAAAAAACACTAAAACACAAAAAAACGGATTCCCCCTGTAGACGGACATGCCCGACTGAACGCAGAAATTGTGGCGCAAGCGATGTGGTCCAGCCTTTGTGGTGCAAGATGCGCGGCCGCCCTGTGGGCGCCCACGAGGCACCCACGGGCGGGCACCAGCCGAAACCTTGCCATCCACCCCAGCGCACGGGGCGCCCAAGAGGCGCCCATGAGCGTTAGGTCGGGCATGTCCTCCTACGGGCGGGCTTCGGAAGGACAATTAAGAATACCTGTTTTATAAAGAGTGTCAAAATGATCCAGAAATCGTCCCAATGCTATCTTTCAACCATGTTTGAGTATTCCTCCTGTAGGGGGACAGGCCCGACTTAAGCCCACGAGCGCCATCGAGCGGGCACCAGCCGAAGCCTTGGCATATCATCCCCCCAGCGCTGGGCGCGCGCGGCGCGCCCACGAGACGCCCACGGGCGGGCGCCCGGCAAAAACCCGGCGTACCCCCTCAGCGTACAGGACGCCCAGAAGGCGCCCACCGGGCGACCACCGACCGGGCCCCAGCCGAAACCCTGGCCTGCCCGTCCGATTCTTGCTTGGGCAACCGGCAAGAACCCCTGAGGAGAAACGCCAAAACAACAAAACCGAGAAGGGCGCGGGCAAGGGGCGCCCGGCGGGCATGCGCCTGCAGCTCGGCGCCTGGCGGGCCCCGCCCCGCCTCCAGCAGCGCCAGCCGGGGCTCGAGCTCCCGGCGGGCCCGCTCGACCTCGCCCCGGAGGCGCTCGTTCTCCTCCCGCAGGTCGGCGGCATCCTCGGGGGGGGGAGGAGGGGGAGGAGGAGGAGGAGGAGGAGGAGGAGAAGCAGGAGGAGGAGGAGGAGGAGGAAGAGGAGGAGGAAGAGGAGGAGGAGGAGGAGGAAGAGGAGGAGGAGGAGGAGGAAGAGGAGGAGGAGAAGAAGAAGGGGGAGGAGGAGGAGGAGGAGGAGGAGGAGGAGGAGGAGGAGGAGGAGGAGGAGGAGGAGGAGGAGGAGGACCAATGCAAACCCAAGACTCGTCAACGAGGGGATCGCCACTGGAGGGTGGGACCGGCTCAGGCCCCGAGATCCAGGCGTTGCGTTTTTCCACTCCGGGCGTCTTCACGAAGTTTCGGGCCCCAGGACCATCACAAATCCATCCAGCTCGAAAAATGCCGCGGAAGGTAGGTCAAGGGCTCCAGCCGT
Source organism: Prorocentrum cordatum (assembly GCA_963575745.1). Classification (NCBI taxonomy): domain Eukaryota; class Dinophyceae; order Prorocentrales; family Prorocentraceae; genus Prorocentrum; species Prorocentrum cordatum. The sequence continues at coordinate 97,367 of CAUYUJ010018953.1, read as the reverse complement.
GATTTTTCGCGAGGTTGCACTTTGTCCGCAACGTCGGCTCTCGGGGAAGGGGGAGAGACACATCGATCCTCGAATCTCGACCTGGACCAGAAAACAAGCGGCACCACCCCACCTGCGGCCCAATGGGGCTCAGCGTATACCAGGACATCCGGCGGGGGCTTTTGCGTGGTATGCGCTACGGCCCCCGATGGCCCGTAGCGCAACATGGAGGGCCACAGATGGGGTGGTGCCGCTTTTTTGGGGGGCGAGAGGACGAGGAGGAGGAGGAAGAGGAGGAGGAGGAGGGGGGGGAGGAGGGAGGGCGAGAAGGAGGGAGGGCGAGGAGGAGGAGGAGGAGGAGGAGGAGGAGGGAGAGGGAGGAAGAGAAGGAGGAGGAGGGAGTGGAAAGAGGGGGAGGAGGAGAAGGAGAGGGAGGAGGAGGAGCAGGAGCAGGAGGAGGAGGAGGAGGAGGAGAATCTCGATCATCAGGAGGAGCCGGCGACCCACCTGGTGGTCACCGCCTCTGCTGCGCTGCGCCACTTTCGGGGGGGCCTCTCGCCTGCCCCCGTTGCGCGCTGGAGGGCACCCCCGGCCCCCGCCGACTCCGCGCCACAAAAGCGTCGATATGCGCGCCGACATCCGCGCCGAGTCCACGTCGCATCCGCCCCGATTTCGCGCCGAATCCGCGCCGACCGCCAAAGGCCGCCATTTGATGAGGGGGGGACCTCAGGGGTTAGGTCGGGCATGTACTCCTCCCACAGGTGGACTTTTTGAAAGAGAAAGAAAAAGAGTCAAACAAATATTCAACAAGAGTCAGAGATAGTCGAGAAAAAAGTGTCCTCAGACTAGATGTGTGTATTCTTGAATACGCCTCCTGTGGAGGGACGTACCCGAACTAACGTTAGGGGGGACTGGCTCGGAGGGGGGGGGACATCGACCCTGGAATCGGCGATGCATCGCCGACGCGTCGCCGAGAGGCCCCCGACAGCGAGTGGCGGGATGGGCCACCGGTCCCCATATCGGCGATGAAGGGTCGATTGGAGGTCGAAGCATGCCCCCCCCCACCCAGCCTACCGCCCCTTCACGTTGCCCCCTCCACTGGAATCCTCGCGCCGTGGAAACACACACACAAGCAAACAAGCAAGCAAGCAAGCAAGCAAGCAAGCAAGCAAGCAAGCAAGCAAGCAAGCAACACACACACACAAGCAATCCTTCTTACACTGCACGGTGCTTGGCCACGTTGCGCAGCAGTGCGGCCGCATTATCTTCTGTTGCTCCAGCAGCACCTTCTTCGCGGTGCCTGACGGGGCCTGTCGCGGTCTTAAGAAGCCGCGCAAGGGCAGGACCACCCGCCGCAGCACGCGTAGTTCCCTGGCCACCCAGATCAAATATGCTTCGCAGGGTCGGCACCCCAAGTCGGGTGCGCTACTGACTTGTTTTTATGGGGGGGGCTGTCGGGCCTCGGCGCGCCGCCCATGCAAAGCCGCACCTAGGGGTGACAAAAAGATGATGGGCCCCCCTCCGAGACTGCGCCGCTCGCCTTATCAGGCAGCGAGGTCCCATTGAGTGGCTCGACGCCGCTCCTGGACACTGTGTTGTTTTGATGCCGCTGCGCCTTCGTTGCTTGGATCGTGCGTCTCGGCCTGCGTCCTGCGTCCTCCTCCTCCTCCTCCTCCTCCTCCTCCTCCACCTTCTTCTCCTCTTCATCCAAGGCCACCTTTTTCCCCGTCATTCATGCGGCTCTCGATTGGGAAAAGGGCGAAGAGCACCAGGACGGCCCCCCCAACAAAAACCAAGCGAGCATAAACGTTCGGAGATCCGCGCGCACAACTGTCGTGCCACCATAAGGACGGCTGAAGAGGGAAAGAAGAGGACGTTCGAGCCACGGTGAGCCTCGGCCGCGGATAAATTCTACAACCTAAATATCGGGAACGGCCAGGACTTTTAAACCAGAGGCCGCTCAGAGCACAAAGTGGTCCTCATTTCAGCGTCTCGACTGCATCTCGTGGGTTTGCGCCAGGCCCCTTTGACCACCAGCGCGCGGAGCGCGCCAGGGGCGACGCCAGAAGCGCCGCCAGGCGGGGTGCATCAGGGACCTGTTGACGCGGGTTTTGATCCGCCAGGACATGTGCACATCCTAGCGAACTGCGGCCGAGGGCTGCGAAAAAAAACAATTATCCTGTCTCTCTAGCTGAAATTACAAAGTCACGGCTCGCACGTTTGCTTACCCTGCCCCTCTGGCTCAAGGCCATCGCCTGAAGGCGCCCTTTCCTCTGGGGCAGGGCGGCCTGGCCCGGCAGCGCTGCCGCGGGGCCGGCGCCGCTGGCGCCGTCGCCGCGGCGGCCGCCGCTGGCCAGTGGGTTGCGGCGGCCGCCCTCTCCCGCGCGGCGGCCGCCGCCGCCGCGACGGTGACGGCGCCGGGTGGACCTCCTGGCCTGGCGCTCGCCGGCGCTGCAGGCCCCTCGGACAGGGCAGGGGCAGCGGCAGCTGGCCCTGGTGCTGCTCGGTGAGATTCCAGATGCGAAGCTGGAGCCCACCATCACCTGCTACAGCATCCCGGTCAGCGCGTGCGGGAATGACGGGTGGTAGTCGGCCCGGGCGCTGCTCAGCGAGACGCTGAGAGCGAAGCTGGAACCACAATCACCCGCTGCAGCACCCCGAACAGTACGGGCGAAACGAACGGGCAGGGGCAGCGGCAGCTGGCCCTGGAGCCGTGCAGCGAGGCTGGGCGCGATGCTGGAGCCCACAATCATCTACTACAACACCCAGATCAACGCGTGCCGCAAAGACGGGCAGGGGCAGAGGCAGCTGGCCCTGGCGCTGCTCAGCGAGATGATGGGGGCGCAGCTGGAGCCCACCATCACCTGCTACAGCACCCCGATCAGCACTGGCGAGATGAACGGGCAGGGGCAGCGGCAGCCGACCCAGGTGCTGCGCAGCGAGATGCTGGGCGCGAGGCAGGAGGCCACCATCATCCACTACAGCATCCCGATCAGCGCGCGCGAGCAGGACGCGCAGGGGCAGTGGCAGCCAGCCCTGGCGCTGCTCAGCGAGGTGCTGGGAGCGGGGCTGGAGCCCAGCATCATCTCAGGACGGGCAAGGGCAGCGGCCGCCGGCCCCGGCACCGCTCGGCGAGATGCTGGGAGCGCAGCTGGAGACCACCATCATCTGCTACAGCACCCCGACCAGCACGCGCGAGACGAACGGGCAGGGGCGGCGGCGGCTGGCCCTGGCGCTGCTCAGCGAGAGGCTGGGTGTTAGGCTGGGGCCCGCAATCATCTGCGCAGTGAGGTGGCCCCCGGGTCCCCCGCGGGCCACTCGAGCGCCTACCCCCGACCCGGAACGGGAATCCAATGTCTGCACGCCTTGCCCCATGGCGCCCGACGACGGGGGCACCAGTCGTTCGGGTCGCCAGGAGGGGCGAAACGAGCCTGTTCCACAATCATGCGCAACAGTTAGCCGCATCCCTGGTGATGATGCAGGCCTGTCGTTAGACCAAGGTGGGATTCCACCATAATGCGCTGCAGATAGTCGCATACCTGGCGCTGAGGAAAGGTTGCCGTTAACCCAAGGGGGGAAGGGTCTGGGGGCGCTCTCGTTTGGGGTCCCAGGGCCAAGCGAGAACCACTCCGAGTATCACGACGACCCTGCCCGCACCTGGACGACAAGATCGGTCTCCGCGAGTCGCTTCCGGCCTCCCAAGACTTGGGTTAGCCAACCCAGACTGTGCCCGAGCAGCGGGAAGCCCTTGTGACCCTCGCCCACCAGCAAGCGCGGCAGTTGGTCGCACACCTGGAACGGGTCGTACCGAGGAGGATGGGCGCCTTCGAGGGAGCGCGGTGGGTCGTGAGCCCCGCGGGGACCTGGAGAGCAGGCCCATCGACAGTCATATCCCCCCTAACGTCGGCGGGCATGGTTCTGCACACCTTCCAGAGCGGGGCGTTGCCAACCCAGGCCACGCTGCCGACCCGCAGGTTCTGGCGGGTCTCGTTCCACTGGCAAGCGCGGCAGTCAGCCGCAGGTCTCAACCTGGTACTGCGGAGAGCGAGGGGTGCCCCCCAGAGGGGGTGGCGGTGCGTCGGGAACCTGGTGAGACTCGTGAATCCCCGCCTCTCGGCAATCCCGCAAACCCTGGCGTTGGTGGGCCCGTGCCTGCCTCCTCCTCAGACCTGGCGGGACGCGGCGGGACTGACCCAGGTCACGTTGCTGGTCCGCAGGATCTGCCGGAACCCTTTCCACCAGCACGCGCGGCAGTGATTCGCCACCCTGGCACGGCGAGTGGCGCGGGCAGCGGACGATGCTCCTCGCACCCGCTTATGACGCCAGAATGCGGTGCGTCCAACCGCTGCTCGGGGGGGGAGCCTGGAACACAGGCCGATCGACGATCCACGGGTTGTGCAGAGCCCTCTCCACCAGCATGGGCGGCAGTCAGTCGCAACCCTGGTCCGGCGAACGGCGTGGGTAGCCGCCGTCGCGGTCCACCTCTCGCTTTGCCGCCCTGGCCACCGCCGGCACTGCCCTCCTCCCACTCCGGGTCGGCCCCACTGTGCGGCTCGACCCCTACTGCTGACCCAGGCCGCGACGCTGTGCACCGGCCCTGGGCGGTCCGCGCACCGCGCTCGCTCCAGGACGTGCGCTGGCGCTGCAGCCCCTGCGCTGCTGGTGGATTTGCCCCAGTCGCAGCCTCGCTGCCCCCCCGCCTCGGGGGCCACCGCCACTGCGAATCGCTCCCACCTTGCCCACGCCGCCACAATGGACGGCTGGCTGCAAAGGGCACCCCCCCCCTCGCTCTAAAGGGTCCCGCCCGTGCGTCACTTGCACTGGGCGTCGTGTAACTCCCGCCGTGATGCCGCGCACCAGCTGTGGAGTGGCGCTGCTTCTCTTACGCCTACGCTGGCCGCCCTCTCCGCGGGGCCGCCGCACCCTCCACCGCCTTGGGCCCCTTGCAAAAGCTGCAGCGCCGACCGACCTCTGCCGCCGGAGCCACGCCGCTGCCATTCATCCCTCTTCCGCCAGCGACCTGGTTACCAACCGCCGCCGCCGCCTCCATCCTCTCTTTTGCCGGGTCACGCCCGCACTGTGGCCGCTGGCCTCCCAACGTGGCTGCGCTGCGAAGCCGACCCGCAGCCGCTGCCAGATTAGACCCTCATCCCGGCCGCGCCCACGCCCCCACTGCGGCCCAGCTGCGTGAGTACACCCCCGCGCTCCCTCCTCCCACGGCCGCCCTCTCCTGCTTCCCTCCCCTCTTGCATGAGGGCTAATTCGTGATCCAGCGCCCCGCTGTCACTCGGACGCGCGTGCGGACTGCCTCTGCCGCGCTGCGACGTAAAAAGTCTTGGCTTCCAGGGCGCTGAGCTCAGGGCAGATCAACAAGAAAACGCACGGATTCCCGAAAGATGATGTTCATTGTGTTGTTTGTCCTTCGATTCCCGATCAGGGCCCCGTAAACCAGGACACGCTAAACTGGGACATCCAACATCCCTGGAAACCAAGTGTTTTCAGACGGCGACACGAAAAAAACTGCACTGCGACGTTCTCGAACTCAACCCCAGACAAAGGCCCTGAAAGACTGCAGACCCCCCTAAACCCAGAGGTCCGAATCCTGCAGAGCAGCGGAACAAAAAGCATGCACTGGACGACCACATCTGACTCTGCAGGACAGGGTGTCGTTTCCCCGACCTGCCGATGTCCTGGTCAGTCTCTGTCGTGTCCTCTGGGGGCCTGACCCGAGGCCCTCCTCACGGGCCCCCTGGGGGGGCGCCCTCGTCGCCACGACCGGATCTGACCACAAGACCAGGGGGGAACAACAGATGCCGACACCGCGACTCGACGGGTGTTCCGACGAGGATCTCGACGCAGATCAGGCGACGAGGGCTCTCCAGGGCAGCGGCACAGCGCCTTCTCTCCAGTGCAGTCAGGCAGTCTCAGAACCCCCAGGAGAGCAGGAGGAGTAGGAGGAAGGAGGACGATGAGAAGAGGAGGGAGGAGGACGAGGAGGAGGAGGAGGGAAAGAGAAAAGGAGGAGGAGGAGGAGGATGAAGGGGGGGAGGGAGACCCGGAGGAGCAGGGAGGAAGGGGGGAGGGAGGAAGGAGGGAGGAGGAACGGGAGGAACCGGACGAGGAGCGATCCCCCAAACGACCCCGTCTGACCGCACCAAGGCTATCTCCCCCTCTCGAGGCACGGCGACCCGCGCGGCGCGTCCTGCAGCTGGGCCTTCAGGCGGTCGTTCTCTGCCCGGAGGGCCGCGAGGTCCGGCGCGGTGCTGGGCGGCGACACGAAGGCCTGCGCGATCACGTCGTCGGCGACGCGGCCTGCGGGCCGTCGCCGCCGTTCTCGGCGTCTTCCCCGTTTCCCGCGGGGTCCAGGGCAAGGCACGAGCAGCCGGGGAGGTGCGCGTGTCCCGGCAGTGCCGTCGCCGTCGTCGTCGTCGTCGTCGCCGCCGTCGGCGCCGTCGTCGTCGTCGCCGCCGTGCTCGTCGTTTTCGTCTTCGGCGTCGTCGGATCTCCGACGATGTGCTTGCTTCCATCCGGGTGCGTTCCCTCAACTTCGGCCCACGGGGCCCTTTGTCGGGCCCCTGGGGCCACCAGAAGCGGATCCGCAGCAAAAGCTGGGCCTGGAAAAGTGGTCGGGGACTCTGGGGCCGCAGGTGGAAGAAATCATACCCGCGAACGTCAGGGGTCCTCGTCGTCGTCGTCGTCAATTTGACAGGTTTGGGGGCGCTCCTGTGGGTTCTCGTCGCCACGGCCAGGACATACCATGGGAGGGGTCAGGGGCACCCGTTTCGAGCAGATGTCGGGTCGTTCGTGGTCGTCGTCGTCGTCGGCGGCGGCGTCGTCGTCGTTGTGCCCATCGTCGTCTAGAAGGAGGAGGACAAGGAGGAGGAGGAGGAGGAGAGGGAGGAGGAGGAAGAGGAGAAGGAGGGATCTACTCGGAGGCTGACCCCTGATCCTGCAATCATCGTGGGGTCGTCTAGGTGTCTCTTTGGGGGGGGGGGGGGGGGGGGGGGGGGCACACCTCGGGCTTACCTTGGCGCCCGCGATCGGGCCGTCTTCGGGGCACGCTGGGCGCTTGTTGAGAGCCCCTGGCTGCCGGCGACGTGGTCCGCGAGGTCGGTGGAGTTGACCTCTGCGCTGGTCACGGTGTTCACGTCCGACCCTGGCAGGACCCAAACTACAGCAGGCACATACGATAAGAGATCTTGCCGAAAATTCTCGGGGCACGTTCATAGGGTCCTCAGGCGCCCCAGAGCTTGTTTGGGTCCCTGGGACCACTGGGGAATGAGAAGTGTCCGTCGGGCACCTGCTCGCAGGCCGATTTACGTAATGCGCCGACTGTACACCTGCACAGATTTTGGGCAGGCCCGTATACGCCTCCCTGGCCAGGTCACCGCCGTCGTCGTCCTCCTCCTCCTGGTCCTCCTCCTCCTCCTCCTCCTCCTCCTCCTCTCCTCCTCCTCCTGCTCCTCCTCCTCCCTCCTCCTCCTCCTCCTCCTCGTTCTCCTCTTCCTTCTCCTCCTCCTCTTCCTCCTCCTCCTCCTCCTCTCCTCCTTTTCTTCTTCCTCCTACTCCTCCTCCTCGCCTCCCCCTCCTCTCCTCCCTCCTCCTCCTCCTCCGCCTCCTCCCCCTCCTCATCCTCATCCTCATCCTCATCCTCCTCGCCGTGTCGCGCTCAAGTGTTGCACGGGCATGCTTCGATACGGCGTGCCCGTGCGAGCCAAACTCGACCAGACGCTCCGTGGACGCAGCGGCTGCCGGGCGTGCCACCGCGTCAGCGGAGGCCGCATGCCGCGCAGGAGCCGCGCCCGCGGCACAGCCACGGCCGAGTTCCGACACCCTCGGGCACACGTCGAAGCTGCAAACCACGCGCCCGACCAATCGCGCAACCCACCCCGAAGACTTACAGCCGACCCGTATCATAAGGATGCGCGACGAGGATGCAAGGGCCTTGGACGCCCATTTCGAAGCTTTTCAAGCGAAAGTGTCCAAGGATGGGCCGAGGAAGTAGGGATGCAAGGGTATTATTGGGAAAGTCGTTCATCCTCACTGTGCGGGTCGACTGTACGTGCATCGCTAACCTGACAAATACCTTCTCGAGCGCATACCGACCAAGAATGGGGACTCCGAACCGACATCTAACAACCGAAAACAAATTCAAAACAACAGTTTGATCGAAAAGATGACGAATGCGGACTTCAGGCTTACATCCCCAGGCCGAGAGTGATTTCCTCTTGGACTAAAATATGAAAACATCAATGGATTCAACTGGATGCCTGTTCGGGTGTGGGAGAGTGTCGTGGATCCTATTTCTGTGTTGCGCGGATCCAATTTCCTGTGTGTGAAAAACAATAGATCCATTTATTTCCCGGGAAAAATATATAATAAGAATTAACATCCGGGACCCAGGGGAGATGGGACCTGCGGGGCACCGCAAGTGAAGCATCATGCTATCCACGGAGCTGTGGATCTGCAGACCAATGCTATGATTCTACGGGGGAAGGGGGGGGCTCGCAGGATGAAGAGGGGAAAGATGAGGGAAGAGGCAAGAGGAGGTGGAAGGAGAACACAGGGGATCGGCGCGTCACTTCCGACATGTAGGGCTCAAGAGGAAAATCTTTCGGCCTGCGTAAGTAGTCGCCATACCTCCCCAGCCTGGGACCACTTCTATAAACGGCACACATCGCTGACCCCCAGACACAGGCAACCTCTTGCGGCCGCTCGGGGACGCTCTCAGTCGCAGCTGCCTGAGAGCACCCCGAGGCTGAAAAACCGCCGAGAACATAATTACGATACGATGTATCAACGCGCGCGCGCTGCCCCAAAGGTACGGCCCCCTTCCCCAGGACCAGTTTCTCGCCCCAGATCAAGTTTTGATGGTCCTGTGGCCCGAGACTGAGGCTCAGAGGCCGAAATCTAGGAAAACGCCCTGAGCGAATCATCTCGCCGCAGACTCGGGAACCTGGAGGCAGCTGGGGGGTCTGAGATTGAAGGGCCCCAAAACGAGCGGTCAAGAGAGGTGGCGGAGCCAAATCCGATCAGAATCGGCCCCCGGGTCCCTCCTGGGATGCATCTGCAATTCTTCACGCTGGATCCGTTTCTGACAGCCCCCGGGCGAAAGACCTTCCTGAACCCGGCACCTCGGACCCCGCCCCTCCTTCCTGCTCGCCGGAACCAGTGCCAGAGGCTCTCAGATGCGGTGCGAGCAGATGGGGCCGGAGGATCGCGCCGCTTCGGCGACATCGGCGGTGCCTCGGCGGTGCCAGCGCGGAGAAAATCGGCGATGCGGCGCGATCCACCGACCCCCTCTACTCGATCCCCATCCAGGAGGGCAAGAAATGCTGGGCCACCTCCGACCCCCAATCAGCTCCAACTGGGAAAACCTCGCCGGTGTCCCTCCGCTCCTTCCGCGTCTCCCATGGCGCCCCGGGAAGTGTTCGTCCGGTTCGCGTAGCCGCAGCTGGGCATCTGGGCGGGCGAAGCGTCGCCGCCCTCCTCGGGGATGGGGGGGGGCGCCAAGGGCACCCCCTCAAAACGGCGCAGACGGAGCCCGTTGGCACGACACGACAGACGAGCGACGGACGACAGACGAACGAACGACGGGAGGCGCGCGGGAGGAGAAGGGCGGGGGGAAGGGAGGGACGCGCGCGCCCGCGCGCACACACAGCGCCAGACAGGGCCAGGGGGGGAACCCAAGGGCACACCAGCACCGCCCCCTTTGGGGCGAGGATCGTGCCATGTCATGCGCCGGCCCAACGGGCCAGAGGCGTGCTAGAATCTCTGGTGACAGATGATCTGTAGATCTACCCTTACGGTGTCAAATTGTATTACCTTCCCTGTTTGTCTTGTCTCCCCTCCCTGCTGCAGCTATTCCTTGCACGTCTGGCTCAGCGGATACCAGACTCCTCTCACTCAATGCACGCCGCCAAGCTCGGACGCAGCCACCGGTACTGCCACGTAGCAATGATTACCTAGGCCTCCAGCGCTCCGAAAAACTCACTACGGTGTTTGTTTCTCTGTTGTCGGCCTCCCGGGACCAGCGAGGACCGTCAGAAAACGACCCAGGATGAGAAACCGACCCTTGGGAAAGGGTCGGCACGTCTGGGAAACCCATGTTGGGAAACTCGCATGCTGGGGTAAGACGAAGGCAGGATGAGGACAAATGAGCGACGATCAAAAACGGGTCTCACGCGAGATGACACAGCGACCTTACGCGGCGGCTTACGCGGGCCGCCAACGCGGCACGTTACATTGGAGACGAGGGCGCTTACGCGCGAGGTGATGCGGGCAGCTTACGCGCGAATTTCGGCGCCAGCGACACCGTTTTTTGGCGTCGCTCGAATGAGGATGAGGACAAGTCGGGAAGCTCTGAGAGCCGGCGGATATGGAGGACCGTTCAAGAGCGTTTCGCAACGCCTTGGAGAAGTCTGTCCCCATCCAAGGCCTGCCTGACGACGAGAAGCTTGGCTCAGGAAGCGTTCCAGGACTCCCAGAATATCCAGCGGCCCTCGTTCGAAGCAGAAACAACGGCATACGCTTTAAACTCTTGGCGCTCCGCGCGGATTTCTTGGATCTGCGCTGGACCCCCCTCCCTGGCGCGCGGAGCGCGCCAGGAGCGGCGCCGGAGCGCGCCAGCCGGGGGGGGGTCCCAGCGCGAACCCAAGAAATCCGCACGGAGCACCAAAAGTGTATGCTTATGGCATTTGTTGCTCTTCGACTCGTGGAGTAACAGGGGGCGGGTGGGGGGGGGGGGGCAACGATAGGGGAGGACTGGCATAGCGGGGATACATCGCCGATAGATCGGCGATGGACCCCCGGTAGTGAACCCGCGCCTTCCTGGGCAGGTTGGGGCCAGAACGTCTGACGAGCACCAAGGCCGCGTGGAGGAGGAGGAGGAGGAGGAGGAGAACACACACAAACAAACAAACAAACAAACAAACAAACAAACAAACAAACAAACACGGCACGCTACATGACAAACAGGGACACACAAACAAACAGAAGGGGCCCAGGGACACACAAACAAACAGACACACAAGTTTCAGGATTCCCCAGATTTCCCCGTTCTCGTCTGGGTTGTCGTCTTCTCCCCTCCCCCCACCGCCACTCCCCATACTTTCCCACCGTTTCCTGGGAGTCGGAGCTTCATTGGGCCTGTGTGAGTTTTCCCCCTCTTGCACAACGGGGGCCTGACTGTTGTGGCCAGCTGGGATAGCATGGGGGGGAGGCTGTCTGCGCGCGGCCCCAAGCCTTTGCCGTACCCTGAGATCTGACGCCTCGGGCAAAAAAACCGGGGAAATCACGACCAGAGCCATGGACCCCATCTTTCTGCGCCAAGTTTCGAAGCGAATCGATGTGTGAGGGTCCCAGATCCCGAACGGGGGCAAAAGCGCACGGCCCCAAGCAAAAAAGAAGACGCCAGGATCTCAGGGTACGGCCAATTCCAGGAACCCTGGATCCAAACGTAGTGATAGGTGGCGCCATCCTAACCCTACACCACCAACCAGCGATTCAGGAGGGGACGAGGGGATAGGGTCTGGATTGCGCCACGTGTCCGACGAATTCCGAACCCTACCCCCGCCGCGCGTCGACTTGCCTGAATCGTTGATCGGCGAGCGTAGGGTTCGGATTTCGAAGCCGAATTGACGTCTCACCTCCACTCGGGGATCGACTGACCCGGGTCAATCCAAACCCAGGCCAATCAGGCCTTGCAGGATCCTGCAAGATCCTGCAGGATCCTGCAGAATCCTGCGCCCAAGCCCGGGCCAACGCAGCCCTGCTTGGCGTGCACCAAGGCGCCCCTCGATCCTCGATGAGGGCCTTGTCCGACTCCATGGGCGAGCGCTATGGCTCGGCGGCGGGCCTGGGGGCGAAGTGAGCAGGAGCGGGCCTCCTCAGACCAACAATAATTCTCCGCAGGCGCGAGGGCCTCTGAGAAGCCCCGCCGCCCGCTGGGAAGGCCTGCTCCTCCTCGCCTTCCCCCCCGGGCGCGCCGCCGCATGGCATCCGCGCGGACGCCCACGCGGGCGCGGCAAGCCCTGGGGGCACCTCGAGCAGGAGAGGGCCAAAGAGCAGCCTGGAGACCGATTCTGAGCGGATGCCTGTCGCTCGACGACGACGACGACGACGACGACGACGGCGGCGGCGGCGGCGGCGACGACGACGACGACGGCGAGGATGACGAGGACGAGGACGACGACGACGACGACGACGACGACGACGACGACGAGGACGACGACGACGACGACGACGCCGGCGGCGGCGGCGACGGCGGCGAAGGCGACGACGACGACGACGAGGACGACGACGACGACGACGACGACGACGACGACGACGAGGACGACGACGACGACGACGACGACGACGAAGACGACGACGACGACGACGACGAGGACGAGGACGACGACGACGACGACGACGAAGACGACGACGACGACGACGCCGCCGGCGGCGGCGGCGGCGACGGCGGCGACCACGAGACGACGACGACGACGACGGACGACGACGGACGACGACGACGACGACGCGACGACGACAAGGACGACGACGACGACGACGACGACGACGACGACGCGACGCCGGCGGCTGCGGCGGCGACGGCGGCGAAGGCGACGACGACGACGACGACGACGACGACGACGACGACGACGACGACGACGACGACGACGACGACGACGACGATAGGCGACGACGACGACGACGACGAGGACGACGACGACGACGACGACGACGACGACGACGACGACGACGACGACGACGAAGGCGACGACGACGACGACGAGGACGACGACGACGACGACGACGACGACGACGACGACGACGACGACGACGGCGGCGACGGCGGCGAAGGCGACGACGACGACGACGACGACGACGACGAGGACGACGACGACGACGACGGCGGCGGCGGCGGCAGCGGCGAGGAGCAGCAGGAGGCGGAGGCGGGAAAGGGGGCAGCGGGGGCGGCAAGTGGGGGCGGTAGGCGGGCGGGGGGCGGGAAGGACCTCCAGGGGGAGCGAGCCAGGAAGAGGGGCAGGGGAGGGGGGGGCGTCCCGGAGAGGAGGGCGCGGGAGAAGAAGAGGGAGGGGGGACGCGAGAGGCGAAGGAAGACGACGACGAGGAAGTGGAACAAGGAGGAAGGGATGACGACAACTGCAACGAGGAGGAAGCGAAGGAAGAGGGGGAGGAGGAGGAGCAGCAGCGGGAAAACGCAACGAACAGGAGAAACAAGACCAGGACAAAGCGGGGAGAAGGAGCGCGACGAGGAAGACGAGGCAGAGGAGATGGAGAGAGGGGATAGGGACGAGGAGAAGGGGGAGGGACAAGAAGAACCAGGGCAGGGCGAACAGCCAAAACAGCACGGGCAACAACAGGAACGGGAGGGAGGCGGAGGAGGAGAAGGCAGAGGAGGACCAGAAGGAGGAATGCATGGATGGGGTTGGGTGGAACAAACAACCCTACGAGGCCGCCGCCGGGAAGGCCCAAACCTCCCCCACGCCTGGTGGAACCCACATGGCGGCGGAGGAGGAGGAGGAGGGGGAGGAGGAGGAGACGGAGGAGAAAAAGGAGGAGGTCGAAGAAGAAGAAGAAGAAGAGAAGGAGGGGGACGGGGGGGGGAGGGGGAGGAGGAGGAGGAGGAGGAGGAGGAGGAGGAGGAGGAGGAGGAGGAGGAGGAGGAGGAAGAGGACGAGGAGGAGGAGGAAGAGGGGGAGGGGGAGGAGGAGAAGGAGGAGGAGGAGGAGGAAGTGGAGGAGGAGGAGAAGGAGGAAGAGGAGGATGGAACACGCATCAGGGGAAGGCTAAGAATGCTATGGCCTGCGTTCGAAACCTTGGCGGGGCGGTCCTGCCTGACCAGGTTGATTAGCTGGCTCAGCATCGGCGGCAGCGGGCAGGGACACCTGCCGTCTGCGTTGGAACCTACCTGGGTCGGGCACACGGTGGACCTGGCCAAAGTATCCAGACAGGTCACTCTGCCGACGGACGAGCTGCGAGATTCGGGCTTTGGTACAATTAGAAAGAACCTGAGACGTGCATGAGCGATGATTGAGATGATGATACACACTGTGAACGAGGTCCAAATAAAGAGCGACACTTGCTGGGGCTTCAGTCGGGATCGGGAAAAGCCGATACAACTGCAATTTCTAGACAAACGTGCAATATATGAAGGCAGAAGGAAGCAGGGGAAGGAAGAGACGGACTTCAGAAAAACGCGGGCACTCGAGAACGTGTCTGAGCGAGTCCCCATGGTCGAGCCCCCACGCAATGCAAGGTTTGGTGGTACCCTTGAAGCGCCTGCTTCAGGTCCAAAAATTGCAGATCGTTTTCAAAAGAACCAAGAGAACGCAGGACGGGACTTTATCCGACACCCTGCGAAAAGCACACTGCAGATTCTGGCCCTCACGCCTACCCAGAGGCCCACCCAGCTTGGCAACCCGCTTTTCGATCATGGCGAAGGGGCTCTGGACATTCAGGCTCGTGGGGATGTTTCCCATGGCGCGCTGGATGAAGGGGACATATCTCGGGGCTGCTGGAATACTGGTGAGTGCCAGATGATTGTCGTACAAGTGTTTCATGCTGCTGCCCTTCCACATCGGGTGATTCTGCCATGCACTGCAACACTCGTCAGTGGTGCTGAAAATTAACACGTGCGCCACCGCGTCAGAGGAAGCCCCGACGCGCTCGGCAAGTCGGAACCTGGCTGTCTGGCTTCGCAATCGAACAGGCGCGGCTTGGATCGGGAAGCCGATACCCCCGAAGATCCTGAAGGTCCTGGGACGGGATGGCGTTGAACGGTCCTCGAACGATCACCCGAAGCATCCTCTCCTCCTCCTTAAGAACAGCTGGCGAGGGCGCGTGCAATTGGCCGACATGCGACAGGACAGAGGTGCACAGCATGGTAAAGTGCGAGACGGACTTCACGAGCCCGAGGTCTAGGCCCTGGACCGTGCACGAGCGCTCCTTAAACTTGGCCAGCGGACGAGACCTGCTTTCAGAGCACCCACTTTTCCCCATCATGATCCCCAGGTATCGAGCGACGGTGCGAACCCGACACTTAGCTAGACGGCCCAGGCGAGCGATCGAGCAGCGAAGCTCCTCCTCCGTGCACCTCCCAACCAGGGCGACAATCGTTTTCTTGACGTGGATGCACAGCCCAAAGGCCGCGCCAGCCAGGACCCAAATGTCGATAGCAATCGGGAATGACACCTCTAAGTTACTGCTGGCCATGCCGCAGTCGCCCGCGAAGGCCCCAAACTCGTGCAGCGGCCCCGGCAACTTGCACGCCAACATGCGCAAGATGGGATCGCACGCCAGCGCGAATAACGAGCCCGACATCGGGCCACCCTGCTTAATACCCCTGGCCAGGATAAAACCGTGCTTCCGATTGCCCCTGAAGGAGACAGCGATGAAAACGTTGGAACACAGAGCCTGGATTGCTTGTATCACATCCCGAGGAAAAAAGCATCTTCCCAAGGGTGAACATGAGGGCCGCGTGAATCAGGCTGGGGAACGCGGCTTTCACATCGAAAAAGACGTAATCGCTCGTCTGCATACTCTGCTGGACCAACCAGTGAAGACGCTTAGGCTCTAAGTCCAGGGTGTTTCCGAGCACCTGACGGCCTCTGACGAAACCCCGTTGTTGACGAAAAACCACCCGCTGGCAAACGGTCCCGAGGGGAATATTGATAGCCGCGGAGACAATCTTATTGTCCGTGTACGAGAGGGAAATCGGCCGCGTCTTCTCTGGAGTCCTGACAAAGAAGCTCGCGTCGGAGGGCTCGTCGCCCTTCGCGAGGAATGCTGTCATGGCATCGTTAAAGTTGAGGGGGTGGAGCCAGCCCGGATTATGTGGAGGTAGAGCAAGTAGAGTGTCTTGGTGGCGGTGTCGCCAGCGCGTGCCCATCCAGAAAAAGGTACACCGTCGGGCCCAGGTGCACTGTCTGGAATCCTTTCCATCATATTCAGGAACAGGTCGAAAGATAACTCCCAGCGAATATCAGGGGGGACCTCCTGGATGAACGGTTCAAAGCACCTGAGAGCATCCCGAGAAACGGCCGTCTCTTTGTGCACCTGTCCCCAATACCGAGCAAGCTCCTGACAAGTCTCGTCGGCTTCAAACAAGGGAGAGCCTGCAGGATCGGATACCGCTCCAAGACCGTGCTTGCGGTTCTTCGACCTCCAGACACTCTTGCACGCGTACAAGGAGCTAACCTTACTCTGCCTCTTAGCATCTGGGATATCCTCCTCCTGCCTGAGCCCCTCCATCTCCGAATCGAATACCTGGCCCTGCAGTCCCCCAAGAAGCGCATGAAACTCAGGATGTCTGGTAAGGCGGCATTCGGCGTAACTAAAGTAAGCGCTGCGCTGCGGGTAGGCCTTCAGGGCCCTGTAGAGCACCGCGGAATGACCTGACTTGACAGCCCGAAGGGCTGCAAGAGCCCAAGAAAGACGACTAGCCTCCGATACGGCCCCCAACTCCTCCAAGTCCCCCCTAAGAGCCTAGGCGGCCCCAATCAGACAGTCCCGAACCTCGACGCTGGCCTCCAGCGGGTCCTCGGATAGACCTCCAGCGCCTGCAACAGTGGCCTCGACAACCTGCTGGTACCTCGGGTGCTTAGTGACCCAGGACGGGATACGACTGGAGCAACTGGTAGAAGGCTGGAGCGAGAGCGCCACGGGAACGTGATCGGACAGCCCTTTGAGGTCCGCCGGGGAGCCGAGGGTTTTGGACGCCGGGTGGAGATCGCACAGATCACCGGCAGGAAAACTGACGTAGGTTCGGTCCAGACGGCTCAGGGACTCAATGTGCTTTCGCTCGCCTTGCCAGCCTTCAACTCGGTGCGCGAAAGAAGTCTGATCCACCTCTGCCAGGTGAGGAAATAGCCGATCGAACTCTTTAGCGGTGGACTGGCCGCTGCTTACGAAACGCCCGTCCGCATGGCGAGACCCTTCACCGCGAGCAGCAAAATTGAAATCGCCCAGCACAATCTGGGAGGCGCACACCGCTGGAACTAGAGCCCGTCGAACTCGCCGAAGCTGATTTTGTTTTGTGATAGGCATATGGTTGTGATCCAGATGCATATTGATAACTTGTAGACAATGTTTGTTGTTGTAGAGCGTGGGGCTATGAATACGACATTTTTCTATGATCTCGTGCTCAGCGTGACTTAAGAGCCTCTGAAGCGTAGGATGTAGAAGAATGAGACAGCCTCCAGAAGTAGTCGAGTCCAAAAACGTACCAACACCAAAAGCTTGATAAACTTCTTTGCAAAGGTATTCAAGATGCTCCTGAGACCCACGAGCTTCCTGGATGCAGACTATGTCATATCTGGAACAGAGTGATACAGTCTGATCGTACTTGGTTCTGTGTGAGGCCTGGGGAGCGTATGTTACGCCGAACAGAGAGCGCACGTTCCACGTGCAAATCGCAAAGGGCTGGTCGGGCACGGAAGGCACGAGCCTCTCGAAATCAGGCCTGCCGTCAGCGGACCCACATGTGGAGGAGGAAGAAGCCCCAAAGAAAGTGCCGCTCGAAGAAGAACCAAACGTACAGGACGAAGAGGAGGACGTGGAAGCGCTCAGGTTACCGTCAGACTTTGAATTATCAGTTCGTCTCTCATGTAGCTGAAGGGCTTGGGACGACAGTGAAGTTGGAGAGGGGGAGGTAGTCGCTGCGATGCTTGGCGGGACAGCAACGCGTCCACTCTGCATAGCAGCACCCAAGGGGTCACCAGAGTCGGCCACGAGCGATGCGTGAGGAGGAAGAGGAGGAGGAAGAGGAGGAGGAGGAGGAGGGGGAGGAGGGGGAGGAGGAGGAGGGGGAGGAGGAGGGGGAGGAGGAGGAGGAGGAGGAGAAGAAGCAGCCACCCGTTCCACGCTCGGGAACACCACGCCTGCCTCGGTGGGCGATGGTCCCCGTCGTGGGATTATGGGCTGGCTGGGGAGATTCCCATGGGCAGGGGGAGAGACCCTTGCGCCTTCCCCCCTGGGCGAGATTGTTCTTGGCCGCAAGGCAACGCCACCGCCACACCGCTGCCCACCGACTCCTCTTTTCTCTTCTCCTGCTACAACGCGCCTTGCCGCATAGCCCCAGCGATTTCACGGCTGGGCGCTCCAGTTTTATCACCCCCACCCACCCAAGGGCAAACGCCCCTGGGGGAGGATGGCTGCGTCTAACAGGCCCTGAAGCCACCAGGAACCAGGAACCAGGGAGTGAGGGGACCTGCGCCTGCCGCCTGGGACGCAGGAGCAGCACCGAAAGCCCAGGAAGCGAAGCCCGCGCAGCCGAGAGGCCGCCAGCCTCCCCAGGAGCACCCAGAGAGGCAGCAAGCTCGTCGGACGCAGCACCGCGTCGGCGCATCGCCGCGTAGCCACGGCGCTTGGGGCCCAGTCCCGCCCCCGCCAGGCGGCTGAAATACTGAACACCTGCAACGCGCTGGCCCCAAGCCTCGTGGAGGCCTTCACTCCAACGCAACGACCTCGTCCATCGTCTAGCCCCGCAACGGAAATGCGATTCGTGAGGTCGCGGATCCACCAACCAAAAAAGACGCGCGGCGTGAAGAGCTCACAAAGGCGAGCACGCTGCCGGAGGAGCAGACGGAGCCGAGCACGATTTAACGAGAGCGCCTCGCCAGGGGTCCTGCGAACCGTGCCGAAGAGTTTCTTCGCGATGGGCTCGAGGACGGATATCAGAGACTGGTAGCCCGCGTCGATCCTGTCGGCCTCGAAGAAGCCGAGACAGTCGGGAGCCTTCTCCGCAATGGCTGCGTTGAGTTCCCGAAGGAACGCCCCCCTGGGCCCAGGAGTCTGGAGGGCGGTCTCCACTGCGCCGAAATTCCAAGTACGATCAAGTGGTGGATCACGACGAGGACATCTCGCCGTTGTAGGCGGGCGCCATCTTACGAAATGTGGTGGCGCAGCCCATGGATTGGCGATGCATCAGCTCACGTAGGCTCCTCGATACGTACCCCATGCGGTCCTGCACAAAAGGGTCCACACACTGAAAGACCGCCGACATCTCGTCCAGCACGAGCAAATCGATCAAATCAGCGAAGATGATGGGACTCGAAAGCTCAGGGGTCGCGTCCAAAGGGCAATGAGCCACTCGAGGAGCACACCAGCCGTCCTACGCCACGCGGCCCGTGTGCCGCGCGGGCCAGGCGGGGGGAAGTACAGCGCCACAATCGTGAGGCCTATGGAGCTCGAAGTGACGCGAACGAGGCCCGCCCGTCCCTGCGCGGAGACGGGCCCGGATACAACGCGATGAAGCTTGCAACCAAGATCCCGTCGCCGAAGGCCGATGTTCACTCCCGCCGAACGGTTGGCGAACGGTCCCTTCCCGTACCCGAAGTGCACGAAGTCGCGGTCGCCCATGCGCGCCTGTCGCCTGACGGGGTCGGTGGGGCCGCGCGCAAGCGAATGCCGACCAGCACTTGGATGGGAAACTGGCGGGCGAACGTGGCAATCTCCTGGAGCCTGCACGGCTGCACCACACAGCACACACTGAAACCAAATACGTTGCACCGCATAGGGACTCTGACACAGGGTCGAGCGCCTGTATCCGCCAGCGCAGGGCCATTCTCGATCGCAAGATGTGTCGATGGTCAACCATTATGCCTGGTTTGCCAAAAAAGGCCAGATGGGGGGGCGCCCCGGCACTGAAAGGGGCTGAAGCTGGAGCAGGAGGAAGAGCAGAAGGAGGAGGATCAACTTGCTAATATTCTTCAATCACTGAGAACTCAACATGATCAGGAATACTGGAATGCGTCCTCATCAGGTGCTGCTCCAAAGGAGGTCCCTGCGCAAGCCATACATTCGTGCCCTACACGGTGCGAGTATGCTTTCCAGACAGCCTCGCCAGACGCGCCGCCGAGAAAGCAAGCACCCCGCAGAGTTGTCCTGCGAGCGTAGCCGATATTCTGGCTACGGAAACTCTGGCTACGGAGGATCAACTCTCGGACTCTAGGACGCCCGCGTTGGCAACCGACGCGAGGAGCTGGCAAGTCCTGCGGATGGCGGGGCCGGCTCCGAAGCCCGCGCCGGGCATCACCCAGCGTCGCTGCACAAGAGGGAAGGAACGGGCTGGAGGACACACCGACGACGGCACGGGAAAAGCGAGAAGAGTGCAAAGGCGGTTGGGCCCGAAATCCGCGCAGACCTCCTGAGAAGTTGTATCACGGCCTCTTCTTCCAGAAAAGCGATGAGAGTGCAGGGACGGAGCGTCGCGAACTGCCCAAACGCCTGCCTCTCCTCGGACCAGCTGCTCCCCAGCGCGCGGAGCAAGTCGGAGGCGGCTCCAGAGGCGCCGGCAGGGGGGCCCAGCGCCGATCCGAGAAATCCGCGCGGACCTCCGCGGGCTGGGCATGGCCCGAACCACATGCAGACCCTGCACCTCGTGGGCAACATGATCTGGTTTCCCTGCACAGACGTCGGGCTATTCTGGGCCACCTGCTGCAGCATCTGCGGGCTCTGCACCATCCCCAGACCCCGACGTCATGCCCAGATCCCCGAGGCCATGGCTTACTCATAACGTCGACCCCCACAGGTCTCGACCCACTCCCAGGACCGGTTTTCCGCCCCGAGTCGTTTCTGTTACGGCCCCTGGGCCCGGCGGGGGCCCCCAGCAGATGCCAAAAACGGCGCACACTCCCGCGTGGCGCGTTATATCTCTGTGCCCGCCGGAGCACCCGGCACTGCCGCAGCTGCCGCTCATCGCTGCCGGGCCCCCGCCGCCCGCGGCGCCCAGGCCGCCCATCGCCGCCCCCGCGCCACCCACGACGGCACACGGCGGCTTGCCTCCCGTGGCGGCCCAGGCCCGCCCTGGGGGGGGGGGGGGGGGGCACGCGCCGCCCTCGGGCGGCGCGGCAGGGCAGCGCGGCGGGGGCACCAGGCCCAAAGGACCCCCTCCACGGGGAGTCTCTGGACGGAGCCGGGACGCCGGCGGGCCCGGGAGCGGCGCGGCCGTGGATCGAGGCGTGCTCCGCTCGTCGCTCTCTCCAGGCGGGCGGCGACATGAAACGGGTCTCGCGCAAGATGGCAGAGCGGCCGTGCACGGCAGCTCGCGCGGGCCGCCAGCGCGGCAGGCCACTGGAAACGGGGGCGCTCACGCGCGGCAGATGGTATTCTCAAGGTCCTGGTCAGCAAACGTCCCTGCCAGGTGCTGCGCTGCAGGAAAGCACCCCGTGGATCTCCAACGCCACCGCGTCGTGCAGGGCGCGGCCCTCGTCTACACGATATTCGCCTGCCCCGCCTCTGCGTGGCAGCATTGCCAAGCCCTCCCGGCATCGTCACCTAGGGCTCGAGGCCCAGCGAGGCCGAGATCCCGCAGGACCCGGAGGCCTTGAAGCGTTGAAGCTGAGCTGCATCTCGCGGCGAGGCGGAGCGTGAATTGCCTGACCGAGCGTGGAGGAGAAGGAGGAGAGGAGGGAGGAGCGGCAGCAGCAGCAGCAGCAGCAGCAGCAGCCTCAGCAGCAGGACGAGGCGCTGTAGGAGGAGGCCGGAAAAGGTTCCGCGCGCGCTGCTGCCTGGGGATGGCCGCCGAACCGACGGCCGCCGGTGGGCGGCCGAGCGCGGCCGAGAGCGCCTGCGACAGCGGCAGCTTGCCCCAGGTCGCCACCGCCGACTCCCACGCGGCCGCCGCGCCTCCCCGAGCGACGCGCCATTGCCGCTCCTACCCCTGCTCCTGCTCCTGCTCTTCCTCCTCCTCCTCCTCCTCCTCCTCCTCCTCCTCCTCCTCCTCCTCCTCCTCCTCCTCCTCCTCCTCCTCCTCCTCCCCTCCTCCTCCTGCTCCTCATCCTCCTCCTCCTCCTCGTCCTCCTCCTCATCCTCCTTCCTCATCCTCCTCCTCCTTCTCCCTCCTCCTCCTCCTCCCCTTCCTCCTCCTCGTCCTCCTCATGTCTCCTCTCCTCCTCCTCCTCCTCTTTCTCATCCACCTCCTCCTCATCCTCCTCCTCTTCCTCCTCCTCCTCCTCATGCTCCTCCTCCTCCTCCTCCTCTTCCTCCTCCTCCTCCTCGCCCTCGTCCTCCTCCTCCTCCTCCTCCTCCTCCTCCTCCTCCTCCTCCTCCTCCTCCTCCTCCTCCTCCTCCTCCTCCTTCTCCTTTTCACCGTCGGCCTCTGGACGCCCCCTGGAGATTCCTGAAGGTCCCCCCGCACGACGCCCACGTGGAGGTCTCCCTGGAGAACCCCGAGGACCCCGGAGGCCCCTGGGCGGGTGCCCAGAAGTGTCCAGAGGCCCCTGGGGGGGGCCTCAAACGACAACGACGCTGACGACGACGACGACGACGACGACGACGAAGACGACGACGACGACGACGACGGCGGCGACGACGACGACGACGACGAACACGACGACGACAACAACGACCGACGACCGACGACCGACGACAGACGACAGACGACCGACGACCGACGACCGACGACCACGCCGACCACGCCGACCACGACGACCACGACGACCACGACGACCACGACCACGACGACCACGACCACGACGACGACGACGACGACGACGACGACGACGACTGACGACGACGACGACGACGACGACGACGACGACGACAGGTAACACCCACCTCCCCAGCTGCTCGTGTCCTGCCTTGGCTCCCTGGGGAACGGTGGGTGTGGATGCTCTCCCGCGCTCGGGGGCGGACAACTGTCCACATCCACGACTCATCGGGAGTCGGCATGTCGACATGTCGAGATCCCAGGGCACGACACCGCGGCGGCGGATACGGATATGCAGACACACTGCCGAGCAATTGACAACAGAAACCTCAAATAAAGAACGAGGCCCTTTCTTAGCCCCAGATGCGCCTAGGCGTACGAGGAAGCGCGGACAGAGAAAGCGAAGCGCGGACCTGAGGGACCCCGAGCCCCTTCCGAAACCCCAGCGGTCATTATGCCCAGGTCTTGCCTGCATTCTGGCGGTGGACGATGACGACAACAACGCCCACACGCCACACCCCCAGACCTCCAATGACTCGATGATTTCGAGCCCCACGGCCCCGAACCTCTCTACCCCTTCCGAAGCACCAGCTCCCCGTCCCAGATCGTCTCTGGACGGCCCTGACAGCCCGAAGACACCCCCCCTGGAGAGTCGCAGACGACCTAGAGTAAGCTGGTTATGTTCGAGCTCTGGGCACGCTGCCCCACCCACCCCCCGAGACACCCGACGCCGCGGTTTTGTTCGCAACATTGTCCCCCAGAAGCCCTGGACCCCTCCCAAGGGACTGGCTGTGCATCCTGAGCCGCCCACGTCCGCCAAGCCACGCTCACCTCAGCTCGGCAAGATCTAGCACAAACTCTTGGGTTCCCGTTGGGCCAAGCCTACGCCACGAATACATATATATATATATATATACATCTATACTAGAACCACGCGCGCGCTTCGCGCGCTTAGGTTCTAGTCCAGCCCATGGCGCTGTGGTGAAACGGAGGTCGGGGTTTCCAGGCGACTCGCAATGGGAGAAGAGTTGTGTCCGTCGTGGGCCGGTTATGGGATGTCGCAGGGATACCCTGGACTGGCTCTTGGATTTTTCAGGCGCTCTTGTGGAGGGGCAGGTGTTTGTGGCACCGATGGCGCCGTCCAGGGTTGCCTCTTCGTTGTCACGACGCGCAGGTCTTGGCTTGTGGGTTCGTCGAGGAGATCGCTGAACAGGTTTGGGGCATTGACTGGCTTTATGATGAAATGTCGAGGACGTAGTTTGCTGGTCTTTGGATGTAGTCACATGTTCTTGGCTTGTCTTGCCGAACATGTGCGGGAGGGACGAGGAATGACGGAGAACGGGACGAAAACTGCCCTGAAATAGAATGCACGCGCTGCCACGCCAGCTGGCGGAGCACGTACAGAAGAAACGAGTAATGCCAGAGGACGGAGAGCAAACTGCCTTAACACATAATGCACGCGCTGTCACGCCGGGTGGCGGAGCACTTGCAGGAAGATCGAAGAAAGACGGACGAAGGAGGAACACAGCCGTGCTATGAAATGCACGCGCTGACACGCCAGCTGGCGGAGCACGTGCAGGACGAAGGAGTGGTAACGGAGCAGGCAGAGAAAGCCGCCTTGAAACGGCACGCACGCGCTGTCACGCCGGCTGGCGGAGCACGTGCAGGCGGGACGAGGAAAGACAGACAGGAGGCAGAAAGACATACGGAAGAAACAGGAACTCTCTTGAGCCGTCTCGGGTCCTGCTGGGACGTGCCCGGACCGTTTTCGTGTTGTCTCCTCACGCGAATCTCCTGGAGGCTTCCCAAAGTCCTCCTGGGGTCTCTTGGGGGCCTCTTTGTGTTTTCTTTTGGGCCTCCCAGGGGCCTCTTTCGGCCTGCCCTGTTGGGCACCTATAGGCGGCCTCGGGGGTCATTTTTGGGTAGAGGGTTCCAAATAGCAGCTCGTATTACCCCTCCATCCTGGGGCCCTCTTGGGCCGTCTTCGGGGTTTCTTGGTCCATCTTGGGGCCCTCTTGGGCTGTCTAGGGGCACTCTTGAGAGCCTCATGGGCAGTCTGTGGGCGTTTTTGGAGACCTCTGGGGTTGTCTTTGACTGTGTTAAAACTTTACAGAAGCGAATCTACTAAAAAAGTGCCAGTTTTCCTGAGGGGATGGAGCACTCTTGCGGGTCCTCTTGGATTGGTCTTGGATCGTCGTGGACGCCTCCCCTCTAGAGCCGCCTTGACGGCGGTCTGGGGAACCTCTTGACCCGTCTGGGAGCGTTGGAAGCCCGAAATCCCTCAAAAACTCAAGGAAAATATCTAAATAACTCGTCGGGGTGCTGTTTGAACCTTCTTGGGCCGTCTGGAACCTCTGGAAGCCGTCTTCAGGGCAGCTCGGGGCAATCTTGGTCCGTCGGGACGGCTGTCTGATCGGCCTGGGACCTGTTTGGCGGCCCCCAACAGCGGGCTCCTGCCCCGAAGAGAGAGGTGCATGGGCAGGAAAAGTAAGCGCCGACGCTACCGCCGCCAGGCGCTGTGAAACTATGAAGCCACCCGGCGTCGCCAGTTCCACGGGCAGGTGGTCTCTAAAAATCTGTTCGTGCAAGCCCTTCTCGCCAGGAGGCCCCCAGGTGGACGACCCGGGAGAGCAACAACAGCACGGGGCAAAGGAGGGGACGACTCCCGGGGACCAGGAAGAACCAGGTGCCGGGGAAGGACGAGGGCGAGCGACCGGGAACGACAGCCGAGAAAGACCGAAAAGAGTTGGGACCCCACCCGGACAAAAAAATGGTACGGGGGAGGGGGAGTTCTGAAAAGTGTGCCGGCCCGGGGTCTGGGGTCTCAGGGGGCCTCTTGGGGCGTCCTGGGCTGTCTGGGAACGCTCATGGGGCCCTCGAAGCGCGTCCTGGAGGTGTCCTGGGCAGTCTGCAGTCTGGAGGCTGTCATGTCTGGTCGCGGGACGCCCTGGGACCGTCGCGGAGCTCCGAAGGCCGCCCGGGGAGCCCACAGGGAGGGCAGAGGCAGCTCTGCACAAGCGGGTCAATGCCCTCTGGCGCCCAGGGGCCTAGAGCTTCCCTGAAAATATACACGTGCAGTTGCTTCTGGAGGGTCTCTTTGAAACCCCAGGGGGGCTCTCTTCGGGCGTTTCTGGGACCTGTTGGGCCATGATGGGGGCACCTTGAACTCGAAGACGGTCCAAGATCGCGTCAGGACGGCCGTTCATCGCCTATCCTCTCTGAAAGCTTCGGAATCGCCATGAGTGCCTCAGGGCGTCTGGGCAGGGGACTCGTGGGGGCCTCTTGGGGGCCTGTTGGGGTTTCCTGGGAGCCTATTCGGGGCCTCTTGGGAGCTGTTTGGGGAGCTTCCTGAGCCTCGTGGGGGCGTTTTGGGGCCGAAGACTTGAAATATCTGTTCGGGTACCCCCTTTGGGCCCCCTCTTGGGGCCGTCCTGGGGCATTCATTGGCTGTTTTGGCGGCCTTTGGGGCCTTCTTGGGGCTCTCTTGAGCCGTCTTGGAGACCTGTAGGGAGCCTCGGGCCTACTTGAGGCGATCTCGGAGGCCTTGCAGGCCGTCTTGGGTGTTCTGAAAGCTCTAGAGACGAATACTCAAACAATTCACGTTTTCCGAAAGGAATGGGGCCATTTTTGCCGCTTGAGGCCCTCTTGGGAATCCTCTTGGGGTGTCTTGGGGGCCTACTGGGCCGTCTTGAAGCCGTCTTTGGGTTTCTTGGAACGAATAATCAGTTCAGCGACCCCGGGCCACCTGGGAGCATTTTGAAAGCCTGCCACACGTAACTGAGAGGGCCGACAGCCGCCCAAGGAAGGGGCCAGAGGCCAGGTACTGAAATCAGGGTTCCCTGTTGCCCAGTGGCCCCTCCCCAGTATATATATATATATATGTATATATATATATATACATAAATATATGTATGTATATACATACATACATACATACATACATACATACACACACATACATACATACATACATCCATCCATCCGTCCATCCATCCATCCATACATACATATATACATACATACATCAGAGTGAGGGGGCCGAACGGTCATTCATTGTCCCTGGGTGCGTGGCTGAAGTGAGATTCCGCGGTGCGGATTCGTGTTGTTGTTGTTGTTGTTGTCTGTTGTTGTTGTTGTTTGTTGTCGTCGTCCCACCTGCAACCCGCCCCGCGACCCACCCGCGACCCACCCCGCGACCCACCCGCGACCCACCCGCGCGACCCACCCGCGACCCACCCCGCGACCCACCCCGCGACCCACCCCGCGACCCACCCTGCGACCCACCCTGCGACCCACCCGCGACCCACCCGCGACCCACACCCACGCGGCCCACCCCGCGACCCACCCGCGACCCACCCCGCGACCCGCCCGCGGCCCACCCCGCGACCCACCCGCGACCCGCCCGCGACCCACCCGCGACCCACCCGCGACCCACCCGCGACTCACCCCGCGACCCACCCGCGACCCACCTTCGACCCAAACCACGTTCAAGGTACAAACCAACATTTTCGGCGCCTGCGGCGGGCTTTTTTTGCATTCCTTCCAGGTGGAGAGCCCGCGACCCACCCCGCGATCAACTCGCGACCAACCCGCGACCCAAACCACGTTCAGGGTACAAACCACATTTTTCGGCGCCTGCGGCGGGCATCTTTTGAATCGTTCTAGGTGGAGAGACCGCGGCCCACCCGCGACCACGTTCAGGGTACAAACCAATTTTTTCGGCGCCTGCGGCGAGCATCTTTTGCATTCGTTCCCGGTGGAGAACCCGCGGCCCACCCGCGACCCAAACCACGTTCAGTGTACAAACCAATTTTTTCGGCGCCTGCGGCGGGCTGCTTTTGCAGGAGGACGAGGAGGGGGAGGAGGAGGAGGAGGAGGAGGAGGAGGAGGAGGAGGAGGAGCAGCAGGAGGAGGAGGAGGAGCAGCAGGAGGAGGAGGAGGAGGAGGAGGAGGGAGGGGACGACGACGATGACGTCGACGACGACGACGACGAAAGGAGGAGGGTGGAGGATCGGGAGGGGGGGAAGAGGAGGAGGACGACGAGGAGGAACATGACGACAATGGGAGGACGATGATGGAAGGACGAGGGGGGGAGAGGGAGGACGAGGAAGAAGCGGAGGAGGAGGAGGACGAGGTGGAGGAGGAGGACGACGATGACGATGAGAACGAGGACGAGGACGAGGAAGAGGAGGAGGAGTAGGAGGCGGAGGAGGAGGAGGAGAGGAGGAGGAGGAGGAGGAGGAGGAGGAGGAGGAGGAGGAGGAGGAGAGCGCCATCGACAAGGAAGGTGGGGGCCACGAGGTCCGCCGGCTTGACGACGCCCGCGTCGCCCGCGCCCGCCCCCTCACTCTTATCCGCAATTGCGGGGTGCTATATATAACATATGTATACACATATATATATATATATATATATACATGTATATATATACATATATCCGAGGTTGGGGGGTGAGATCGAAGTGAAACGGAGAACCTCCGTACCAGGAAATCGATGTCGGTTTCGTGTTCGTGCGTGCCGTGCGTGCGGGCGAGGAGAAGCTGACGATGATGATAATGATGACGATGATGATGATGATGGTGATGATGATGATGATGATGATGATGCCGAGGAGGGTCGCCGTGGCCATAGCGCTCCTTTTCAGAAAAGCTGACGGTGGCGATGGCAAGACACGATGCCTCACGACACGAGTGGCGATGGCCACTGCAGGCAGCACAGACGGCACAGACGTCGAACTCCGAAATCAAACCCTCAAGCGACGGCGGGTGGGTTGGGAGCTTGAGCACAAAAAATTACAGAAGTGCGGCCACTGAAACCCTGTCCCAGCACACTCCACACGAAAGTTGTTCTCATGCCGAGGAGGGTCGACGTGGCCATAGCGTTCCTTTTTAGAAAAGCTGATGGTGGCGATGGCAAGACGCGATGCCTCACGACACGAGTGGCGATGGCCACTGCAGGAAGCACAGACGGACACTGTGTAACACTACATCATGGCCGGAGGCCGCAGAGATCATACATCCTGGACCGGGACAGGTCTTCTATAGCCTCGACGAGGAAGTCGGCCACCAATTCTGCAGCTCGGACGGGGAACCGTGCAGCTTTGTAGCGGCACGCCACGCCCCTGGCCGTTCGACCGTCGAATTGTAAATGAGGCCGCCCCGATCCCGAGCACACCTTGCCACGCAGACTGCAACGAGCGTTCAGGCGCTGGAGCTGAGGACAGCGCCAGCAAAACATTCGTGCGGCCGAACGGGTGGCCGCTCCGAGTTGGCAGAGGCCCAGGTCTACTAAACGAAAAGGCTGGAGCGCGGGTGCTCAAGACAGACAGGTACACACAAGCCGACACAATCACAAATGACTCTGAGGGCTGCGCGCATCTCGACATTGTCCGTTACAAAAGACGGGAGATGCAACCGCAGGCCAGCAGGCGCGGCCCGAACCCACGGGCCAGACACTGCGCGGACAGGCGGGGACCCAGACTCGATCCAAGACCCGCGTGGCAAAGAAAGCCAGCAAGCACAGACCGCCGACGAACGAATCCACCCCAGGAGTCGATCGACGACGCCCTGCTCGCACAGCGCAAGGCCCACATTTCGACCTGCACCAAGCGAGGGACAACCCAAACCGCGACGGCGCAGCGCTTTGCAAATGGGGGCCCCGCGGGGCCCAACCACTGGCAAAACGAGCCGACGGCGACGGGGCGCCCACACGAAGGCACGTCGGAAGGCAGCACACATGCGCGAACCTACTTTCTGGACAGAAAGGGCGCCCGCTTCTCGACCCACGGCAGGGCGGGCGCCGACTGGAGCGACGCTGGCAACGGGAAGCAGCCCTTCACGAGCTTGATCACGATCAGCACCGAGAGCCCCGCGAAACCCAGCACGCCGAACTCGACGATCTGAGGCGGGAAGTCCCTGATCCGCTGCTGCATGCCAGCCCTCTTGCCGTACCTCATCCAAGATGTGTCTGATGTCCATCTCCACGTCTCCTTGAGCCTCGCTATCGCACGAGCACCCGAGAGCAAGTCGCGCGAATTCCCCCCACGACGAAGGGTGCACACCGACGGAGACTCCTACTGCAGCCCCAGCTCGCGCAAGGCCTGGCGGAACATCGCGCGCACCACGGCGGGCCTGAAGTCCCAGAGGCTGGCGTCCGCAAACGCGCTGGGCACCGGCGCGTGCAGCACGGGCCAGAGCTCGGGAACGTCGCCCAGCACCGACTCGTCCACCACCCCAGCCACGCCACGGCGGCCCGACTTCGCTTCGCCCCCGACGATGCCCCACGGGTTGACGCCCGACCCTGAGATCGGCGGCACCAGCGAGCCCACGCGCAGCCTGTAGGCTTCCGACGGCCTGAAGTATGCGTGGCAGACCAGCGCCACGATGACCGCCAGGCTGGGCAGGTTCCTCCAAATCAGCCAGCCTGCGACTGCAGCCGCGACCAAGCGAGGAGGAACCAGGCGCAACTGTGGCGGCATCAGGCAACGCCCACCATCGAGGGCTCGCACCGACCGCGGGGGTGGCCGCTTCCCGACTGGGATGAGCGGCAGGAGGTGGCGCATCGCCGCGACCGTCATCCTCCCAGTCGCTGTGACGAAGCCGTCCAGGGATAAGTCCGTCAGGCAGCACACGAGGATGCTGTCCAGCTGGCTGGCGGTGGAGAAGTTCAGCACGTGCCAGCCCAACCAGCCCAGGGCGCGCAGGGCGCGGCAGCGGCACCGAGCCCGAGCGGGGTCCGACAACGCGGCGTTCTCGAAGAAGCTGAGGGCCCCCCGCACCACTCCTCGACCCGAGGGCGAGCCGCCGCCTGCGCCGCCACGATCGGAACAGCCGTCAACTTCTGGGCGGGAGAGATCTGCCGAGGAGGAGCGCGCCTCCTTGTAACTTCTGCCGCGGATGAAGCCATGGCGAGATGGCCCGTCCGCCACGTTCAGCGCCGAGGGTATCCACCGCACATAGCACCGAAGGTTGGTAGCCAGCGAGAGCGCGGCGATCCTCCGACATGGCCGCCGAATGGGTAGGCTTGCGGCCTCGACCCTTGCCCGCCGCCAGAGCCAAAGGTAAATTATCTACGAGAAACAGAAGGCGATGGTGATGGAGCGAAATGTTGCGAGTGGCGTGCCGAACTGCGTCGCGCAGAGCGTCACCTTCGCGATCTAGGATGTTCTTGGACGGGTTCCAATGCCTCCTGGAGATCACGGTGGCCCACGACGAGACCTGCATGAGCTCCTCGGGGATCTCGTGGAAGCCCTTGCAGAAGCCCTCAGGGTTCGAGTCCAAGAGCCCCTCGATGACGTCGAAGTCGTCGGGGGGCCCTCCGAGGCCCAGCGCGCTCGATCGTGCCGAAACCGCCGCAGTACAACGATACCTCCACCTTTCCGCCTGCCTCCCAATGTCGGCCACTCGAGGCCCGACCTCCCTGCGAGTACACACGCCCACACCGATAGGCGAGGCGTCCGAAGCCGGGACGTGGGAGCCCCAGGGGATATTCATGTGCGAAGTCCACAACGGTAAAATACTAGCCACACACCAGAGCTCGAACTTGGCGGAGGCCCACAGGGGCCTGACTCCAGGGTCTTTCTGGGACTTAAAAGCGTATACAGACGACAGGATGCAGAGGGTCTCTCTTTTGCAGATCATCGTCCACGCGATGTGACCCAGAAGGACTTCGAGCATGCGAGGCGAGGCGGCGCCTCGCCGCAAAACCGCCAGCAGCGCCTGCCGAAGGCGCACGACGCTCGCAGGCTTCACCCTCACGGCCCCAAGCTCGCCATTGATCTCGAGACCCGTGAACACGGATACGGCCGAGGCGGTGTCGAGCGAGTGCACAGGTAGCCCCCAAGCCTCCAGCGCGCGGGTCACCTCATCCCTCTCGGAAGTAACAGCAACGGGGTCGCCCCCCACGATGGCGAAGTTGTCGACGTAGCCCGCGGCTGCCACGCTGTCCTTCGAAGAGAGGACGGGGCTCGGGCGGCCATCCTCGACGGGGTCACCGTCGCCGAACCCGAAATGCACGAGCGCCCCCCTCATGATGCTCTGGCAGAACAGCAGCGACCAGCTCCAGCCCATCGGCAAGACTCGCACCATCGGCTGGAGGAAACAATCAGGAGGGATGGGGGGGCCGTCGATCTGCTTGACATTGAGCAAACGATTGGAGATAATGGGCAACGTAAACAGCTCCTCCATGCCCTTCGGCACAAGCATGTGGTAAAACGCGCACTGGATGTCGCCCTGGGCCAGCACCGCGGGGTAGTCCGACTCCAGGGCGGCCCGCGCCGCCGCCGTGGGGAGCGCGGTCTTGGGCGGGGCCGCGAAACCCTCGTTC
This sequence comes from Prorocentrum cordatum, assembly GCA_963575745.1. Taxonomy (NCBI): domain Eukaryota; class Dinophyceae; order Prorocentrales; family Prorocentraceae; genus Prorocentrum; species Prorocentrum cordatum. Next base: position 65,629 of record CAUYUJ010018953.1, on the reverse strand, counting down.
GCCACCCTCGTGTCGAAGACGAGGCGAAGCGCGCCCTTGCCAACCTTCTCGACAAAGAAAAAGCCCAAGCTATAAGGATCACCAACCCGCGCCACACGGAAAGGGATCCTACCACCCTGCAGCAACTCCCCCACGAAGCCGGCGTAGGCCCTGGGGCTGTTGCCCAAAATCGGGTCGACGCGAGGACGCTGCGGCACCGAAGCCGCACTCAGATCTGAAGCAGACGACCCACTCTTGAGCATGGTCCGTCTCCATCCCGACAAACATTCGCGCTCGGCCTCCCCGACGAGATCAGCGACATCAACTGGAGCCGTCGAAAGATCAGGCCAGGACACCAGGTCCTTGTCGCAGGGCTTGACGCGCTGGGAATCAGAGGAATACCCCGGCGCCGACGCGAGCAGCTCTGTCAAGGCTGCTTCGCCCGAATGAGCACCCTCGCGACAGTCAGGAGGAAGCGGAAAATGTTGGCAGGCCCGAGAGATGTGATCCATCGCGCCCCCCTGCGCCGTCGAGGCTGTTAACCCAGGCGGCGTAGACGCAGGTGAAAGGTGGCCGCTCCACTGGTTCAGGGCTGCGATGCTGTCAATAGCCCATCTCCGCCAAGCAGCACCGCGCTGGGCGCGCTGGCGCCCCCGACGGCCGCGGCAGGCTTCCGCGCGGGCGCCCACCGCCAGAGCAGGTAGGGGGAGCACATCACGCTGGCGAACTCCAGGGTCCATCGTGAAAACACTGGTGGAAGCGCGGCCCCCACGAAAACGCAGGACTCGCCCAGGTGGCACCGAAGCGCCTGCACCCTCCTGGGAGAAGCTCTCGAAGTGCCATGAGCACGCCGCCCGCTCCCCGCGGGCTAAGCGCCTCTGCTTGGCAACGGTGGCCTTCGCCTCCAACTGGCCGAAATTGAAGTCCGCGAAGGCTGCTGCGACGCACAGGTTGCCCGGTTGCCCATGCTCGCCGAACCCCCCATGTAGTGGTCCGCCTCCATCGCCAGCAAGTTCTCGCTGGCGGCTTCGGCGCTCTTGTCCTTCCCCCCTGTCGTGTCCCACGCGCCCACCTGCGCGGTGACGGTGTCCTCGTAGCGCAGCTCCTCGATGAGCTGGATCTGGCGGCAGATCGGCTCGAGCGACGCAAACTCCGCGCAGGTCACGTGGTCGTAGCAACTGCCAAGCTCAGCCCGCCTGCGATTCATCTCATGCTGCTGGCAGATCCAGTCCGAGTCGTGCAACCACGCCTCCGCCTTCCACCTTGAGTGCCACACCAGCGGGCCGCCCGCGTCGCACCTCATGTGGCCGAGGCCCCCCTGCGTCGCCCGCGGACCTCCGATTGGCCCGTCCGCCTGCGGCGAGGAGGGGGCTAGCAGGGCCGCCGTGACGAAGACCAGCGCCCGCCGCCCAGCTGAGCCGCGCCCCATCGGGTGCACGCGGCAGTCCAGCGACGTGATCGGCTCATGATATACTGCAAGTCCTCCCACACGATATCGACAGGCGTGCGCATCACCTGGTCGTGGCATTCTGAATGACGGTCCCCAGCTGCTGCGAAAACAAACGGGCGAAACTGCACGAACGACTGCGCCCAGCCCTCCGTCTCCGCACTGACAGCCTCCAAGAGGACGGAGGCTCTCACACCCGCCACCTGCGAACTCCAGCTCCAGATCGCGCGCACCCCGAAGACGCCCACCAGCAACCCGAGGCAGGAGAACACGGTGTGATTGCACCAGCCCGTCAAGACCTGCGGCGAGTGGGGCCAGTCGATGTCTGGGCAAACGACGCTGCACGTCGGGGAGCACTGGCACGGACAGGCAGGGCCCGCGGGCGACGATGAGGGCGTAGCCGACCACACCACCAAGGCCAGCGAGGCGCCGCGCGAGGGATCCGAAGGGAAACGCGTGGCGGCGGCTCGCCTGCCCCTCAAGAGCTTGAGCACAAACAATTACAGAAGTGCGGCCACTGAAACCCTGTCCCAGCACACTCCACACTAAAGCTGTTATCATGATGATGATAATGATGATGCTGATGATGATGATGGTGATGCGGCTGATGCTGATGATGATGGTGTCCCGATGATGATGGTGATGATGAGGTTGATGATGATGCTCTTGGTGATGATGATGATGGTGTTGATGACGATGGTGCCCAATGATGATGATGCTGATGATGCTGATGACGATGATAGTGTCCCGATGATGATGATGTTGTTGATGATGACGACGATGATGAGGTGATGGTGGTGACTTTGATGATGGTGACCAGATGATGGTGGTGATGTTGATGCTGATGTTCATGATGATGGTGTCCCGATGATGATGATGCTGATGATGGTAATGATGATGATGATGGTGTCCCGATGATGATGGTGACCCGATGATGATGATGATGATAATGATGATGATGCTGATGATGATGATGATGCTGCTGATGATGTTGGTGTCCAAATGATGATGATGATGTTGATGATGTTATTCCTGATGATGACGGTGCGATGATGGTGATGATGATGGTGGTGTTCTGGTGATGATGATGGTGCCCCGATGATGATGATGTTGATGATGATGATGATGATGATGATGGTGACGATGATGGTGTCCCGATGATGATGAGGATGATGATGGTGATGATGGTGATGATGTTGATGGTGATGGTGATGAGGTGATGATGATGATGGTGTCCCGATGATGCTGATGATGATGATGATGATGATGTTGATGACCTTGATGACGATGATGGTGATGATGATGACGTTGATTGTGGGATCGATCGTGATACCGATAGTGAGATCGATAGTGAGACCGAATGTGAGATCGATTGTGAGATCGATAGCGAGATCGATAGAGAGATCGATTGAGATCGATAGTCAGATCAATTGTGGGATCGATCGAATGAAATAGATCGAGTGAGATCGATTGTGAGATCGATCGAGTGAGATCGATCGAGCGAGACCGATAGTGAGATCGATAGTGAGATCGATAGTGAGACCGATCGAGTGAGACGTTGGTTCCTCCCCTCCGAACCTCCTTACCACCCGAAGGGTGGTCGTATAGGTATACATATATATATATACATATATATGTATACACAAAGGGAGGGCGTCGGTGCACAAAGTCGCTGGCTCTCTCAGTGGCGATTTATACGCCGCCGCCCTCCCCTGAGGCCCAGGAACAATCCAATGAACGGTGTCTGAGTGTATACTTTTTCGTAGCGCAAATTCGGCTCACTGGCCCCTCACTCTGGCCAGAGATGTATCCCGCCCCCCACCTGGGACCAGACCCAGCGGGCGCAGGCCCGCAAAAACGGCGGCCCGCAGCACCCAGGAAGAACCGGAAGAGGGCACCTCGCCGATCGACTTGGCAGGGTGGGGGAGGAGGGGGGGGAGGAGGAGGAGGAGGAGGAGGAGGAAGAGGAGGAGGAGGAGGAGGAGGAGGAGGAGGAGGACGAGGAGAAGGGGGGAGGAGGAGGAGGAGGAGGAGGAGGAGGAGGAGGAGGAGGAGGAGGAGGAGGAGGAGGAGGAGGAAGAGGAGGAAGAGGAGGAGGCTATGCGTCCAAGAGGTCCCTGATCCACTCAAGCACAGCCAACGCGTATCATGAGGATGACCGGCAAGGATGCAAGGGCCTCGGAGGCCCATGTGAACGCTTTTCGAGCGAGGTTGGCCAGCGAAAGTCGCTAAGGAAGGGCCGAAGGGGCAAGGATGCAAGGGTACCCTTACTATGCGGGTCGACTGAAGCTGCCCCAATACGCAGCACGCAACCCGTGGCGTGTCGACACGGAGCTCAACACGTAGGTTGAAAGTGTAGGCCCGGCGCGACACGTTCGCTAAAACGTGGGCTGACACGCCGAGCCAACACGCAGCGTGCTACCACGGACGCTTTGACACACGGCACGCGTTGCGCTTCAAAACGGGCGCATCAGCGCAGCTGAGGTTGGGAGGGAACTTGTGGGTAGACGGTCACAAACCTTCCGCCCTGATTTTTCGAGGGGGAGGAGGAGGGGGAGGGGGAGGGGGAGGGGGGGGAGGGGGGGAGGGGGAGGAGGAGCAGGAGGAGGAGGAGGAGAAAGGAGGAGGAGGAGGAGGAGGCGGAGGAGGAGAGGAGGAGAGGAGGACGAGGAGGGAGAGGAGGAGGAGGAGGAGGAGGAGGAGGAGGAGAGGAGGAGGGAGGAGGAGGAGGAGAAGGGGGAGGAGGATGACGCGAGGACGTCTGGGCGCGCTGGGACCCCGCCAGGCCGCGCCTGGCACGGTCACGCACAGGGCGCTCAGCGGCGGCAGCTCCGACCGGCCTCCCGCCCACAGGGGCCGCGTGCTGTCAGCACGCGCTGGGACCACGACGACGACCACGGCGGCGGCGACGGCGACGACGACCACGGCGGCGGCGACGGCGGCGACGGCGACGGCGACGGCGACCACGGCGGCGGCGGCGGCGGCGGCGAAGACGGCGGCCACGGCGACGGCGATGGCGATTTCGATGGCGACGGCGACGGCGACGGCGACGACGACCACGGCGGCGGCGACGGCGGCGAAGGAGACGGCGACGGCGACCACGGCGGCGGCGGCGGCGAAGACGGCGGCCACGGCGACGGCGATGGCAATGGCGATGGCGACGGCGACGGCGACGGCGGCGACGACACGACGACGGCGACGGCGGCGGCGACGGCGAGGATCGAGGATCCTGAGACCCTTGCGACATGAGGCCCACGACCTTTTCCCGAGGCGCCCAGCGTCTGCGGCGCCGGCCCGCCGCAGGGCCAGTGGCCGGTGGCGGGGGGCGCCAAACTCCGCCTCGACCAGAATCTGCTCGGAATGAACGGCCCAGGGGAAGGGTCCGGGAGTAGGCCTGGGGGAGAGGCCTGGGGGAAGGGCTGGGGCAGGCCCAGGGGTGGGCCCAAGAGAAAGGCCTGGGGGAGGCCCTGGGATGCAGGCCCAGGAGAAGGGGCCGGGGGTACGGGCCAGGGCGGGCCTCAGGGGAGGGGCCAGAGGGGAGGCCTCGGGCAGGCCTAGGGGAAGGGCGTACAGTCGGACCGGATTGGAGAGGACACGCGAGAGGACACGAGACCCTTCCGAGGGCCACCTCGCCATAGAAATGCAGAAGGTAGTGGTCGCGAAAAACAGGACGCAAGGGTGCCCTCGATCTGGCAGGGTCGACCTACCAATCAGAGCCGACTGTAGGGCCGCACCCCGCCCAGTGTCCAACCTGGGCAGTTTCCCGGGTCGCCCAAGTTCGCGCCCTCGCGCCGAGGCGCGTCGCGCGATCCTCTTCGCGCCCTCTGTGTCCTCGCACCGCCTCGCGCCGCCCCCCCCGGGAGAAAGGTCGGCCGCTCTGGCCCAGACCGCGACGCGCGAGGCGCGCGTCGTGACGACCTCGGCGTTGGCTTCTGACACCGCGCGGAGCGCTCAGCCCTGCACGGTCGGCGACTTCTCGATCGCCGGATCGACGATTCCACGCTGGCCGACTCTGGACCACCGGAGGCGCTCCACCTGGAGCGCCCGCGGCGAGGGCGCCGCCGCGTCCACACGCCGCGAACCTGCAGCACCCTCGCGCCACCGCGCGCCCAGCCTCGCCTCGAGCAGCATCAGCCAGCATCGAACCGGGAGAGCGGATCGAGTCGGGATGCGCGTCGCATCGGGTCGCGTCGGCACGGAGTCGAGATCGAGTCGGATCGGCCGCGCCAGGATGCTCAACAGCGCCATGCGAGCATCGGGCCACATTTGATCGTCACATTATGGGAACCGAATCGGACCGTTACATCCGAAATCGATATCGAACCGGATCGATCGGATCGAAACTCGACTGACATCTAGTGAAAACGACATACCCCGGACCCCTCCCAGTGCCCATCCTGGGCAGCTTTCACCCAAGATCGACTTCCAGCGGTCCCAGGAGGAGAAGGAGAAGGAGGAGGAGGAGGAGGAGGAGGAGGAGGAGGAACGACGACGCAGACATCCGACCCCGTGATTTGTGTCGCAACGTGGCTCCCGAAGAGGTCTGGACACCTTGGGGACCAGCCTCTCATCCAGAGTTGTTTTCTGACGCTCCTGGAGCCCTGCAAGGGAGGAGGAGAAGGAAAAGAAGGAGGAGGAGGAGAAGGAGGAAGAGGAGGAGGGGGAGGAGGAGGAGGAGGACCAGTGTAAACCCAAGAGTCATAGGCCCCTACAACGGTTCATTTCCATTGAGGGAACTGCATCGTTGGAAAACAACCGTTTGAAGATTCTGAAGCATGCCAAAACATTGTTCTCGGGATTTCAACGCCACGTATCAAGCTGACGGCTGCGTTCTGGCGATCTGGAATCGTGCCATAATGCCATGTTTTGGATTGCAACACCGCGAATCAGCATAACCGTTGCACCCGCATAATCCTGGATCCTTCCACAACACATTCTTTGGTACGTTGAGCATGGGAACCAATGAAACGATTGCAATGTTTTACGAAGAATGTGCGCGGCGCTAAGGTGAAAACCACATTTTGAAAGGAAACCGCCCTCAACCCGTGAAACCCTTACAACGTGTTACAAAGAATGTGCGCGGCGCTAAGGCGAAAACCACGTTTTGAAAAAGAACCGCCCTCAACCCGTGAAGCTCTTGCAACGTTTGCAAACGAATGTGCGCGGCGCTAAGGCGAGAGCCACATTTTGAAGACGATCCGCCCTGAACCCGTGGAACTCTTGCAATTGTGAAAACGAATGCGCGCGGCGCTAAGGCGAGAGCCACATTTTGAAAACGACCAGTCCTGAATCCGTTAATCTCTTACAAAAGTTTAAAACGAATGTGCACGGCGCTAAAGCGAGAGCCACATTTTGAAAACGACCCGCCCTCAATCCGTAAAACTCTTGCAAACTTTGAAAATAAATGCACGCGGCGCTAAGGCGAGAGCGACATTTTGAAAACGACCCGCCCTCCATCTGTGAAAGCACTGCCACTGTTTAAGCTTCAATCATACATGGTGAAGAAGTCGCAGGCGAAACGCCCGGCCCGCCCTAAAAATTTGCCCCGGAAGGCGGCAGGGAGGAGTTATCTAGAAGGAGAAGGAATGGAGGAGGAAGAGGAAGAGGAAGAGGGGAAAGATTTGTTATTTGACATCCACATCCACAGACCCCCCTCACAAGGGTCAAACAGTCACGAGTTCGGCAGTGATCCCGACCCGCTTATGAGCGGGGTGGAGTCCTTTGCACAAGCTCGACCAAACTTGACTGCGAGCAGGCGGACTGCCGTCGCACTTCTTGGCGAACCGTCGCATCTGCCCTCCAGTCGTGCGTGCCCCACAAGCCTGGCAGACTCAAGCGAAACTGTTGCCGCTGAAATCCACCACGAGGCATCAGTGCTCGAGCTCCCGCAACTTGGCGGGGTCGGCACGCAAGAGGCGATTGCAAAATCCAGGACCTGGTTTCGCCTCGGATCGGGAACCTCGAAGGCAGTGAAGACACTGCCAGAAGCGCCCGACCCAACTCCATTCGTGCGGCGGCCTCGGGTCCCTCACCTTAGGGCGCAAGGGACCGACACGGGACACACCCTCGTGATTCATCCGAGGCCATCTCTCCATTATCTGAGCGGCCAGCTTTGTGACCGCACGAGCAACCGAGCATAAAAAAACAATGCCAGACGACTCAGCATCGGACATCCTGGGGTACATCAAAGCATCCTCATTAGCAGCTGCATCTGCAGCGTTGTTCCCAAGAATGCGAAGACGATCGGCCATCGGGGGGGGCTCGTCGTCTTCCTGGTGGGCCCGAACCTTGGAGACACCACGGAGAAAGCCCTGGGCGAACGCGTCCGCCTGCATCACCAGGCCACTGTAAGGCCGATTCGGATGCACACGGTCCCGAGCGTTTTTGGAAAACTCATCCATGACAACTTGGCAGCCCGAGCAAAACTCAGCCCCGCCATCAACAAAGGAAGCTCTACTCGCTGGGGCTGCAAATCCTGCGGCAATGCTGGCCTGAGGGTAGAATCCCCCAAACGGGCCAAATAACCTCGCTAAAATTCTCCCCTGATCACTGAGCCACACGACTCCCCAGCCAGACCGAGAAAGGTCCTTAACAGCCGACCTAAAGCACGAACCGTCGCCGTACAATCGCCCCGAAAGCGACCTCACCCCTGGGTCAGACGGATAGAGATTCTCCTCGAACGAAAGCCTGAAGGAAGCATTGAAACTGCACGGGTTGGATGGCCTCGTCCTGGGACAAAGGTGGAAGGACGTCCTTGGCTGGGTGCTGAAAGAGGCCTGTCTCACACGGCAGTTCAAATCCAGGGGAAGGGGCCGTCAACACCGATCTAACCCTGGCCAGCAGCTACTCCCGCACAGTGCGAGCTCTGTGCTCCTCGCACTTAGGGCGGTGCCAAAGTCGGTGGAGCACCGTGCCCCCAGGTTGCATACATAAAGGGCACACACCGTCGATGCAATACTTTTTCGCCACAGCCTTGTTGAGACGTCATACCGCCCGACAAACAACAGCTCGGATCGCCTCTGTCTGTTTGCGGGAAAGCTTTTTCGAGGCGAGGGCCCGAGGAACAACATCAAAACAAAGGCGGCGGCCGTTACTATATGTCGACTATACTTCTGGATCAAGCCACTTTCGAGACCAAGGCTCTGAGGAAGCGTTCCACAAAAGCAAGAGAGGTGAGAAGGAGGGGAATCCACGTACCGTCCTCGTCGGTCATCGTGAAAGGATCGGTCATATCCTGGTTGAGTCTCTGCTCCGTGGGGTCAGTGAAGCAAAATAATAGCAATACGAATGAAAAGGGCCATCGCAAGGGTACGCGCGAAAGAAAAGAAGGCAAGGAGGAGGAGGAGCAGCAGAGAGGAAGACGACGGCTGTTCAGGAAGCGCGTTCGTCCCTGGAGGAGTGGGAGGGGCACGAAACCTGATGAATAACATGGTTAGCGAATACCCGCCTCGCGCAGGCGGGGCCTCCAAAGAGGAGTGGGAAGGGCACAAAACCTGATAAATAACATGGTTAGCGAATACCCTCGTTCAGGCGGGGCCTCCCTGGAGGAGTGGGAGGGGCACGAAACCTGATACAAAACATGGTTTGCGAATACCCTCCTCGCTCAGGCGGGGCCTCCCTGGAGGAATGGGGGTGGGAGTGGCCTCTCTGGCGTGGCCCCCCTGGACTGGTGGATATTGGTATGGTATGGCATGGTGTGGTGTGGTGTGGTGTGGCGTTGGTGTGGTGTGGTGTGGTATGGTATGGTTTGGTATGGTATGGTATGTGATGGTAGGTACGGTATGGCATGGCATTGGTATGGCATTGGCACGGTGTGCGATGGGAGGAGGAGGAGGAGGAGGAGGAGGAGGAGAGGAGGAGGAGGAGGAGGAGGGGGGGAGGAGGAGGAGGAGGAGAGGAAAGGAGAAGGAGAGGGTGAGGAGAAGGAGGAGAAGGCGTTCTAGGAACGCAAGAACCCCACTCAGGATGTGGGGAGGAAAAAAAACGCTGAGGTCGCCACTGCGGCCGCGCGCGCACGCCCCGGGGGGGCGCCTGCCATCTCGGGGTGCGCGCGCACCGCCTCCAGCGTCAGCCCGGCGGGCGAGCGCCCGCAGCCCTGGGCGCGCTGCCGCGCACGCGCGCGCCCGAGGTCAGGAAGGTAACCTCGGGGACGGAGTACACGAAGCCCGAGGAGGAGGAGGAAGAGGAGGAGAAAGAGGAGGAGGAGGACGACGACGAGGGGGAGGAGGAGGAGGAGGAGGAGGAGGAGGAGGAGGAGGAGGAGGAGGAGGAGGAGGAGGAGGAGGAGAAGGGGGGGGGGGGAGAGCGAACGTCGCCTGAGTGAGCGTGTTCGCCTGTGAGCTGCGCTACGGCACGCCAGCCCCGCCCGACAGATCCGCGAGCAGCTTCAGGGCTCGGCGAGCGGCGGCAACGGCGGTCGTCTGCTTGTTGTACGTCATCGGGATGTCGAGGTCCTTCGTCATGTGGTAGATTCTGGTGGCCACGGAGAGTCTGGCGATGCTGTTCGGGATGCCGTTCTTGCCATGGAATGGCTCGGACAGGTCGGGGAGGCCGATCCTCGTCATGATGTTGGTGCTCAGCTGATCGCGTGGGAGGCTCAGCTGGTGCCACATCCTTTCGCATGCGAAATAGTGCTGGATTTTGTCGTCGGCGCGCAGGCACCCGAAGTGGCATAGGCGCTTGGTCGGGCACCCTGTGCGAAGTCGCCCACGCGCCCGCGAGGACCCCCAGAGCGCTCCACAGCCTGGAAGGCGGCAGCGTCGCGAGGAGGGCGCGGAGGCGCCTCCACCGAGCGGGGGGATCATCAGGAACTTGCTGGACATGAATGAGGTCATGCTGCGCGTCGACGTCGGCAGGCGGGTCTTCAGCGCCCATGTCGTCGTCGCCGCGGCGAATGTCGCCCGGGTCGGCGCCGGGCCCCAGCAAGGGGAGGGCGCGGGCGATCCAGCGGCGTCGAGCACGGCGTTGGGCAGCTTCATGGCTGAGCAACGATGTTCGGCTGCATGGTGATCGGCTGCGCGGCGACTCGCCCTGAGCACTGCGCGGGACGGGCGGCGCTCCAGGAGGGTGCGCCCAGGGCCGCTGGTGGCCCAAGCTTGATGGCACATGTCGATGGCGATGCGGCGTCGTTGCGCGTCGGTGGCGCACAACGGCTGGAAGAGGCCGGTGCCGAGCAGCTCGTACAAGTAGGTGACGCACCAATACCTCCAGTCGTCTTGGTTGTTGGTGAGTCGGGTTTTCAACAGGCGATCAGGCGGCCAGCGCGCGGCCCAGAGCGCGCCGTGTTCAGAAGGCGCTCCTGGGCTCGTTCAGCTCCACGTCGCGGCCCCGATGGAGGTTCTCGAGTAAGTTGACGGGCAGGGCCCAGCGTAGGGAACCATGCGATCAAGCGGCGATTGATGGTGTCAGGCATTGTATCGATGTAGAGCTGCTCGTTCAGCGACTTCACGTAGGCGTGATCTTGGCAGCGCTGCGAAGTTGATTGCGATCAGGTTGTTGAGATAGGCAGGGGGCATGGCGTTGAATAATGGCTTGCTGTCCTGCTCGGGCGGCGCGCTTCTGGCCGGCGATCACGGTGGCTCGCGCGCGGGGTCTGGGTCCAGCAGTGCGCGCCAGGCGCTTGAACTGCGATCCTTTGCAGTCAACGAAGAAGGTGGAGTGGCGATGGCGGTCTTGATCTCCCAGCAGTCGCTGCAACACGCGCCTTGCAGTGCAGTGGTGACGGGGAGCTGGTCGCATGCGGCATCGCAAAGTTCGCGATATGCGCGTCTCCACTCTGTCACAGTGGTCGACGCCGTTCTCCAGAGAGTGGCGGCGAAGTAGTTCTCGACGCCGATGGGGGCCTCCGCGCTCGTCCAGAGTGACATCGCGAGGACGTCGGACTTGGCGAAGCTGGAAGGGGCGACGCGCAGCAGCATGTTGATGGCCTGCAGCTCCTTCTGCAGGATGCCCCCGGGCGGTTCGAAGAGCTGGCCGACGTAGCCCAGGCGCGCGACGGCGGCGACGCCGCGTAGCATGATGCTTTGCTGAACGGGGGCGCGCGAGTCGGGGAGCTTCTCCACGCGGCCCTACAATTTCACTGCGGGGCCGCGCCATTGATCAGCGGGCGCGGCGCCGGGGCCCACGAAGAAGCCAAGGTAGCGGGCTTTGGGCGCAATCTTGAAATTGAACCATGGGGCGCGGGCAGCCGCAAAGATGCGTCGCATCTCGGCGACGGGGTCTTGCGACGGGAGGGCCCAAGTCGGAACGACGATGCGCTTCTTGGCCTGGAGCTGGAGGCCCGCAACGGTCTCGGCTGCGATCGCGTCGGCGAGCGCTGCGATCATCTCGGCTGCGATCACGCGGGGGGCGAGCGCACCAACGTCGGCCAGCCTGGCGAGGATGATGCCGAGGTCGCCGACGCAGGCGCTGACGAGCCCGCGGTGGATGGCGCTGAGCTCGCGGCCGATGGCGACGATGATGGGGTCGAAGACGAGCGCCCAGATCGCGCCGCTCAAGGGGCACCCCTGAGCAACGCCCGACGCAGCGATCAGGAGTGGACGACGTTCTCCACCCAAGTCGAGGAACGAGAAAGGTCAGAAGTAGCATGCCTGGATCAGGTGCATCAAGTGGCCGCGGGTGCCCCAGCGCCCGAGAACGTTCCACATCCACTGGTGGCCGAGGCTGGGGAACGCGGCGGCGATGTCAATGCTGACGAAGACGGGCATGTCTGAGGATGCAGACGGGGACAGGCTGCGTCGACGCGCGGCGGCGCCCACGACGACGACGTTGTTCAAAAACTGGCGGCCGTTGACGAAGTCCTGCTGCTCGGGGGGCGCCTGGGCTGCAAGGGCGTGGAGCTGGCGATTGGCGGCGGACGCCAGCAGCTGCACGTCCGAGCTCTCCACTGAGAGCGGACGAAGGCAATTAGGGAAAAGCGCGCACTCCGCATTGCCCAGCGGTTCGCCACCTTTGGGCAACATGGCCATGAGAGAGAAATTCTGGTCGTGCGGGATGTTGCGAGTGGCAACGACGTCGAAGCATGCATCGGCGAAGATGTCGAAGCTGCTGGGAGCGCGGAGCCACGCTCGGAATGGTAGACAGCCGGGGCCAGGAGCAGAGCCCCCAGCGAGGCGCGCTGCTTTCTTAAGGTCTTGCGCGTCGGGGAGCGATTGCTCTGCTCGCTGGCGCCGCGGAAATACAAGAGTCGAGGTAGTCGGTGAGGCGATTCTCGCCCACATGCTTCCCGGCGAACACGGGGGCCCAGCGACGCATGATGGCCTGGTGCACGGCGGCAGGGTCTGTCGCGACGTTGGACGGGTTGCCGACGGGGATATCGATGCCAATCAACACGACGAGGCGATTGGAAAACGGTTTCCAGAGATCGCCGCGGCAACCTTCTCGCTGGGCACGCCGACGCCACTTGCGGCCGAGGGGAACGTTGTTGGCGGCAAAGGCAGCTCGCGAGCGGGCAGCTGAGAGTGCGTTGCGCTCGTCGCTGAGGCTGGCGCGCGCGGCGTCCGCGGTCGCGGCGAACAGTGCCACGTCGTTGACGCTGACCGCGTTGCCGACGATCTTCAAGTGAAGGCACCCGATCTCGGCGTTCTCGATCAGCGCCTTCGCGAGAGGGACGTTCCGGCATCAGACTGCGCGGGCAATGCCGCGCAACGTCATGGCGCGGGACTCCCTGGAGACGCTCGCAGTCACGGGCTTCAGCTCGGAAGCAGGAATCTTGGTTAGCGCGCCGCCTGCGCGGGCGGCTGCGACTTGCATCGCGGCCTTGAGGGCGCGCCATCTAGCAATCGGGGCGAGTAGCGTCATGTCGATGATAGCGAGGGCCATTTCTGATGCGATGCTTGTAGTGATCGGTCTCGAAGATGTAGGCAGGAATGCCACGCTCGGTGGCTTGTTTGGGGTTGCAGAGGCGGATGCGGAGGTGCGTGATCTTGCGGTCGCCGATCGGGCCCCCGGCGTTCTCGAGGGGGGCGTCATCTGCGACGCGGATGGCCCCCATGAGAGGCATGAGGTGGCTCAGGAGGTTGATGAATCAGCGGTCGATCGTTGACTCACTCATGTTGCCCACGGTTCTGCGCGTCGTAGACGTGGAGGCGATCTCGATCATGTCTCGAAACAGCGAACGCCAAAAGACAAGCTGGCACTGGTATCTCTGCGCGGCGGCGGAGTCGGAGCCGACAGGGGCAGCCGTGGACTTCGGGGGGAACTCGGATACATTGAAGTCACCCACGACCATGAAGAGGCGGTGTTGAGGCTGTTCGTCAGCACGCTGTCGGAGTGATTGCCATTCGCCGCGAAGATGAACACGGCCGGCTGGCGCGAGGCCGCAGTTGTGGACGTCGAGGATGGCGACTTCAAACTGGAGACGGGCATCCGTGACGCGCAGCCAAGCGGCGCGGCCAGGGACGACGACCTCGAACCTGGCATGAGGCCGTTGTCCAGGCGGAAGCGGACGTTCTCTCTTCTCGCATGGGGCGAGGAACCCGACGCCGCCAGCGTTGGAGACGGGCACGTCGTCGGCGATCACGGGCGAGCGGCACGGCTCGCACGGGCGATGGGTCGAATTAGCCAGGAGAGCGAGGTCGTCGAGGGATCCGCGAGTTTCTTGAACAGCGAGAAGAGCGCGCTGGCGAAAGCAAGGTAGAGCCACACAACGTTTGTCTTCGCGGCGTTGGCCGGAGTACCCCAGAAGAGCCCGGGCGTTCCAGAAGGCTACATTGAGGCCCTCTTGAGAGGGTTGAAGGAGCCACGGGCTCCACCGGTGGCTAAAGCAACTGCGCTGCGGTGAGGGCGTCCGCGAAGTTGGAGGCGAACTCGGCATTGATCTGCCGCTGCTTGTCTTCGGCGAAGCCGCGGCCCATGGCGGCATTGGACCGCTGGATTCTGGTGGGTTCGTCAGCGCGGGCGCCGATGAGCAAACGAACCAGAGCGCCCCCCCCCCCCACCCCCCCCACCCCCCCACCCCCCCACACGATTAGCAATGTAGGCAAGGACCCTGTGCGCGCGGAGGTCGCCGTCGGGGCTGGCGCACTGCATGATTTTGGCGAGGCGTTTGACCTGTACTTCTGCGCGGACGACGTTCGGGCTTGTCTGCTGAAACATATAAAGGGACATGTACACCATTGCCCAGAACGGTAGTGAAGCTGCGCCATTCTTTTCCGTTGCGTAGAGACCTATGGAGACGCTGGGCACGAGGTTATGCCACGACGGTGCCGCCGCTTACCTGGAACGATTGACGCTTGGCGGGGCCGACGGTATTACATGTGACCATGTCTTTGGCGATTTCGGTTTTGGCAAACCATTCTGCAAGGGCGCGCTCAAGATCGGGCTGGTTGAACTCCTGTGGACTGCTGCACAAGAAAGTTGCGGGGTCGGGGCCCCTGTCCCATGTGCCACGGCCCTCGAGGTTGAGGGCGGGAGCACGTGCTTCTGCGGCTGTGGCGATGGCTTCGAGCTTTGCAATGGCGGTCTTGAGCTCGACGTTCTGCTTCTCGAGGTCGTTGGTGCGCTGTGTGACGCTGTGGATGCTGCGCTCGGTAGGTTCGTGACGTTGGCTGAACCCGGACGTGATCTTCATGATGGAGGCGAGGAAATATTGACTCGCTTGTGCTGTGACAGAGCGTGCTGTGGCTTCGAACTTGACGCTGGCGTCGGCAAGTTGGGCGGCCATGGTCTCCTCCAGCTGCTTGCGAACGTGAACGGGTAGGTCATGCACTGCGAGCTTCGCTGCACCATCATGCAAAGGATCTGGTTGACGTTTGTCACAGTCGAGGTCCTGTCCGTTGGGAAGGAGCGCAAGAGGGCCAGCTGCTTGTGGATGAGCGTGCGTCCCCATGGAGATACACAGCGGCCCGCGCCAGCCACCCAATATCGCGCGTGAAGGCTGCTGCAGGCGAATGCAGAGCCGAATCTGAAGCTCAACCAGCAGGGCAGCTGAAGGCGTGGCTTGGGAAATGGGTCCTTAGATGCCCCTGGACCAATGGTCTCCGTGCTCTGCCACGGGGCGAAATCATCTTGAGCCAAAATGGCGACGGAAGGGGGGGAGGAAAACGAGGAGGAGGAGGAGGAAGCTATGCATCCAAGAGGTCCTTGATCCACTAAGTACAGCCAACCCGTATCATGAGGATGCGCGCTAAGGATGCAAGGGCCTTGAAGGGCCATGCGAGCGCTCTTCGAACGAGGCTGGCCAGCGAAAGCGACACGGATGCCAGGGTACCCTTGGGAAGGTTGCCCATCCTTACCATGCGGGTCGACTGTAAGATCTTCAATGAGGATCCCTGGGAGGCGGCCAGGGGGTCTGAACTGGCAGGGGCCCCAGAAGGTCGATCAAGAGGGGCGAGACGAAGCCAAATCCGCTCAGAATCGGTGCCCAGACACACCGTTCACCCTCCTCCTCCCTCCTCCTCCGCCTCCTCCATCTCCTCCTCCTACTCCTCCTCCTCATCTCCCTCTCCGCCTTCCCCTGCCCAGGAACCGAAGAGGCCACAAACCCTCCCGAGCTTGAACCTCGAACCCCGCCCCCCCTTCATGCTGGCCGGAACCAGTGCTGTGCCACCTCAGACCCCCAGCCGGCTCCAAAGGACCCCTGTGCTTCAAGCTTCGGGGCTTGAACAATGAAGACGCTCAGCAGACCATGCACAACTTGAAGGCGGCCAGCGGCCAAGGGGTCTGAAATGGTTGGGACCTCAGAACATCGCTCAGGAAGGGGATGAAGCGAAATCCGCTCAAAATCCGTCCGGACCCCTTCTGGGGTCCATCTGGTGCAGTTTTTGACCCCGGATTTTTTCTTGACAGTCCCGAAATCGAAACAAGCAAAAAACCTCCTCGAATCCAGCACCTCGAAACTGTCCCCCCTCCCTGCTCGCCTGAACCACCAGTGCTGGGCCACCTCAGACCCCCAGCTGGCTCCAACGCACAACACTGTCATCAGGGCGATCGGCCAGCCATTACAAGCCGTCCCGCGAAGGGGTGGCTGTATCGAAAGGTAAGGCGTGAGGCCTTGCGCCAAGGCTTGCCACCGAGCAAGTGTAAGAGAAGTTTAGGAAGACGACGAGAGGGGTCGAAGATCGAGGGAAGGAGGGAAAAAGGGAAGGGGGGAAGAAGGGAGGGAGGAAGGGGGTGAGTGGGAGGAGCAGAAAGAGGAGGGGACGGGGGTGGAGGGATATAGGAGGAGGAAGGAGCAGCAGCAGCAGCAAAAGGAGGGAGGAGAAGCAGAGCGGAGAAGGGGAGGAATAGGCGGAGGAGGGGTAGGAGCGGGAGGTAGGAGGAGGAGGCAAAAAAACAACTTCTGCTGCTGTAGGGCTCCATGCCTTTAGCTATCCGCACCCTCCGCCACTGCCTTCCTCATCTGGTCCTCCATCCCCCGTCCTCCATCTTCTCCTCCTCCTCCTCCTCCTCCTCCTCCTCCTCCGCGCCCTCCTCCTCCTCCTCCTCCTCCTCCTCCTCCTCCTTCTCCTCATCCTCCTCTTCCTCCTCCTGCATATTCCCTCCACTTCCACCGTCATCCTGCTCATCCACCTGGCCCTCCTCCCTCATCCCTCCCTCCTCCCTCCCTCTTCCCTCCTCCTCCTCCTCCTCCTCCTCCTCCTCCTCATCATCATCATCATCATCATCATCATCATCATCAGCAGCAGCAGCAGCATGATCAGCGTCATCATCAACATCAGCATCATCAGCATCATCAGCATCGTCAGCATCATCAGCATCAGCATCATCATCATCATCATCATCAACATCACCATCATCATCATCATCCTCATCCTCCTCATCATCATCATCATCATCATCATCATCATCATCATCATCATTAGCATCATCATCAGCATCAGCACCAGCATCAGCAGCAGCATCAGCATTAGCATCACAACCAACATCCTAATAATCATCGTCGTCGTCATCATCATCATCAACGTCGTCGTCATCATCTTCAAATGCATAATCTTCATCAGCAGCAGCACCGTCATCATCAGCATCATCATCATCATCAACAACAGCATCAGCATCATCAGCAGCATCAGCAGCAGCACCCGCATCAGCATCATCATCATCAGCAGCAGCATCATCATCACCACCATCATCAGCATCAGCATCATCGTCATCAACATCATCATGACCATCAGCAGCATGATCAACAACAGTCGTCATCATCATCATCATCATCATCATCATCATCATCATCATCATCATCATCATCGCTAGCGTCGTCATCATCGTCAGCATCGTCATCGACATCGTCAAGGTTATCATCATCACCACCAGCATCATCATCATCATGATCAGCGTCATCGTCATCATCATCATTATCAGCATCAGTTTCATCATCAGATCCCGCATCATCATCAGCATCATCAGCATCATCAGCATAGCCAGCATCATCAACAGCAGCAGCTTCATCATCATGATCCGGTTCATCATCTTCATCATCATCAGCAGCATCATCAGCATCAGCAGCAGTATCGTCATCATCAGCAGCATCATCAACAGCAGCATCAGCATCACCGTCAACAGCGTCAGAAGCATCACCCGCATCAGCATCATGATCAGCATCATCATCATCAGCCTCACCATCGTAATCATCATCAACATCAGCATCAGCATCACCATCAGCATCACCAACAAGAGTCAACATCATCATCACCATCATCACCAGCATCGTCATCATCATCAACATCGTCATCGACATCGTCAAAGTCATGGTTACCGCCATGATAACTAGCACCACCATCATCATCATCAGCATCATCATCATGAGCTTCCTCAGATTCATCTTCAGCATCAGCATCATCATCAGCATCATCACCATCAGCGGCATCCTCAGCATCATCATCATCATCATCAGCAGCAGCAGCACCATCATCCTATCCTCCCCTCCTCTCCTTTCCCCATCCTCCTCCGTTGCCTCCTCCTCATCATGATCAGCATCACCACCACCACTACAACATTATCATTACCCTGCTCACTGTTCTTACCCATCCTCCCCGTATTACCTCCCTCCTCCGCATCCTCCTCCTTCTCCCGGCCCCCCCCCCCATCCTCACTCTCCCTCCCGCCTCTGCATTCAGCATCGTATCCGCGTCATCGTCATTGTCGGCATCATCACCATCGTCATCGTCATCGCCAGCGGCATCATCAGCATCAGCCTCGTCATCATCAGCATCCTCAGCATCGGCATCATCAACATCATCATCATCATCATCATCATCATCATCATCATCATCATCATCATCATCATCATCGTCACCATCATCAGCATCATCGCCAGCATCGGCACCATCATCAGCATCGTCATCGACGTCATAAGCATCAGCAGCAGCATCATCATCATCATCATCATCATCATCATCATCAGCATCATCATCATCACCAACATCAGCATCAGCAGCATCATCATCATCATTAGCAGCATCAGTATCAGCACCATAGTACCATCATCAACATGATCAGCAGCACTATCAGCATCCGCATCAGCATCATCAGCATCAGCATCATCACTAGCCTCATCATCAGTATCAGCATCCGCGTCGTCATCATGAATCAGCATCCGCATCATCATCATCAGCATCAGCACCATCATCAACGGCAGCATCACTATCATCAGCATCGTCATCAGTAGTACCATGGGCATCTTCATCATCGTCAGCAATATCATCATCAGCATCATCAGCAGCATCAGCAGCAACAGCATCATCATGATCATGATCATGATCATGATCATGATCATGACCATGATCATCATCATCATCATCATCATCATCATCATCATCATCATCATCATCATCATCATCATAAGCATCGTCGTAAAGCTCGTCCTAGTCCTCCTCCTCATCCTCCTCCTCCCCATCATCCTCGTCATAATCAGTATCATCATCGTCGTCATCGTCGCTAGCATCGTCGTCAACGTCGTCGTCATCATCATTGCCATCATCGTCGGTATCATCGTCGGCATCGTCGGCACCATCATCAGCATCATCATCAACATAGTCGTCGTCGACATCATCACTATCAGCACCATAACCAGCATCATCATCAGCATCATCACCATCGTCATCATCATGAACATCAGCATCCTCACCATCGTAATCATCATCCTCATCCGCATCATCATCATCATCAACATCAGCAGCATCATCATCATCATCAGCATCATCATCCGCATCATCCGCATCATCCGCATCACCATCATCAGCATCATGAGCATGGTCGGCGTCGTCGGCCTCGTCGTCATCAGTGCCGTCGTCGTCGTCCTCGGCGTCGGCATCATCATCGTCATTATCATCGTCATCGGCATCGCCATCGCCATCGTCACCGCCATGGTCATTAACACCACCACCATCAGCATGATCGTCATCACCACCACCACCGCCACAATCACGACCCTCCTCTTCTTCAGCATCATCATCACTATCATCACAGCGTTACCATTACCCTGCTCGCTGCTCGTACCCCTTCCTCCCCGTGGTATCCTCTCCCTCCTTCTCCTCACCCCCCCCCACCCCACCCCTCCACCCCACCCCACCACCCAATCCCTTCCCTCTCCACCACGCCTTTACATTCAACATCTTATACGCTTCATCGTCGTTGCTATCAGCATCGTCATCGGCAGAAGCAGCAGCAGCAGCATCATCATTATCATCATCAGCATCATCATCATCATCATCAGCCTCAGCCTCAGCGCCATCATCCGCATCAGCATCAGCAGCGTCATCGTCGTCATGGGCGTTGTCATCGTCGTCACCGTTGTAGTCGACATCACCGCTGTCGTCATCGTCATCATCACGGTCGTCGCAGTCGTCGTCATTGTCATCGTTAGCATGATCACAACGGTAACCACCACCACCATCAGCAACATCGTCATCATCATCGGCGCCGTCATCGTCAGCATCATCATCAGCAGCATCATCATCAGCATCAGCATCAGCATCAACATCAGCATCATCATCATCAACAGCATCATCGCAATCACCACCACCAACAGCAGCGCCATCATCATCAGCATCAACACCGGCATCATCACCACAACTATCATCATCAGCAGCATCAGCATCATCAGCATCACCATCATCATCAGCATCATCAGCATCATCATGTGCATCATCAGCATCAGCATCATCAGCATGATCAGCATCACCATCATCGTCATCATCATCATCACTATCATCAGCCTCATCATCAGAATCAGCATTGTCATCGTCATAATCATCGTCATCATCATCAGCATCATCATCGTCGGCGCCATGGCCGTCGTCGCCGCCACCGATCAGCGTCATCATCATTATTAGCAGCAGCAGCAGCACCAACATCATCACGATCAGCATCATCACCGTGATCATCATCAGCATCATCATCACAATCGTCATCATCAACGTTGTCATCAGAATCAGCATCAGCGTCATCATCAGCAACGTCATCGTCCTCGTCATCGTCATCATCAGCATCATCAGACTCAGCATCATCATCGCCATCACCATCACCAGCATCATCATCATCATCATCAGCAGCATCATCATCACCACCACCATCATCATCATCCTCATTATCAGCCTCAGCCTCGGCATCGCCATCATCATCATCCGCATTATCATCAGCATCATTATCGGCATCGTCAGCACGATGATCATCATCGTGATGATACTGGAGAAAACCCAAAGCATAATCTTTTTAGGGCTTTAGGGCTATGGGGCTCTAAGGCTATACGGCTAGAAGGCTATGGGTCTATAGGGCTACAGGGCTACAGGGCCATAGGGCTATAGGGCTATTTGGCTATGGGGTTATGGGGCTGTAGGGCCATAGGGCTATAGGGTTATAGGGCTATAGGGCTATAAGGCTATAAGGCTATGAGGCTATAGGGCTATTAGGGCTATAGGGCTCCAGGGCTATAGGGCTATATAGAGCTACCGGGCACCTGGGCACCAGGGCACCTGGGCACCCAGGCACCTGGGCATACGGGCACCCTGGCACCTGGGCACCCGGGCACCCGGGCACCCAGGCACCCAAGCACCCGGGCACCCGGGCACCCCCGGGCACCCCTGGGCACCCCCGGGCACCCAGCCGCCGGCCACCACATCGGCGCCGCACCTCACCTAACCATATGAATCCGCTGGATTCCTACAGAGACAAGCTCTGTTTGGGGAACGATCATCATCATCATCATCATCATCATCATCATCATCATCATCATCATCATCATCATCATCATCATCATCATCATCATCATCATCATCATCATCATCATCATCATAATCATCATCATCATCAGCAGCAGCAGCAGCATCATCAGCATTATCTCATCATCATCATCATCATCATCATCATCATCATCATCATCATCATCATCATCATCATCATCATCATCATCATCATCATAATCATCATCATCGTCATCGTCATCGGCATCGTCATAGCTGTCGTCATCCACATCATCATCATCATCATCATCATCATCATCATCATCATCCTCATCATGGTCTTCGTCATCATCATCATCATCATCATCATCACCATCATCACCATCATCATCATCGTTGTTATCGTCTTCATCATCATCAGCATTATGCGCATCAGCATCATCATGGTCTTCGTAGTCATCATGATCAGCATCAGCACCATCGTCTTTGTCATCATCTCTACCATCATCATCATCATCATCAACATCAGCATCATCATCGGCACCAGCATCGTCGTCATCATCGATATCCCTGCATCTAGCACCAAAGTGGGCAGGGCGGCGGCGGCGACGAGCGGCCTGAAGGCACTCCACCTTCTTGGTGGCCGCGTTGTAAAAGAGGCCGAACGCGTCGCCGCCGATGCCCGTGGAGCACGGCTGCACGCGGAGAAATAATAAGAAGACAGAAACGTAGTTCACGAAATGGGCAACCAAGGGCGCCACGATGGCCCCAAGGGGGCCGAAGAGACCTCCAGGAAGGACCCAGGAGGGCCCTGCAATGGCCCAAAGAGGCCCGGACCGCTCACTCTCTCTCCCCTTCCCCACTTCCCCCCTCCCCCATCCTCCCCCTTTCATGTTTCTCCTCCTCCTCCTCCTTCTGCTCCTCCTGCTCCACATCCCACTGTCAATCAATGTCGTTTGCTGCCTGTTGCGAATAGGGTCGGCGACGCCGGCAGCAAGGCCTTCGCAATAAGCAACCACCTGTGGGCCCTACCCCTGCAGGTCAGATTTCTGAAAAGCCGGCTTGAGCTCAGAATTCGAAGGAAGGTGAACCCCAGCGGGTGCGTCTAATACCCTCGCGTCGATTGAATCCGCAGGGGAAGGATTCGCAAGTGGCCGCAAAAACTAAAAAAAATCTCAGCGTGTGGACTCCCAAACAGCTCACTCGCCCATCCAGAGGCGGTCATCCCAATGTGTGCACGTTCGTGCAGACCCCATGCGTGTGGGACATGGAACCCATTTCGCATGCAAGCCGTGCGTGTGGAACCCCATGAGTGCAGCCCCGCTTGCGAGTGGAACCTAATGAATGTGATGTGTGGTGTGTGTGTGTTGTATGCTGTGTGCCGTGTGTGGTGTGTGTGCTGTGCATTGTGTATATTGTGTGTTGACTTTGTTGCGTGTGCTGTGTGTTGTGGATTATGTGTGTTGTCGTGTTGTGTGGTGTGTATGTTGTGTGTATTGTGTACGCTGTGTGTGTTGTGTGTGCTGTCTGTGCTGTGTGTGGTATGTGCTGTGTGTTTGTGTTGTGTGTTGTGTGGTGTGTGGTTTGTGTTGTGTGTGTGGATTGTGTGTTGTGTGCTGTGGATTGTGTATGTTGCGCGGTTGTGTTGTGTATGGTGTGTGTTGTGTGGTGTGTTGTGTTTCCTGTGCGTTGTGTGCGTTGTGTGCGTTGTGTGTTGTGTGTGATGTGTTGTGTGTTATGTGTGTGCTGTGTGCGGTGTGTCCTGTATGCTGTGTAGTGTACGCTGTGTGTTGTGTGTTGTGTGGTATGTGTTGTGTGTTGTTTGCTGTGTTGAGTGTGTGTTGTGTGTTGTGTGTTCTGTGGTGTGTGTTGTGTGGTGTGTAATGTGTGTTGTGTGTGTTGTGTGTGTTGTGTGTTATGTGTTGTGTGTGTGTTGTGTGACGTGTGTGTGTTGTGTGTTGTGCGTATTGTGTATTGTGTGTTGTGTGTGATGTATACTGTGCGGTGTGTGTGTGCTGTGTGTTGTGTGGTGTGTTATGTGTTGTGTGTTGTGCGAGTGTTGTGTGTGTTGTGTGTGTGTCTGTGGGCGTCTGGGTGTGCCTGTGCCTGTCTGTGTGTGTCTGTGTGAGTCTATGCGTCTGTACGTGCCTGTGAGTGCCTGAGTGTGTCTGTGTGTTTGTGGGTGTGTCTGTGTGTGTCTGCGTATGTCTGTGTGTGGCTGTGTGTGTCTGTGTGTATGTGTATATGCGTACGTGTGCGTTTGTCTGTGTCTTGTGCCTGTGTGTCTGTGTGTCTGTGTGCGTGTGTGTGAGTGAGTGTGTGTGTGTGTGAGAGTGAGTGAGGGAGTGAGAGGGTGTGAGTAGGTGAATGCGTGTGGTTGTGTGTGCGTGCGCGTCTTCCTCCCGCCCGCGACGGGTCTTCTCCCTCCTCCTCACGTGCACCGCGGCTTAATTAGAAAGTGTAGGCCCTACATTTGCCCCATCCGCCAGTGCAGTCACTCGCCTAGCCGCCGACGCAAAAAGCGTGCGTGTGTGCATGTGTGCGTGTGTGTGTGTGGGTGCGTGCGTGTGTGTGTGCGCGCGTGTGCGTGTGCGTGTGCGTGTACGTGTACGTACGTGCGTGCGTGCGCGGGTGTGTGTGTGTGTGCTGCGTGCTGTGTGGTGTGTGTGTTTGGTGTGGTGTGTGGTGTGTGGTGTGTTGTATGCTGCGTGCTGTGTGCGTGTGCGTGTGTTGTGTGTGGCGTGTGGTGTGCTGTGTGTTGTGTGTTGTTGTGTGTTGTGGGGGGTGTGTTGTGTGCTCTATGGTTTGTGTTGCCTGTGGTGTGTGGTGTGCTGTGCGCGGCGTGTGAGGTGTTGTGTGTTGTGTGTTGTCTGTGTGCGAGTGTGCGCACACCAGCATTGCCTCCCACGAAGCGGGCCCGATCGACGACGATGGTGCCCCCCTCAACCATGGAGAACCCCAGGGCCGCCCCGTCACAAGTGATCGTCCTGAACCCACCGCCTGGCGCTGCCCCCATTCATCGTGGACGACACAATCGCCAAGCACCCTATCCTTAGGTCGGGCATGTCCTCCTACAGGCTGATTTTGGACGAAAACTTGTGCTGATGGAGTTCCCCACATAAGGATGGTGAGGGCTTCGTGGAGTCAACGAGGCAAAATAATAGCAATACGAATGGAAGGGCCATCGCGAAGGTACGTGCGAAAGAAAGGGCAGACGAAGGCAAGGAGGAGGAGCAGCAGGGAGGGAGACGAAGGCTGCTCAGGAAGCACGTTCGTCCCTGGAGGAGTGGGAGGGGCACGAAACGTGATACATAACATGGGTTGCGAATCTCCTCCTCGCTCAGGCGGGGCCTCCCTGGCGAATGGGAGGGGCACCAAATCTGACAAATAACATGGTTCGCGAATACGCACGAAACCTGCTAAATAGCATGGTGTGCGAATACCCTCCTCGCTCAGGCGAGGCCTCCCTGGACGAGGGAGGGCACGAAACCTGACAAATAACATGGCTTGCTAATACCCTCCGCGCTCAGGTGGGGCCACACTGGAGGAGGGGGGTGGGCACGAAACCTGACAAATAACATGGTTTGCGAACATCCTCTTCGCTCAGGCGGGGCCTCCCTGGAGGAGTGGGAGGGGCACGAAACCTCATAAATAACATGGTTTGCGAATATCCTCCTCGCTCAGGCGGGGCCTCCCTGGAGGAGAAGGGGGGGGGCACGAAACCTCACAAATAACATGGGTTGCGAATATCCTCCTCGCTCAGGCGGGGCCTCCCTGGAGGAGTGGGGGGGCATAAAACCTGGCAAATAACATGGTTTGCGAATATCCTCCTCGCTCAGGCGGGGCCTCCCCGGAGGAGTGGGAGGGGCACAAAACTTGACAAACAACATGGTTTGCGAATACCCTCCGCGCTCAGGCGGGGACTCCCTGGCGGAGTGGGAGGGGCACGAACCCTTACAAATGACATGGTTTGCGAATACCTTCCGCGCTCAGGCGGGGCCTCCCTGGAGGAGTGGAAGGGGCACGAAACCTTATAGATAGCATGGCTTGCGAATACCCTCCGCGCTCAGGCGGGGCCTCCCTGGAGGAGTGGGAGGGGCACGAAACCTCATAAATAGCATGGTTTGCGAATACCCTCCTTGCTCAGGTGGGACCACACTGGAGGAGTCGGAGGGGCACGAAACGTGATAAATAACATGGTTTGCGAATATCCTCTTCGCTCAGGCGGGGCCTCCCTGGAGTGGGAGGGGCACGAAACCTGATGAATAGCATGGTTCGCGAATACCCTCCTCGCTCAGGCGGGGCCTCTCTGGAGGAGGGGGAGTGGGAGTGGCCTCCCTGGCGTGGCCTCCCTGGAGTGGTAGGTATTGGCATGGTATGGTCTGGTCTGGTCTGGTCTGATATGGTACGGTATGGTGCATGGCATGGCATGGCATGGCATGGCATGGTGTGGTGTGGTGTGGTGTGGTATGGCATGGTATGGTATGGTATGGTATGGTATGCTATGCTATGCTATGCTATGGTGTGGTGTGGTGTGGTGTGGTGTGGTATGGTATGGTATGGTATGATATGGTGTGGCATGGTATGGTATGGCATGGCATGGCATGGCATGGTCTGGTATGGTATGGTATAACATGGCCTGGCATGGCATGGCATGGCATGGTATGGCATGGCATGGTATGGTATGGTAGATGGTATGGTATGGTATGGTATGATATGGTATGGCATGGTATGGTATGCTATATGTATGTGTATGGTATTGGTATGGTATTGGTATGGTATGAGATGGTAGGTATGGTAGAGGAGGAGGCGGAGGTGGAGGAGGAGTAGAAGAGAGGAGAAGGAGAGAGAGGCAGAGGAGAAGGAGAGGGTGTTCCAGGAAAGCAAAACCCCACTCTGGATGTGGGGGGTAGAAGATTGCCAACAAAATCAAGAGTAGTAAACAAAGCACGAAGAATCGTCGCGAGAAATGCCCGCCTTAACCCTGTCTCTGCTGCGACGACTGCTGGGGAGGGCCCCCTCCGCCCCGTGTCGGCCACACGGCACGCCCCCCCACCGAGGGCCTCTCCGTGCCCCGCAGAATTTCTGTTTTGGGCTGCACCGTCGTGGGATGCCAAGTGCTGCCTGGCCCTCCCGCCCGAAGCGCTGCGCGGCACGAGCCCGAGGCTTCCTGGGCCCCAACGCCTCTCCGGGGGCTCCTCCGAAGCTCTCGGGAGAGCTCCCAAGGGCGGCCGAGGCAGGCCTCCAAGGCCGTCCGGGTGGCCCAAGATGCCTCCAAGACGGCCAAGATGGCCCCAAGACGGCCACAAGACAACTCAAGAGGCCCTCAAGACGGCCCCAGAGCGCATCAAGAGGGCCCCGGGAGGGCCCCAGGAACCCCAAATCATGAATCCCCAGTGGATGTTCAAATAATGGTCGCGTTCTCACTTGTTCAGGCTTCCGTCAGCCAAGAGGCCTCCAAAACAGCCCAAGGAGACCCCAAGACAGCCTAAGAGGTCCCAAAGACGACCCCCGAGGGCCCCGCCAGGGCCTCACAACAAACCACGTGCGTCCCAGAGACGAGCTCCGCAGGCGCCAGACGGCCCAGGAGCGCGCCAAGACGGCCCACGGAGCCCTCAAGAGGCCCCGAGAGGTCCCACAGGAACCCCCCAAAGGCCTCCAAGACGGCCCCAATAGGCCCCCAAGAAAGGAGGGAAGAGGAGGAAGAGAGGAACACGACAACGAGCACGAGGAGAGACACCCCAACACGAAGCGAAAGAGCGTGTCACAGTGTGCGGCTCTACCAGGCCTCGGGGCACGAGGTGACACGCGTTACGGCTTCCTGCGCGTTCCTCGAACAGTTGTCACCCAGAGCGCTGGGCTGGCACGGCGGCGGGACTTTCCGCTGGCAGTTGGATAGATGATGCGTAGATGCAAAAAGCATACACATACGCAGATACACCAACACAATGCACGCACGCGCATTACAATCTGATGAGCGAAACTGGAATAATGAACATATGAGATGAGGGGGAGACCGAAAACCACAGATGGGGAACGGCTTAACCTTCAGCTTTAGTTTTTCTTATAATATAAAACTGCACATGAGCTCTTCATCGTCTGACAAGGCCTCCACCGCAATCGTCTACCCTCCTCCGCGTCATCCCGCTCGTCCTCAACGTGAGATTCGTCAGCTTCCTCCTCATCCTCCTCCTCCTCCTCATCCTCCTCCTCCTCCTCCTGAGCCGTCTCGGGGCCCTCTGGAGCGCATCTGGTTCCCTTCTCGGAGGGTCGCGGGGGCTTCTGGAGACATGCTGAAGCACTTTGGGGCCGTCACCAATCTGCTGGAACCCCGCAGGGCGGTCTTGGACCAGTCTGGAGGACATCTTCAGCCGTCTGGAAGCCCTCGGAGCCCCGCTGAGGAGGCCAGGGGCGCACATGCCAACTGGTGGCAGCCATCCAGGCCCCTTCCCCGACAATCCCACGCTCGGAGGACGATGACAAGAAAGAGGAAGAACGGGAGGAGAAGGAAGAAAATGAACAGGTGGGACGGCTGCCCCTCCCAAGACCGCCGGGGGGCGTTTGGGCTTGAATTTCTGGATGTGTCCAGTCGTGGCCACGAGAGGGTACCCTGAAGGCCCAGAAGATTCAGAAACGTCTGACAACTCCTTTGGACCGTCTCGGAGCAACAAATTCCCCAGATGTAGTCGAGGTCCTGGCCCAGGGGGGGGGGCACAGGGCGTCTTGGAGGCCTCTTCGAGCCTCTTGGAAGCGCTGTCGGGGGCCTCTTGGGGGCAGTTTTAGGACCTCTTGGGAGCCTCATGGTGGCTTCTTGGGGGCCTATTGGGGCCTCTTGGGGGCCTCATGTCCGTTCAGGTCCCCCTATCTGGGCCCCCTCTTGGAGCCGTCTTTGGGGCCTCTTGGGCGTTTGGGCGCCTGTTGGTCCGTCTTGGGAGCCTCTTGAGCCATTTTTGGACCCTCTTGGATGCCTCTTTGGCCGTCTTGGAGCGACATTGCGGGCCTCTAGGGCCGTCTTGGAGCGTCGGGAAGCCGAAACGGCGAGAAAGCAAAAAAAAAAAAAACCTAAAACCCAAGGACAACTAATGTTTTGGTCTCTTGGGGCCCTCTGGGGAGGCCACTTGGAGGCCTGTTGGGGCGTCTTGGAGGCCTCTTGGCCTTCTGGGGGCCGGCATAGGCCGTCTTGGTGGTCTCGAAGCGCGTCTGCAGGCAAGTCGGGGCGGTCTTCGGGCAATCTTGGAGGGCCTCCGGCGCGCCAGCAGGGCCCCGGGCAGCCTGGTCCACACACTTGTGGTCGAAGGCCCTGCCCCGATGTGTATGAAGCAGCGCAGTGGAAAAAGAGATGGGCGAGAGGGGTCGGGGTTGGATGTCAAAGATGGCGCGACCGCACCTAGATTGTCGTATCCTCTTTCCTCCGTCCTCCCTCCTCCGTCTCCCTCCCCCTTACTTCAGCTCCCGGCTCAAGATGAGGACGGAGGCAGGCCACGCAGAAGGAACAGGGGGCAAGGACGCAGCGTCCCGTCGACACCACCGCGCCACACCCGCCAGATGGCCAGCACTTCGGCCCGCCGTCCTTCTCCTCCTCCTCCTCCTCCTCCTCCTCCTCCTCCTCCTCCTCCTCCTCCCCCATCCTCCGCCTCCTCTTCCATCCTCCGCCTCCGCCTCCTCCTCCTCCTCCTCCTCCTCCTCCCCTCCTCCTCCTCCTCTCCTCCTCCTCCTCCTCCTCCACCACCTCTCCTCCTCCTCCTCCTCCTCCTCCTCCTCCTCCTCCTCCTCCTCCTCCTCCTCCTCCTCCTCCTCCTCCTCCTCCTCCATTCCTTCTCCTTATCGATAACTCCTCCCTGTCGCACCCCGAGGCCAGTTTTTAGGGCGGGCCGGGCGTTTCGCCTGAGACTTCCCCACCATTTATGACTCTGAAGCTAAAAAATGACAAGAGCTTCACGGATGGAGGGCGAGTGATGTTCAAAATGTGGCTCTCGCCTTAACGCCGCGCACATTCGTTTTTCACGAATTGAAGGCGGGTCGCTTTCAAGATGTGGCTCTCGCCTTAGGGACACGCACATTCGTATAAAAAAATGCAGGAGCTTCACGGATTGAGGGCGGGGCGTTTTCAAAATGTGGCCCTCGCCTTAGCGCCGCGCACATTATTTATGTTATAGAAAAACTTGCAAGAGTTTTACGGATTGAATGCGGGTGGTTTTCAAAATGTGGCTCTCGCCTTGGCGCCGCGCACATTGGTTTAAAACAGTTGCAAGAGTTTCACGGATTCAGGGCGGGTCGTTTTCAAGATGGGGTTATCGCATTTAGCGCCGCGTACATTCGTTTTAAACATTTGCCAGAGCTTCACGGATTCCCATGGACAACGTACCCCAAGAAAGTGTTTTGGAAGCATTCATGATTATGCGGGTGCAACAGTTAGGTTGATTCGCGGTGTTGAAATCAAAAAATGGCGTTATGGCACGATTCCAGATCGCCAAAACGCAGCAGTCAGGTCGATACGTGGCGTTGGAATCCCGAGAACAATGTTTTAGCATGCTTCAGGATCTTCAAACGGTTGTCTTCCAACAAGGTAGCTCCCTCTATGGAAATGAACCGTTCTAGGGGCCAATGAAGAGGGAGTTTGGAGGGAGGGTTGACTTCAACATCGTCGATGACTCTTGGGTTTACACTGGTCTTCCTCCTCCTCCTCCTCCTCCTCCTCCTCCTCCTCCTCCTCCTCCTCCTCCTCCGCCTCCTCCTCCCCTCCCCCTCCCCCTCCCCCTCGCCCTCGCCCTCCCCCTCCCCCTCGCCCTCCCCCTCCCCTCCTCCTCCTCCTCCTCCTCCTCCTCCTCCTCCTCCTCCTCCTCCTCCTCCTCGTACTCCGCGTTTTCCTCGTATTCCTCCTCCTCCACCTCCACATCCTCCTCATCCCCTCCTAAGAAGCCGACAACGGCCTCGGTGACGTTCAGCGCTGCCGCCGCCGCAACGCACGCGTCTGCCGCGGTGCCGCCCGCCTGCAGGTGGGCGAGGCGGGACGGGGCGCGCGGCGAGGTGAAGCGATGGAGGCTCCTCCTCCTCCTCCTCCTCCTCCTCCTCCTCCTCCTCCTCCTCCTCCGCCTCCTCCGCCTCCTCCGCCTCCTCCGCCTCCTCCTCCTCCTCCTCCTCCTCCTCCTCCTCCTCCTCCTCCTCCTCATCCTCCTCCTCCTCGTTAGCATCCTCCCCATCCTCCTCCTCCTCCTCCTCCTCCTCCTCCTCCTCCTTCCTCCTCCTCCTCCCCTCCTCCTCATCCTCCTCCTCCTCCTCCTCCTCCTCCTCCTCCTCCTCCTCCTCCTCCTCCTCCGCCTCCTCCTCCTCCTCCCCTATCCCATTCGGGGGCCCAGTGGGAAAAAATGCAGCGCCCAGATCTCAGGGGAAGGCGGTGACGACGGCGGCGGCGACGGCGGCGGCAACGACGACGGCGGCGGCGGTGCGGGGCAGCGCGCGCGCGCGCGCCAAGCCTGCAAGATGCGCATGCCAGCCTCACTGGCCAAGGGCTGGCTGGTGGCCACCTGCGGCCCGCCCCTCGGCGGCGGCGGCGGGCGGGGCAACGACGGCAACGACGGCAACGGCAACAACGACGACGACGACGACGACGACGACGACGACGACGACGACGACGACGACGACGACGACGACGGCGGCGGCGGCGGCGGCGGCGGGGGCGGATTGATCCCACTATAAACCTCGTGGCCAGTCTCTGCACCGATGGATTCAGCGATCGATCTCATTTTCCCCTGCAGACCAGACGCATTGGGAAGAAAAATTGGCCTTGTGAAGGACCCAACCATATGCAGCAGTGAGTACCGCAGTCGTGACTATCATTTTCGATGGGGCTCCCTATGGGGCCACGATCCTCGTGCGGGGTGCGCCGAACTAGGGCGGGGCCGCCATGCAACCTTTCCCACTGGGGCCTCTGGTGGAGCTCCCTATGGGGCCACGATCCTCGTGAAGGGTGCGCCGAACTGGGGCGGGGCCGCCATGCAACCTTTCCCACTCGGGTCTTCGGTGGAGCTCCCTATGGGGCCACGATCCTCGTGAGGGGTGCGCCGAACTGGGGCGGGGCCGCCACGCAACCTTTCCTACTGGGGCCTTCGGTGGAGCTCCCTATGAGGCCACGATCCTCGTGAACGGTGCGCCGAACTGGAGCGGGGCCGCCATGCGACCTTTCCCACCAGGGCCTTCGGTGGAGCTCCCTATGGGGCCACGATCCTCGCGAGGGGTGCGCCGACCTGGAGCGGGGCCGCCATGCAACCTTTCCCGTTGGGGCCTTCGGTGGAGCTCCCTATGGGGCCACGATCCTCGTGAACAGTGCGCCGAATTGGGGCGGGGCCGCCGTGCAACCTTTCCCACTGGGGCCTTTGGTGGAGCTCCCTATGGGGTCACGATCCTCGTGAGAGGTGCGCCGAACTGGAGCGGGGACGCCATGCAACCTTTCCCACTGGGGCCTTCGATGGGGCTCCCTATGGGGCCACGAACCTCGTGATGGGTGCGCCGAAACGGGGCGGGGCCGCCATGCGAACTTTCCCACTGGGGCCGTTGGTGGAGCTCTCTGTGGGGCCACGATCCTCGTGAAGGGTGCGCCGAAATGGGGCGGGGCCGCCATGCAACCTTTCCCACTGGGGCCTTCTGTGGAGCTCCCTATGGGGCCACGATCCTCGTGAGTGGTGCGCCAGGCGATCTATGGGTGCAATTGGGCCGTCTCGGGCCGTCGGAAGGCAGAATCATCCTGGCGAAGGACCCAACCATACGCAAATATGAGAACCGCAGGGCAGGTGGGACGAAGAAAGGGGAATTCCCAATGGCGCCACGAACCGTGTGAGGGGTGCGCCAAAATGGGGCGGGGCCGCCATGCGAGCCCTGCCACTGGGGCCTTCGGTGGAGCTCCATATGGGGCTACGAACCGTGTGAGGGGTGCGTCAAAATGAGGCGGGGCCGCCATGCGAACCCTGCCACTGGGGCCTTCGGTGGAGCTCCCTATGGGGCCACGAACCGTGTGAGGCGAGCGCCAAAATGGGGCGGGGCCGCCATGCGAACCCTGCCACTGGGGCGTTCGGTGGAGCTCCCTGTGGGGCCACGAAACGTATGAGGGGTGCGCCAAAATGGGGCGGGGCCGCCATGCGAACCCTGCCACCGGGGCCTTCGGTGGAGCTCCCTATGGGGCCACGAACCGTGTGAGGGGTGCGCCAAAATGGGGCGGGGCCGCCATGCGAACGCTGCCACTGGGGCCTTCGGTGGAGCTCGCTATGGGGCCACGAACCGTGTGAGGGGTGCGCCAAAATGGGGCGGGGCCGCCATGCGAACCCTGCCACTGGAGCCTTCGGTGGAGCTCCCTATGGGGCCACGAAGCGTGTGAGGGTGCGCCAAAATGGGGCGAGGCCGCCATGCAAACCCTGCCACCGGGGCATTCGGTGGAGCTCCCTATGGGGCCACGAACCGTGTGAGGGGTGCGCCAAAATGGAGCGGGGCCGCCATGCGAACGCTACCACTGGGGCCTTCGGTGGAGCTCCCTATGGGGCCACGAACCGTGTGAGGGGTGCGCCAAAATGGCGCGGGGCCGCCATGCGAACGGTGCCAAGGGCGCCTTCGGTGGAGCTCCCTATGGGGCCACGAAACGCTGTACTGGGTGGGTGAAACGCAGGGAGGAAGGAGGAGGAGAAGGAAGCGGGGGAGGAGGAGAGGAGAGGAGGAGGAGGAACGCGGGGCGACGTCTCTTCAAAACGAAGACCCAACACCACAGGATGGTTGGAAAAAAACAAATGCCACAATCCTTCAAAAACACATAGGAAAATGTTGGTTTTTTTTCTGGCCTTCCTGGGGGCCCTTTTGGAAGCCTCTTGGACCGTCCTGGGCCATCTTAGGGCCATGTTCGGCTGTCTTGGTGGGCTCCTGGTCCGTCTGATGCCGTCGGAAGCCGCTTGGGGTCGCCATGCGAATTTTCCCACAGGGGCCTTCGGTGGAGCTCCCTATGGGGCCTTGAAACGCGCGAAGGGCGCGCCGAAATGGGCGCGGGAAGGAGGGGGGAGGAGGAGGAGGAGGAGGAGGAGGAGGAGGAGAGAGGAGGAGGAGGGAGGAGGAGGAGGAGGAGGAAGGAGAGGAGGAGGAGGAGGAGGAGGAGGAGGAGGAGGAGGAGGAGGAGGAGGAGGGAGGAGAGGAGGAGGAGGAGGAGGAGGAGGAGGAGGGGGAGAAGGAGGAGAAGAAGAGGAGGAGGAGAGGTGGGACGCGGGGCGCTGTCTCTTAAAAAAGAGGACCCAACACCCCAAGATGGCTGGGAAAAATTAGCGCGGCGAAAGACCCAGCCATGTGCAGTTGTGCGTACCGCAATTCTGAACATCACTTTCGCTCGCGCTCCCTGCGGGGCCACGAACCGCAAGAAAAAGCGCGCCGAAATGCGCGGCGGGGCCTACAGCACGAGCAAAAACGGCCGGCGTGAGTGCGAGAAACTGAGAACGCGCGACGTGAGCCTGAGCGGGAATGAGTCCGATTGTGAACGAATCCGCGCGCGAATCAGTCTACGCGCGTGAACGTCGACGCCCATGTCGGCACGCTCCTCACAAGGATCGCGCCGGCTTCTTTCCCTTTCTTTTTCTGCCCCTACGCCCGCGCACGCCGATGTCCACGGCGGCGGGCGCGGCGCCGCGCGGAGTCCCCATGACGCACGCCGGTCGCCCCGATGGGGTCCCGGCGACGCGCGCGGGTCGCCCGCTGCGCGGAGCAGCGAGAGCCAGTTGGCTTGCTGATAGTGGGCAAGGCTGTGGCCGACGGGCAGAGCGACGACGGGGGCGAGCGAAGCTCCGGGCAGAGCGCAGCGCGGAATTCCGGCGACGCGCGCCGGTCGCCCCGGGAGGGCCCCAGCGACGCGCGCGGGTCGCCCGCGGCGAGAGGCCAAACAGTCAGACCGTCGAGAGACGGCGAGGCTCGGCTGGGCCGCTCCTCAGGACAAGCCTCGCGGATAATCTCGGCGAAGACCAACTCCCTGGCGAAGGCCGTCGCCCCCCTTCTGCGCCGCTTCGTGCGCGCCGCAAACTGCTTCCAGGAAGGACTCGATGCGCGGCGCCCGCACGAGCAGGAGGTCCTCGTGGCGCGTGGCGCGCGAGAGCAGCACGTAAAGCTCCAGCCACCAGTCGTCGTCCTCCTTTTTGCCGTTCCCGACCTCGTGGCGGCCGCAGTCCAAGATCACGCCTGGGGTCCGAAAGCGGCCCCCGCGCGCCGAGGACGACGAACAACCTCCAAAGATCGTATGCGGACTCCGTCACTGGGCCACCATGCCAGATGCGCCACTGCGACCTTCGGTGGAGCTCCCCATGGCCCTATGGGGCCACGAACCGTGTGAGGGGTGTGCCGAACTGGAGCGGGGCCGCCATGCGAGTTCCGCCACTGGGACCTTCGGTGGAGCTCCCTATGACGAGTGCGCCGAAATGGGGCGGGGCCGCGATGCCAGCTGCTCCACTGGGACCATAGGTGGAGCTCCTTATGGGGCCACGAAACGTGTGAGGGGTGTGCCAAAATGGGGCGAGGCCGCCATGCGAGTTCCGCCGCGGGAACCTGAGGTGGAGTTCTCTATGGGGCCACGAAACGTGTAAGGGGTGTGCCACAATGGGGCGGGGCCGCCATGCCAGTTCTGCCACTGGGACCATAGGTGGAGCTCCTTATGGGGCCACGAAACGTGTGGAGGGTGTGCCAAAATGGGGCGGGGCCGCCACGCGAGCACCGCCGCTGGACCCTGAGGTGGGGCTCCCTATGGGACCACGCAACGCGTGATGGGGCACGCCAAAACAAGGCGGGGCCGCGAGCTCCTTATGCGGCCACGAACCGTGCGAGGGGCGTGGCAAAATGGGACAGGGCCGCCGTGCGAGTTCCGCCACTGGGACCTGAGGCGGAGCTCCCCATAGGGCCACGAGACGCTGCACTGGGCGGGTGGAACGCAAGGGGGAGGGAGGAGGGGGAGGAGGAGAGGAGGAGGAGGAGGAGGAGGAGGAGGGCCGCGGGGCACCGTCTCTTCAAAACGAGGATCCAACACCACAGGATGATTGGGAAATATCCTTCCGAAGGACCCAACCACATGCAATTGTGTCTACCGCAGTTGCGAGCCCGGCCTTCGGTAGAGCTCCCTATGGGGCCCTGAAACGCACGAGGGGTGCGCCGAAATGGGTGCTATGGCGCCACGCGAACCCTGACAACCGGGCCTTCGGTGGAGCCCCTATGGGGCAGCGAAGCGCGCGAGGGGCGCGCCGAAATGAAGCGGGGCCGCCATGCAAACTTCCCCACTGGAGCCTCCGGTGGAGCCCCTCATGGGGCCTTGAAACGCGCGAGGGGCGCGCCGAAAGGGCGCGGCGGCGCCGTGCGAATCCTGCCTCCAGGCCCCTCGGTGGAGCTCCTACGGGGCCGCGAAACGGGCGAGGGGCGAGCCGATATGGGGCGGGGCCGCCATGCGAACTTTGACGCTGGGGCCTTCGGCGGAGCTCCCCATGGGGCCACGATGCGCGCGAGGGGCGCGCCGATATGGGGCCGTGGGCCCCATGCTGCGAAGCGGGGTCGTAGTGCAATGATAACCGCGAGGTTGTATGTTAGCAGTGATACAACAATGATACCAATGATACCCGCAATGGATGGCGAAAGATGGTTGCTTAGAGGAACCTGACAAGGCAACTACCGACACGTCCAAGCTCAAGGGCCCTGAAAATGATTGAGCCCAAATGAGCACGGCAAAGGTCAGCACACTCTGCTTGCTTGCGGGCATGCTATGCTACACTGCTTACAGATCAGCGCGGACACTCATTAATTCACACTCGTGCAACATTGTCCTAGCATGTGCATCTCTGGTCTAGGGTCAGTTAGACGTGTTAAATCTCACGTCAACTAACTAAGCTGAAACCGAGCGCCCGATGCGCTCTATCCTGAAACCAGGCGGATGGCGCGCTTGAAAAGCGAGCCGGCACTGTTGACATGTGCCTCGTGCTCTCGGGCCTGGTCAGTTGGCTTCTGACGCTGCAGTGCGAGGCGTGCGTCTCGCAACACTGCCCTGATGGCACTGCCGTCAGATCGCTTGGCGAATTAATCCCCGAGCTGCTGGTCAGTCGCAACCCAAAAGAGAGGCAGCTGGCTGCGCTGATCGTCGGCAACGAATTCGTTACTGATCTCCTCTTCTAGTGATTCCTTGAGGCCTACTAGGTCTACCAAAAGGCGCCGCTCTGACGGGAGCTTGGAGCAACCGTCCTTGTGCATCGCATCGAACAAGCTAGCGCAATCTGTGACCTGAGCAAGCGGCAGCAAACTCGGTGGGACATCTTCCAGATGAGGATCCTGCATCTCCAGCGAAGCGAAAACACAGCGTGCGATCTGAGCACAGCCTAGTGCGTCTACCGGTGACATCGTCTCAGCTGCCAAAGTGGATCTGCAAACCCTCTCGCTGGTGCCCGATCGCCAATCAACGATTCCCGCTCGCGCCTTGTCGCCGCGCAACAGCTTAGCCTCGGCGATGAACGTCGCGTAGCCGGCCTGCGAGAGGATCTTGATATTATTGTCCTTGCTGCCCACGATCTTGGTGAGTAGCGTAGCTATGACACCTTCAGGTGGCTCGTCAGCAGTGGCCCAGCTGGCGCCGTGGTACGTGACCAGGCAAAGCGGTCCACGTAGCTTCGGGAATTCCAGTCCCACGTCCGCGTACTTCCGCGCCAGCTTGATGAGTCGATTCGTCGAGCAGGTCCTGGATGGTGGGCTTGTTCTGGGCGCGCTGTCCCATGGCAACTCCAGCTGACAGGTCTGGTCGAGTCTGCGATGAGAGCCATCCAAGCGCTTCGAGGGCGGAGCGGTGATCCGAAAACTCGGCTGGCGACGCCTCCGCCGACAGCTCCGTCTTGCGCTCCTTGCTGAACGCGATCTGGTCGATCGTGTTCGCGCACTCCGTCTGGCGTAGGTGTAGGACCCCCTCCTCATCGCGCCGCGCCTGCTTGCCACAAAAGGTGAATGGCAAGCCTCTCCAATCGCCCCACGGCAGGAGCTTGTAGAGCCGGTCGCACAGGCTCGGGCACTTGGGCGAGACGCCCAGCAGCAGGTCGTCCACGTGGGCGACCACCACAGCGCACAGCTTCCCGTGCTTGTCGCAGCCGTAGTACAGCGCTGGATCCAGCGAATGCTGGCGAAGGCGAAACACGTAGTCACCTAGCTTCTCCTCCACCGCAAGCAAGGTCCTTTTGAGCTTAGCCCACCAGTGTCGCGGTGCGGTGGCTAGCCCGAAGACTCCCTCGAGGATCTTGATCAGTTGCATCTGGTGCAGCCCAGGGCCCTCGCGGGGCTGAGCCATGCACAACTGCTGGTCGGGCTGCTCGTCGCCTTGCATGAGAGCCGCCTCCACGCACGCTGCGTAAATCTCCAGGTCGAACCTCTGGCAGATGGTGAAGAACAGCATAGTCGAGTTGCGGGTGACCGTAGGCGCGTCTGTGCGCAGGTCGCCCTGAGCGAGACGCGGGTCCATGTGACCCCCGACGCAGAGTCGGGCCTTGGCCTTGACTGGCAGCGGGTGCTCGTCGGTCCGCAGCGGCGCGTTCCTGTCCCGGTACACGAAAAGGCTGGGCAAGATGAGGTTGGCCTTGACCCTGGGACCCTGCCCCTGACCGCCTCGGACTCCTCGATGGTGAGCACCTGACAGGATCCGTGCATCTGCCACTCGCTCCACTGCTTGGCCGCCGCCTCTCGGTAGAGCTCCCTGTCGGAGTCCTTGATGGCCCTACAATGGATCTCCTTGTCGGCTTGCTTGCGCTTGATCCTCTCGGTGACGATGGAGGTCTGCATCGCTTCTCTGGGAGCCGACCTCGAACGCTCTCTAGCGCCCTCCGGCTCGCATCCGGCCGCTGCTCCGCCGCCGGGCGCGGCCGCCCGATCGCGCGAGGCTGCCCTCGGGGGCGGTACTCCAGAGCCCGCGTGCTCCTTGGCGGTCTGCAGGCGCATGGGGGCTGGGCCGAAATCGCCGCTGTCCGCCCCGTCGAAGGTCGCTCGCCGTCGTCGGAACTCGACGGGACCGCAGGGCTGCTCCTCCAAGGCCGACTGAGGCACGTCGGCTCGGTCGGCGGGCAGCACCTCGATCTGCTCCTGGGGCTTCGGGTCCTCAGGAACGTTCAGCCTCGGGTCGTCGTCGTCTGGGCTGTCGATGAAATCCCGCCACGCCTGCTCCATCTCGTCTGGCTGGACCTCGGGCTGGCCCGGCTCTGGGCGGATGTCCTCCACCGGGATCCTCCTGCTCGAGTGAACCGCGAGCCCCGTTGAGCTCGGCCACGGCCTGGCCGATCTCGCCCCGGCCGTTCGGGAACCAGACGTCGTCCGGAGCAAGCGCCTTGATATGCTCCGGGGCCACCAGCATGGTGCGCCCTTTCAGCGAGACCCAGGCGTCGTTGCTCTGGTGACCGATGACCACGCACGGCCCCCGCCAGATGCCCTTCTTGGCGTTGCGGTTGTGCTGCTCCTTCTCCCCCTTCTTGACTTGGCGGAAAATGTAGCACATCTCGCCCACTGACAAGGGCGTGGCCACGATGCGCGCGCGAGCCAGCATCGCTCGTCTGAGCTGGTCGTCGTTCTGCATCCGCATGAACGACTCGCGCGCCGCCGTCCGAATAGCAAATCGGCGGCGAATATTCTCGTCATTGGTGGCGAGGCTGCGGGCGCTGAAATTGGCCGCGTCGCCCACCAGGTCGGCGGGCATCTTGGGGTCGCGCCCCAGCACCCACTGCGCGGGGCTGAAGCCGGCCCGCCTCCTCAGCGAGTTCTTCGCGCCCGACGCCATGATGCCCAGCGCCCGCATCTCGTCTTCGCCCCTGATCGACGAGTGCTCGATCGCCCCTGCAGCGAGCTCCTTCCACCAGGCCCCCTGACGTTCCACTCGACCGAGCTGCCGGTGGGCCTGTCCAGCGATAGGCAGCTGCACCGTGTCGAAAGACTGGAACAGCTCGCTGAGAACGCCGCCGAAACCCCTCTCCATGTCGAAGTAGACTCGGTCCGGGACGCCGGCCCAGGAGGCCCAGCACCTCTCGAAGGCCGCAGCGAACTCCTGGCTGGCGCGGCGACCGAACAGCGTCGCGACGTGGAAGGTAGTGGCCAAGTCGACGATGCTGAAGTACCAGTAGATCTCGCCGTCGACGTCCTTGAGCTCGAAGCAATCGAAGCCCAAGTCGTCGCCGAAATCCTGCACGGAGTGGGGGCGCGCTGGCCCCCTTGCGCTCGGGCGCTGCTGCGAGCGGCACACTCCGCAGATCAGCCCCTTGACGGCCTGCACGGCGGCCGACTTAGCGCCCTTGAGTCGCAGACTGCGGCCCAAGTCCCCATTAGACGGGTGGCCCAAGTTGACGTGGGGTCTCTTGAGCATGGCCAGCTCGGCCGGCTTGCAGCAGGCTGCTGCGTTCTTTGTGAAAGTAATCGCGCCGACCCCGACCCTGCCGCCCACAGTCTCGTCGGCCTCCACGTCGTGAGCGTCGGCGAAGTCGTCTCCGCCGCCCATGGGGCCTGGGCCCCCAATAGGCTCGCCCGTCTTTCCCAGGGGCGCGGCATCGTTCACGTAGGCGGCGGCCTGCCCCTTCAGCTCCGTCGCGACGAAGGGCGACGAGGAAGCGCCGCAGCCCACCTGGCAGGCGCAAGGAACACCCTGCTGGCGAACGATCTGCTCGACGACGCGCACCACCGCTCGGCAGAATTTGGCCGGGTAAACGCCAGACTTCCGCACCGCCAAGTTGTCCCCGAACGTCTGGTCGCGGCGCGCGTGGCTACCGGCGCGGCGTAGCCGCTCGAACTCCTTGTGGGTGACGAGCAGCTTGGAGGGGTGCTTGATGAGCCCCCCCGCCTTGCAGCGTCGAGCCCCGTACTCGCACATATCGCACCTCACCTGGTACACGCGCTTGTCGGCAAGTAGCTCCATCATGATGCGCCGCGCCCAGATCCAGCTGGTGGCCGGGTTCTCGATCATGGCGACGCCGCCTGAGTCGAGCTGAGACTTGAAGGGGGGCGCAGGCCAAGAAAAGGAATGGCCGCTCCGCGCCCCGCAGTCGCCGCAGCGCCTGCTTGCCCTGCGGCGCGCGGAAGTTGAGGTGCGCAATGTTCGCGCAGCAGGTGCAGGGTAGCTCGATCGACACGAACTTCGGCCTCGATGCGTAGCACCGCTCGTGCGTCATCTCCAGGTCCGTCTGATTGCGGAGGTCCCAGCCGTACTCACGGTCGATCACCTCAGCGGCTGTCACGTTGCGGCGCACTGCCGCCTCGGCAATACCGCCTTCGCCTCCGAACACCTGCATGACGTCCACGCCGTGGCTCCGGACTGCGTAGACCTCCTTAACGTTCCTCGCGTGGTCCGCCACGTCCTGCGCGGCGCTCGTCGCATACTGCGCGAACGGCTTGATAAGTTGGGACAACCAGTCCGCCGCGAGCACCGCCTGAAAAGCGAAGGCGCTCAGCAAGCCCGTGACCTGGTCGAGTAGGCCGACGCGCTTGCCCTTCTTGACGCCTGACCGCCGGCCCGAGGCTGGCGGCTGGCCCTGGCGGCCGCCGCCGCCCAGGCTCTGTCCGGCGGAGACGCCGCGTCCGTCTCCTGGTCGGTCTCCTCACCCGCCTTCTGGAAACCGCGGTCGCCGGTGTCCATCTCGTACCCCTCGACCGGCCTCGGGCGGCGGTGACCCGCCCAGCTGCCTCGGCTTGCTGAGGCCCGCTTGGTCGTCGCCGCCGGCGTCACCGACTCGTCGTCTAGGACCACCTCCTCGGCCATCACCGCCTCGATGGCGGTCTTGGCCTTCTCTGGCTCGAGCGGCTTCACTCCGTGAGCCTTGACCCACCTGCCGGAGCGCGCCAGAAGGGGGCTCGCCCGCCGTTGTCCAGCTCCAGCACCGCCCACCGCGCGTAGCCCAGGTCGTTCTTGAGCACCCAGCGGTAATCCGCGGTCGGGTACTTGCCGAAGCGCATCTTGTCGCCCCCCGTGATCTGCGAGCTTGGATGGGCCATGTTGCTCGAGGCGCCGCTGACCGCGTTCTCGACCTTCCAGCCCTTCAGGCGCTGCCTGAGCTTCGGCACGGTCGCGTGCTGGTCGAAGTCGATGTCCTTCATCCTGCACAACTCCTGGAGATCGTGCTTGTGCATCTTGCCGAGCCCGGGGGTGTCCTGCGCCTGCT
The DNA here is from genome assembly GCA_963575745.1 of Prorocentrum cordatum. Lineage (NCBI taxonomy): Eukaryota > Dinophyceae > Prorocentrales > Prorocentraceae > Prorocentrum > Prorocentrum cordatum. The sequence continues at coordinate 23,933 of CAUYUJ010018953.1, read as the reverse complement.
TCTCCTGGCCCTTGGCCCTCAACGCGCGCAGGATGACTCGGAGCTGGTCGCACGTCGCGTCGCGCACATCCAACTCGTAGCTTGCCACCTCCGCCTGTAGGTCCCCCATCTGCATGCTGGAGATCGCCGGCAGGGGGGAAGTACTCGGCGTCGGCACGTTCGAGTAGCTGGCCTCCCGGTTCGTCGCCCTGGGAGATGTCGTGCATTTCCGCTGCGACGGGGGCATGAACGCGGGCCGCTGGTTCGCGAAAAAACAGCGGTGGCTGGACCTGCCACGGCACGCGTCGTAAAAGCTGCTGGAGCTCGCGATGAACTCAAGCCGGATGGCTGCGGCGATGATGCCGTTTGATGACTCCGTGCTGATGGCTGGCCTCGTAGCTCGCTACCGCTTGCTTGCTGCTGAAATCGGGCGCGTTGTGGCCGAGGGCCGCTGTCTGGTTTAGCTCCTCGTCCTGCATGATCGGCTTGTATGACATGCGCTGCGCTGGCGGGCGTAGGAATAACTCCCCACGCCTTATCCTCCGACCCTGGCGATGACTGACGCGATGGAATGCATCCGCACATAGCCTGGCGCACTTGCTGCTCGAACAGTTCAGCGCTATCGAGCTCGTCGCAGTCAGTCTCCGACTGAGACTCGTCGGCCTCCGAGGCGACCCCTTGGTCGCAGCACTCGGGCGCAGCCAGCTTGGCGGCGCTGGCCACGGCTGTCTCAGCGTGGTAAGTCGCAAAAGGATGCAGCCTGATCTCGGTCTCGGCGTCCGAGACGCCCGACACGGGCTCGCAGCTCGGCGCAAAGCCTGCAATCTCGAGCGTCGGGCGCCTGGCGCAGCCCAGGCCCATCTGGACGCCGTGCTCGCTGACGGACTTGATGTCCAGCTTGTTGTCCCCCGCGCGGTAGACAATGCCCAATTCGCTCTGGGCCTGGCGGCTGAACAGCCCCGGCACGGCGCCGCGCACGATGCTCACGCGCACGGCGCAGGCCTTGCCATTCACCGCGCAGGGAATCAGCGTCGTCTTGAGGCTGCATTCAACCCTGGGCGCTCCGAAGCGGAACGGCTCCTTCTCCGGGCACTCGATCGGATGGACGTTGAAGGCCGCCAGCTTCTTCTTGACATCGTTGCACCAGCCCAGGCAGCCGACGCACCGCGAGCAGGCGGCGTCGAAAGTCAGCTTGCCGCCCGACTCATGGGGTAGGTCTTCGACGCTGGTGTAGATGAGCGCCGAAACCGTCGCGGCCATGAGGCACTGGTTGTCCTTGTTGATGTAGAACGAGGCGGCCGCCACCTCCTCGGGCACCTTGGCCCGCTGGCGCGGGCGCGCCCAGTCGACGTCGCGCAGCGCAAGGTGACCTTCCTCCGATCTCGCGCCGCTCTGGGCTGCTCGTGCTGGTAGACCGCCGCGACCGTCATCTCCGCGACGCGGGGCCCCTGCGCGTCGCCGGCCCCGTCGTTCGTAGTCACGTTCGTCTTGTAACTTCGCTTTCGTGGGATGTCGGCCCTCGCGTTGGGGCCGTTCTTCGGGGCGCTGCGGGTCGCCGCGCCAGCGGCCCTTCTGGCCACGCGTTCCACAGCGCGCCCTCTACTTCATCCCGGCGATCTTGGCGTCGCCCTTCTTCGGCGGGCGCCCGCCGCCTCGCTCGGCGAAGTAGACGCGCGCCTGCTTGGCCTCCTTTAGCTGGTCCTTGGCGCGCGCCATCTTCTTGGCGAAGAAAGCCACCTGCCCCTCCGCCTCGCCCATCACGTCCTGTAGCTCGTCCGGCAGGTCGTCGCCGTAGCCCCGGAGCTGTCGGTGGACGGGCCGTCGTTCTCGGCCTCGTCGCGGGCCTCCGTGGCGCGCACCTTCTCGTGGCCCTTTTTGCGACCTCCGTAGCCGCCTCTGTCGCTGCGCTGCTCCTCGCGGCCGTCCACGACCGATGCTTGGGGCAAATTGATCGCGAGCTGCCCCTGGATCTTCGTCGGATTGAAATTGCCGCCCACGCCGTTGAGCACGCTCGCCGCGCGCTCTGGTGGCAGGCGGGCGCCCTTGATGCACAGCTCGGCCAAGACCTCGCCGTGCACCTGTATGTCCTTAGCCCTCAGCTTCGTCGCAATGCCGTGGAAGCGACTGGTGAAATCGCGGATATCCTCGAACTTGCGCTGGATGCACGCCGGCTCCACGGATGTCTCCAGGAGCGCCGGCAACTCCAGCACCTCGATCTCGGGAAGGCGCTTCCCGAGATATTCCAAGAAAACCTCCACCGAGTCGTCGCCCTTGACGGCCTCCAGGCCGAGCTCCTCGCGCGCCTCCTCGGCCTTGCCCTTGAGGCTGGCCAAAAGCGTCGCGCCCTGCTTGGGCAGCTCGACCTCGGTGCCAATCTGCCAGGTGGCTACCTCCCGGCGGAACCTCTTCATCGTCTTGCTCGTGCCGTCGAAGACGGGTACGGGAATATTGCCCCCGCTGTTCTTGTCCTCGCCGCTGGCTGCAGCGGCTCCTCCAGCAGTCGCCACGGCGGCAACTCCGAACGAGAGGTATCAGTCGCAATCACGAGCTTGTGGTGTGTGCGCATTGACTCTGCGAGGTCGCGCACGCTGCGGTGGTCGAGTTAGCTCCGCTACCAATGTACACCAATACTGCGAAGCGGGGTCGTAGCGCAATGAGAACCGCGACGTTGTATGTCAGCAGTGATACAGCAATGATACTAATGTTATTCGCAATGGATGGCGAAACATGGTTGCTTAGCGGAACCTGCCAAGGCCCCGACCGACACGCCCAAGCTCAAGGGCCCTGAAGACGATTGAGCCCAAATGAGCACGGCAAAAGTCAGCACACTCTGCTTGTTTGCAGGCATGTTATGCTACACTGCCTACATATCAGCACGGGCACGAATTATTTCACAGGGGCGGTGCCGCCATGCGAACTTTGCCAGTGGGGACGTCGGTGGGGCCCCCTTATGGGGCCACGAAACGTGTGAAGGGGTGCACCGACATGGGGCGGGACCGCCATGCGAAACGCATGAGGGGTGTGCCGACATGGGGCGGGGCCGCCACTTTGCCACTGGGGCCTTCGGCGGGGCTCCCGATGGGGCCACGAAGCGCGTGAGGGGTGCGCCGACTGGGGCGGGGCCGCCGTGCGAACTTTGCCACCGGGGCCTTCGGTGGGGCCCCCTATTGGGCCACGAAGCGCGCGAGGGGTGCGCCGAAATGGAGCGGGGCCGCCATGCCTTTGCCACTGGGGTCTTCGGCTGAGCTCCCCACGAGGCCACAAACCGCGTGATGGGTGCGCCGAAATTGGGCGGGGCTACCATGCAAACTTTGCCACTGGGGCCTTCGGCGGGCTCCCTATGGGGTCACGAAGCGCGCAACGGGTGCGCAGAACTGGGGCGGGGCCGCCATGCGAATTTTGACACTGGGGCCTTCGGCGGGGCCCCTTATGGGGCCACGAAACGTGTGAGGGTGCGCCGAAATGGGGCAGGGCCGCCACGCTAACTTTCCCTCTGGGGCCTTCGGCGGAGCTCCCAATGGGACCACAGAACGCGCGAGGGGCGCGCCAAAATGGGCGCGGCGCGGGAGGGGGAAAGGAGGAGGGGGAGGAGGAGGAGGAGGACGAGGAGGAGGACGAGGAGGAGGAAGAAGAGGAGGAGGAGGACGACGACGACGAGGAGGTGGAGGAGGTGGGGGAGGAGAAGGAGGGGTGGGACGCCGGGCGCTGTCTCTTCAAAACGAGGCCCAACACCACATGACGCTGATGGGGGTATACATATATACATATATATTATCATACGCACCTCTCCGAGGGAGTAGAGCTCAGAGGGGATTAATGCGTCCGTGCGTGCGTCCGTCTTTGATTTTTCTGGCCGTTTCGCTCGGGACATTCTCGAAATTCTGAAAATCGGTGGCACCCCTCACGCAGATCGTGAAGGAGAGGTCCAAAAACACATAGGAATTTCAACATTTTAACAGACAACCTTCAAAAACACATGGTAATTTCAATAATTGTGACCCCGATTCTCAGAGAATGGCGGTTTCGCCTGAGACATCCTCCCAAAATCGAGCCCCAGACCCCTCCTCGGAGCCTCCTGGGGGCCTCCTGGAACCTCCTGGGGCCTCCTGGGGCTTTCTGGACCTTCTGGTACCCCAGACCCCGCCTCGGAGCCTCCTGGAGTTCTCCTGGGCCTGCTGAGGCCGCCTGGGGCCTCCTGGGGCCTCCTGGGGCTTCAGAACTACATGCACACACAGAGACACAAATCACGCCCAACACATCACACGCTAGACAAACATAACATACACACACACACACCGACAACACACAAAAAGCACGCACCACACAAAGCACACATCACACACACACACACTCACAATCCTGGGGCCTCCTGGAGCCTCTTCTGGTATCCAAGTCGGGCCTCCTGAGGCTTCCTGGGGGGCCCTGGTACACACATCGCAAGGTGTGGCAACCCCACTTGCGCTCGAGTGCGACTTCGCTGTTGCATGTCACTCCTGCTTCAAACGCCCCTTCAGCTTGTTGTATGAGCCTGGGCACACACGTGCCACTTGTATATATATACACATCTATACGACCACCCTTCGGGTGATAACGAGGTTCGGGGGGGGCCAACGTCTCACTCGATCTGCATCACGATCGATATCACTATCGATATCAGTACCGGTCTCGCTCAATCGATCTCATTCGAACGATCTCACAATCGATACCGCTCGATCGATTTCATTCGATCGATATCACAATCGATCTGATTATCGATACCACAATCGATATCGATATCGATATCACTGCCGATGTCACAATCGATCCCACAATCAACGTCATCATCATCATCAACAACAACAGCAGCATCGTCATAAACGTCATCAACGTCATGATCATCATCACCACCATCGGGATACACTTGTCATCATCACCCCATCACCATCATCATCAACGTGACCATCACCATCACCATCACCGGGACACCATCATCGTCACCATCATCATCATCATTAACATCATCATCAGCATCGGGCCACCATCACCACCATCAGCATCGGAACACCACCATCGCCACCATATCATCATCATCATCATCATCATCATCATCATCATCATCATCATCATCATCATCATCATCATCATCATCATCATCATCATGAACAACATCACCATCACCATCAGCATCATCACCCGCAACGTCATCATCAACATGATCATCATCGGAACACCATCATCATCGTCACCATCATCATCAGCACCATCATCATCACCCGGACACCGTCATCATCAATATCAGCCTCATCATCATCGGGCCACCATCATCGAAATCACAACCAGCAGCACCTCATCATTATCCTCATCATCAACATCATCATCATCGGGGCACCATCATCGTCATCACCATCAACATCATCATCATCATCATCATCGGGACACCATCATCATCAGCACCATCATCACCAACAGCATCATCATCAACCTCTGCATCACCATCATCATCGGGGCATCATCATCATCATCTTCATGCTCATCATCATCACCATCTCACCATTTCATCATCACCAATATCACCATGATCACCCACATCATCACCATCATCGGAACACCATCATCATCAGCACCATCAGCATCATCGACATCATCATCATCGACGGGACACCACCATCATCACCAACATGGCCATCACCATCACTACCATCATCATCAGCATCGTCAACATCATCATCATCATCGGGGCACCATCATCATCGCCACCACCACCATCAGCATCATCATCACCAACATCATCGACATCATCGTCATCATCATCATCAGCATCAGCGGGACACCGACGGGACACCGGCGGAACACCGGCGGGACACCACGCGGCACTGGCCCCCGGAAAAGAAACATTTGATCCGGCCGCTCCTCAGCCGGAGGAGGGACACCAGCGGGGCACCGCGCGGCACCGGCCCCCAGAAAGGAAACATTTGGTCAGGCCGCGCCTCAACCGGAGGAGACTTTCTTCTCGCCCGCCCGCGCAGCTTCGCCTCGCCCGCACGCACGGCACGCACGAACACGAAACCGAAACCGATTTCCCGGTAGGGGGGCTCTCCGTTCCACTTCGATTTCACCCCCTCCCCTCCGATACCTCTATATATATATATATATATATACATAGTATATCCATGTATATACATACATACATAGTACATATATATATATATATATATATATATGTGTGTGTGCGCGCGTGCATTCCTGCCCGCTCAAGCGCGCGCCGACGAGGGAACGAGGCAAAGGCGAAGACGAGGCCGAAGGGGGCGCAGCGACGAGCCCAAAGCGCAGAAACGACAAAGCGGAAGGACAGGAAACGAGAGGAGAGGCGACAGAGCGACGAAACAAGACGACACGAGGCAAAACGAGAAGAAAACAGCGGGTCCGCGGTCACACCTCACGTCTGGAGCAAAACTGGGACGAAGGAACAACATTCTCCTCAGAATGACGCCGCCGGAGTCACCACGAGGAACCACACGCCAACCATCACGAAGAAAAGGACCGCCAGCATCAACACTTCCTGCACGCATGCTGGATGCACGACCGCAGCGCGAGGGAACTCCTCGTGACCATCACGAGGCCCTCGTCAAAAATCGACTTTCACCGAAGAGGGCGAAACAGCACCCAACTGCAGATTTGAGGTCGAGAAAAATGAAGAAAGCGCCCGCGCCAATCCCATGATCAAGCATCACGACGCCAGCTCCACCATATGCACGAGAAACTGCGCGACGAAAGCTGCCCAAAAGTCACGCAGACTCCGATGAAAATGACGAAGAAAAGCCCAGAGACGCGGCCGCCGCCCTGCCGCCAGAGCTGCACGGCGAGGTCCGCGACCCAGAGCAGGCCATGCTGGACGAGGCAGCGAGGGGTCTAAAGTGCCCGGCCCAACCTCGGCTCGGCGGGGCACCCCCATGCGCCTCGCAACGACGCCCGCACAGCGCGAAAATATACAAATACTGGCCAGCCAGCCGCCCCAGCTCATGATCACGCCAAGCTGCCCCAGGCCCCGAGCCACAGGACTTGGCCAGATCCTGCGGCAGCCCGCTGTCCAAGCTCGGCCGCGGCCCCGTCGCTGGGGACTGCACTCCAGCCGCCGCCCTGAGCTGCTCCGCCGAGTGGGCCGCCCGCGCGTGCGCCAGCCCACGCAGCGCCGCCTCTCGGCAGCGGCCGGCAATGCCCCGCTGGTGATGCCCCTGCCCCTCGGCCTCGAGGTGAATGAGAACGTCGCCACGGGCCATGCCGCCCGCCGCCATGGCCCGCGCGCCCCCCCGCACCTCAATGCAGGCTGCGCTGCGCCGTGGGCAGACGGCCGCCGGAAGACCTCGTGGGTGTCGAGGTCGGTGGCGGAAGCGTCGAAGTCGATGGCGGAGACGAGGACGGCGGCGGAAACGAAGGCTCCGACAGCTCGTCGGGGCCGGGTGGGGCCCGCCAGGGCCCGAAGGAGACCGCTGGGCCCGTTGCGTCGCAGTCCGCGGCGGCGCATCCCCTGGGGGCCTCGGCGGCCCCGAGGGCATTCCCCCGCCATCGTGGCTTGACTGGACAGCGCGTGACTGGAGAGCGCGTGATCCCCATGGTGGCTTGACTGGAGAGCGCGTGATCCACCGCCGCTTAACTGTGGAAAATTGCCGCCCTTTTCCTCCGGAACCCGGGCACCCCCCCCCCCATCCGACAATCCCCCCCCCCCCCTGCTGGAACCCCACCCATCCCCTCCTCTCCCGCCCCCCCCCTCCCCTAACCCCTCCCACACCCCTCGAACTCGAAAACCGGGGGGGGCCACTACCGGTTCGAACCCCCTCCCCCCTCGAAAACCGGAGGAGGGGGTCACTACCGGTTCGAGCCACTGAGCTGTCCCACTGTTCCCACCACTGTCCCCACTGCCCCCACCACTGTCCCCACTGCACCTCTGTCCCCTTGTCCCACCGCAATTCTCGCCACCGCGTTCACCACTGTCCCCACCACAACTGTACCCTCCACTGTCCTACTGTTTCCACCACATTCCCACTGTCCCCACACCACTGTCCCCACCACCACCGTCCCCACCACTGTCCCCACTGTTCCCACAATTGTCCTCACCATTGCCCCCACCACTACCGCCCCCACCACTGCCCCACTGTCCCCACCACTGTCCCGTTGTCCCCTCACCACTGCCCCCGCCACCCACCACCGCCCCCACCACTGCCCGCCCCCCCCCTCGGTTTTCGAGGTGGGTGGTGGTGTGGTGGGGGGCTTTTAACTGGTAGTGACCCCCCCCCCGGCTTTCGAATTCGAAGGGGGGGAGGGTTCGAACCGGCAGCGACCCCCCCCCCCTTTTCATGATGAACTGGGGGGGGGGTTCGAACCGGTAGTGACCCCCCCCGGTTTTCCGGAGGGGGGGGGGGGAAGGGCTCGAACCGGCAGTGACCCCGCCCCCCCTTTTCATGATGAGCTGGGGGGTTCGAACTGGTAGTGACCCCCCCCCCCCGGGTTTCGAGTTCGAGGGGGGGGGTTCGAACTGGTAGTGACCCCACCCCACCCCTCCCCCACTTTTCATGATGAACTGGGGTGGGGGGGGTTCGAACCGCCGGTAGCGACCCCCCCCCGGTTTTCCGGAGGGGGGGGGGGGCTCGAACTGGTAGTGACCCCCCCCCGGTTTTCCGCCAGCAGCGGTAGAACACGCTCTTTCCTTGACTGGGATCAGACTGCGAGCCCTCGGATGCTGCCGCGAACACGCTGGGGGGGGCACCTCGCGGGAGCGCCTCGTCGACGCAGGAAGACACGAGGTTCCGATCCCGAGCGTCACACGCAGACCAAAACCGGAACGAATCATCCCTGAACTAGAGCAGGCCGACGGGCACGATCGCCTCGTGCCACCACACGCGCAGCAGATCGCCTTCAGTAGAGTCCGCGCACGGCGCTTCCGCAGGCAAGCCCGCCTGCGCGTCCAGCGTCGCGAAATC
>CAUYUJ010018953.1:0-10000 GCA_963575745.1 Prorocentrum cordatum | reverse complement strand
GATTTGCTACCGAGCGAATCCAAACGGGACCTCCTCTCCCTTTTCGCGAGCTCCTGGGACGTCCGGCGGGGTGAGGTTCTACGCAGACCTCGACGGGGACTCTCCTCCCCGGGCGCTGCCAGGTGCGCGGCGGTCGTCATGATCGTGGAGTCGCGGGAGACCCTGCGGAGTGACTTCCCCACCTTGGCCTCTTCGGCCGCTCCTCGCACCCAGGTCGGGGAGCAGGCCCGTGGCCCAGGCTCGCCGTGGCCAGGAGAGCTCCGCCGTCCCTCATCTGGCGCTCCTCACAACCAGACGCTGAACTTCGTAACTTTCCAGGGCGGTGTATCCTGGAGGAGGAGGAGGAGGAGGAGGAGGAGGAGGAGGAGGAGGACGAGGACGAGGAGGAGGAGGAGGAGGAGGAGGAGGAGGAGGAGGAGGAGCGCCACCTCCCCGCGATGAGAAGCGGGTCACTGGCCCACGTCGCGGCCACTGCCCAGGGGCGTACGTGTCCCATCTGCAGCGTGTGGCAGCATCGGCGGGCCCATCCCAGACGAATGAGCAGCTGAATGGGCATGCTGTCCCCGTGCGAAGGCTACACGTGGGGATCGATTCGTTCCACGCCCAATGGGACCTGGGTAGGACCGAACCCCGCTGGACCCGGGTACGCACGCAAGCCACGGCGCTTCCAACAGTTGGCTCCACCCACGGTTCGGGTTGGGGCAAGACCGCACTCCGCTAGACCTCACAGAAGCTCACAGGAATGGCAACAGATGTGCAGTTGGCGGGAAGTGAGCTCTAATCTGGCCCTGCTGTGCAGGCCGCCGTGCTCTTGCTTGCGACGCCGGCGGCGGAGGCTCCTCCCCAGACGACAGGCGAAGTCCTGCCACTGCCCGCCCCCTGGCTCGGAGCACCCCCCCCTTCGGCTACACTGCTGCACTCGGAGAGCAAGAACAGCATCACTGCCACGCCGGTCGGACTACCCAGACCCGCGCGCTGCTGCTGCTGCTGCTGCTGCTGCTGCTGCTGCTGCTGCTGCTGAAGTAGTCGGGCGCTGTCTAAAAACAATCCTGGCCAGCGGCACGCACAGCCTGAGAGACGGCGACCCACCCACCGTTCCTGGCCCCCCCCCCATCACTGCACCGACCTTGCAGACATGCTGCAGCGGATTCTCGCGTGAATTCTTGTCAATGCAAAACCCCGAAACCTCGAGCGAAAAACGGAATGAATTTCACGTGGATTTGTTTGTAGCCTTCATTCCTGGCAAAGAAATACCCGCACGAAATTCACATCGAAATCCGCCGACCCTGTCGGCGTGTGGGAGAGGCTGTTCCGTCTTCCCCACAGCATCGTCGCCTCTTCTGCTTTCCGAGGGCCCCCTACACAAGTCCACACAAAATTTGAAAAACGCCGTCCTTCAGTCGAAGGGAAGCCCCTTCCCTTGATCCCTTCCCCGCCGACGGGGAGGGTCCCGGGGCAACTCCCGGGGGGAGTCCCCCCCAACTCCCGGGGGGGGGGTCCCCCCCAACTACCAAGGGGGGCGGATACGCAGCCCCCCGCCTCTCATCCCCCTGCGTCCTGGGGTTCCGTTGGCCCTCCGGGGCCGTCTGCGGGCCCTTTGATCCCTTCCCCGAAGGGGGGGGGTCCCGGGGCAACTCCCTAGGGGGGTCCCCCCTCGGATACGCAGCCCCCCGCCTCTGATCCTCCTGCGTCCTGGGGCTCCGTTGGCCATCCGGGGCCGTCTGCGGGCCCTTTCAGCCTACCTTAAGGCTCCTTGGAGACCTTTCGCCATTTTTAGACTCTCTTGGCAGCCTCGGGAGGCACTCTTAACAGCCTCTGCGGGCGCTTTTGGACCTCGCTTGACGCCGTCTTGGAACCCTCTCGGGCCACTTGAGGGCGCTCTTTGCCTATCTTGGCACTCTCTGGAGCCGTTCCCGAACCCTGGAGGAGGCCTCTTGAGCTGTCTTCGGACGACCGGCATCTGGCGCCGTCTTCGAGCCATCTGAGGGCATCTTGGACTCCTCTACCTCCATTGTCTTCGTCGTCGCTGCCTACAGGGTCGGCGGCATCGGCCGTAAGGCCTTCGCAATCCGGAACGAAATTCTCCAGGACAATCCGGGTTCATCCCATAGCTTTCCGAATGAAATCCGCTCTGCGAAGTTGGCGCCATGACCCCCCATCTCGCAAGAGCGCAACCGACCCCCTCCAGCCATGCCGCGGGTGCCGTACACGGGGACCCGGCGCGAGGTGAAGTCGATCTCGGGGACCTGTCTCTGGCAGAGCAGGGGGGGCAGGAGAGCCCAGAGTCGAATCGATGCCGAATCGGCGATCGAAACGAATCAGATCGGCGGAAATCGGCAGCCGAGTCGGGAGGAGTCGAATCGGCCGAAATCGGCAGAGCGGTAAGGCCTCACATTGAGAAGTCCGAAAATCCAGATCGGAGTCTGCAGTCGCATCGAGGCGGAGTCGGAGCCCATCGAAGTCGACTCGGATCGGATCGGAGGGATCGAAACGAGCCCCCTCGGGGGGGGGGGTCCCGGGAGGCGGGGCGGGCCTCGGCGAGCGCAGGGGGACGCCGGACGGGCGGACGCCGGGAGAGGCGCCCCGCAGGGCGGCCCTCTCCGAGGGCCCTCGGCGGGGGCGGCAGAGCGCCGGGCACGCAGCACCCCCGCGCAGCAGCAGGACGCTCCATGGGCGTCGCCGCCACACGAGGCAGCGCGTCGACCGAAGCTTGCTTTCTGATCATACTGGCAGTCTGTGGGACGAGGAGGAGGAGGACGAGGAGGAGGAGGAGGAGGAGGAGGAGGAGGAGGAGGAAGATATTTGTTTGATATTCGCTTCGGGGCTGCACTAAGGCAGCGGCCTGACGCGAGAGCAGCAACTGGCCCTCCAAGAGGCGTTGCCAAAGACGCGAGGCGCTACAAGCCTACCCCAGAGGGGAGAGAAGGAGGACGAGGATTAAGAGGAGAGGAAGGAGGAGAGGAAACTACCCATGCTAGGGCTGAAGGGGCATTACTCCAGTTCTTCGACTGTGCCCCTGAATTTGATGCATGCCTTTCCTTCCCCCATTGTCCTCCCATTCCCAACCTAACCGACCCCTGGACGCCGACCTGCAGGTTTGGACTTTCTTGCATGGACAGTGCCATGGCAGGACAAGACAGAGGAGGGAGAGTGCCTGCGCATCCTCCCTTGGGTGCCAACCTCGGCTTCGGCTGTTGAGGGAAAATGAGGGGGAACTGCAAGATTTCGCTTGCCCTCTGGACGAATTAAGAATATACGCGCACACCTCCTCTTTAGCGTACCCTCTCAGAGATATTGCTGGCCCCATGCATTGACTTGCAAGCGCACATCCTAGTGCCTGCAGAGCGAGGGACCTGGAGAGAATTGGAAGGGATGACCATTCGCTGCGCGTTCTAGCGCCTGCGGGCGGTTGCAAAGAAGACACTGAGAGCTGAGGGTTGCACTGTTTGGCTGGTGTGCCTGATTCGAGACTGCATCCTAGCAAAACTATAATACCTTGCGACTCCCTCAGATGGAAAGCAAACCCCGAATTCTGGCAGATGCACGTTCTAGTGCCTGCCCTTGAGGTTTCTGGGATGGATCGAGAAGGCCATAACTACTGCGCATCCTAGCGCCTGCGAGTGGTAAAGACTTACACCCACTTCGCCTCCACATAAACATGTTTGCCGCTAAGCTAGCCTGGCTGTCTAACATGGGTGGTTGCGGAGGAGGATGTGTAGAGGCTTGAGAAGGGAGAGAGTTGCAAGGCTAACTAGCCAAAATGTGCGTCTGGACCCCCCCCCTAAGGATCCTTAGGAGGGGTTGTCAAGGACGATTTTCGTGATAACCTACCAAGGGGCAACGAAACATTGTTTTAATGAGATGTGTATCAAATTACTCATGGGATTCTTCCAAGGGCTTACGAAAACATTGCCGTAGCCGAACCCTGCCATCTGTTACTTCCCAATAAACTACTGCAGGGAACTACCCAGTCCTACTGGGTGCCTGCCAGAAGAAGGCATGGAAGTGCAGCGCATAAGGTATGAAGGGATTATACCCTACTGTTGTTGTGCATGATACCACCCAGTTCTACCGAGTACTGCCAGCAACATTGGCAAAGAGCCGAAAACTGAGAATGCGAAAGCAAAACATGTTATGTATAACTGCGGCCCTGAACTGGGAAAGACTACTTCACCCGACTGTGGAAGAAGATTCACTAGACTCCGATGGCGCCCTAGCCCTCTTGCTGCGCTTGCTGCTAGTGGGCTCACTGCCAGTGCCAGGAGTATTATGCTGGATGTCTTCGTACTTCCTGATCTGGTCTTTCGCTTCCTTCAATTGCTGCCTGAGCTTCTTAATGCGGAAGTTCCAGAGGCCCTCCTCCAGACGGTGGACTCTCTCCTTGTGATTGAACTCGCTGCTCGGGATAGCCTCTTGGGGAACCTGTTCGTTCGGTTCCGACGGGGCCCGCATCTTGTTCTGCGCCTTGGACTGCACTTCTGGCGCTGGAGGGGTGGGCACGTATGACTTCGGCTCCGAAGGGGCCCGCCTCTCCAACTGCACCTTGGACTGCTGTGCTGGCGCCAGCGGTGGGGGCGGTGGTGAAACCGTAGGTGGACGATCAGACTGGTCCGTCTTATTTCCATCATCCCAAGAGCCTTCACATTTGCACTGGGAGGATGAGGAGGAGGAGGAGGCTTTCGGATTCATGGGGCAGGTCCACGGGACGCAGAAGGACATGCGGGCAGTGTGTGTGTGTGCTCCTGGGAGGCGTGCGCCCGACCAGTAGGGAGCCACATGTGAACCCTACCCCTACCCCCCACGATTTCCGAGTGGGAGGGTGGGGTTCACGAGCGAAGTGAACCCCACCCTCCCCTCAGAAATCTGTGGGGGGTTAGGGGTAGGGTTCACATGTGGTCCCCGAACCAGATCAGATGTGGTGCGACCATCTTGCAGTCCATCGCTGCCCCAGCGGTATGGCCAGGCAGCGCCCGCCGCCGAGCACATACCGTCAGATCCCTGAGCGCGGGCGTCGCCGCTGCGGGGGGGCGACGCACACGCAGTGTGAGGATGCCTGGGGGACGCCGACTCGAGGGCGGGCCCTCGAGGCCGACTCGAGGCCGACTCGAGGCCAACTCGAGGCCCTCGGCGAGCGCAGGGGGGGCTGGCGGATGCAGCATGAGCACCGTCCGCTGCGCCGACGGGTGCTCGCGCTGCATCGGCCGAGCGCCCTGCGCAGAGAGTGCCCAGCGCTCAAGCTGCGCATGCTGCGCACCGCGTCGTGCTGCTCGTGCAGCTCACCGCTCGTGCTGCTTGCGCTCAAAAGCTCGTGTCCACCAGGACAGTACAGCAGGTTCGCGTCGTGTGGACGCCGGCGTTGGTTCCTGACACCATGGGGATCGTCCAAACTTGAACGGTCGGTCGTTCCTGAAACGCCAGATCGCTCAACGATTTGCCGATTCTGGGCCACGGGCGACATTCAACCTGAAACGCCCGCGCTGGGGTCGCCGCTGGTCGACACGACACGAACCTAACATACGTAAGGGAGCGGCGGTGGGAGATGCCACCCTGTTCATGGGAAATGTACAGCTAACCAACTGCATGAGATCCCCCGTGTGGCTCACCGAACGTGTGTTGACATATGTCGGCGATGGCCTAGCAGCTCGCGCGCGTACAGTTCGCATCACGAGCCAAGTGAAAAGAGATCGCGAAGCAATCCAAATCGAATCGGGTGAAGACCGATGCTGCATTTCGCACATTTCGCAGCCCTGAACCGCCCAGACCGAAACAGCGACCCCAAAGCAGTGTCGCGGCACATCACCAGCTGGGACGTCAAGTGCACGCGACGTCAGGTTTTCGTCCCACACAGGAGGGAGGAAAGGGAAGAACAAGGAAGGCGAACAAGAAAGGGGGAGGAGGAGGAGGAGGAGGAGGAGGAGGAGGAGGAGGAGGAGGAGGAGGAGGATCGGACAGACTGATGACTCCGTTGAGGGGCACGGCTAGGCCAAGCCCCCAAGAGAGCCACGAACTATACGATACGGGAGAGAGCGTGATCCACCGCCGCTTTGCTGTGGAAAATTCCCCCCCCCTCTTCCTCCGGAACTGGGGATCCCCCCCCCTCCGAACTCCCCCCTCCCCTGCTGGGCCCCCCCCCCTTTCCCCGGCAAAACCCCCCCTCCCCTCGACCCCCCCCCCCCCCTTCGGAAAACCGTGGGGGGGTCACTACCGGTTCGAACGCCCCGACCCCCCCCCTCTGGAAAACCAAGGGGGGTCACTACCGGTTCGAACCCCTTCCTCTTCGTTGTCGCCCCCATCCGCCCCTCCATCTCCTCCCTCCGCCTTCCCCTGGTTCTCCTAGTCTTCCCGCTCGTTCCACTTCTCCAGCTCCTGCTGACGCTGTTCGTCATCATGTTCCTTCGCCTTCATCCTCCTCCGTCCCATCCTCCTCCTCCTCCTCCTCCTCCTCCTCCTCCTCCTCCTCCACCTCCTCCTCCACCTCCTCCTCATCATCATCATCGTCATCATCATCATCATCATCATCATCATCATCATCATCATCATCATCATCATCATCATCATCATCATCATCGTCATCGTCATCGTCATCATCATCATCGTCATCATCATCCTCATCATCGTCATCCTCAGCATCATCAACATCATCATCGCCATCATCATCATCATCATCATCAGCATCATCATCATCATCATCATCAGCATCAGCATCAGCATCATCAGCATCATCCTTTTCCTCCTACTCATCCTCCTGCTCATCCGCCACCTCCTCCACCAATGCACGCAGCGCCCCATGCGCACAACACGAATGTTGTCGTTTTGGGAGTTCCAGGTCCACTATGACACGCGCCGGCGGATAATGACAAAAACGCAGAATGGAAGGGATGGGTGGGAAGGGTAGGATGTAAAATATGGCGCGAGCGCACCTATCATGACCACTCCTCTCCATATTCCTCCCCCAAGTGTTCTCCCAAGGGTTTCCGCAACGGCTGGAGAAACACATAGCCCAACAGATTGGCAAGACATCGACATGTTTGGTCGCACAGGCAATTCCAAGAGGCATAGGGCGGCGGTGGTTCGCCGTAGGCGTCTTCGATACTTGTAGGGAGGGGCTAATGAGGAGGGGACTCGGGACTGGGGGGTATCACAGCATCGCTGATGCATCCTAGGTATACTATGATCCTCCTCTTCCTCCTCCTCCTCCTCCTCCGCAGCAGCAGCAGCATAATCATCCTCAGCAGCAGCAGCAGCAGCAGCAGCAGCATCATCATCATCATCATCATCATCATCATCATCATCATCATCATCATCATCATCACCATCATCACCATCATCAACAACAACAATCAGTTTAAGACTGCTCGCTCTGACCTGCTCGCGTGCCATTCATTCACAACTTATGTCGCAAACCCTCGCTACCCGCCCTCTTCGTCTTCGATCGCACCCCCTGGGGGTACATCTTCCTTGCCTGCCGCGTGTAATTGGTGCAGCCCCTGAAACAGGGGAAGAGAGGACGGATGGAAGGATGAGGAAGGAGGATGGAGCACTGGATTAGCAGGAGGGGAGCTGGGAGCAGAGAACACGTGGCAGAACCAGACGGGCCCATCGGGCGGGTAGACCCTAACGGGCGGATCGGCAAGCCGGGCCCAGGCGGCCAGGTCGAGAAGGCGTGTTGCTGAAGCGTGAATACTGCATGAATGGCGAGGAGAGCTCGAGCGATAGCGCGATTCCCAAGTAAATCGCAAGAAAGGCCAACGCGAAGGCGTGATTCCTGAGTGTCGAGGGCGAGGTGTCTGAATAAATTGAGGGGAAGGCCTACGCGAGCACGCGATCCCTGCATAACTTGTGAGGAACACCCGCGCGAGAGCGCTAACTTGGCATAATTTGTTGGGAAGTATCAGGACAGGCGGGAGCCGTTGTTGTACTTGAGGGCCGAACAACGCAGTTTGGTGCCACCAAGCTCTCCCTGATAATGAGAAAACAAAAAATTGTGCGAGCCCCAAGGGCGGGACTTCAGTTGAAAAATACAATGGTTACCGGAGGGGGGAACAGCAAGAATTAATCTGCAGAAGTGAGAAGTCGCCAATATCGGCAGCAGCAACATCCTCATCCACATCCTGAACAGTATCCGTATCCCCATCCTCATCCTCATCCTCATCATCATCATAATCATCATCATTATCAGCAGCAGCAGCATCGTCATCATCATCATAATCAGCATCATCATCATCCTCATCATCATCATCAGCATCATCACCATCGTCATCAGCAGCATCATCATGATCTTCTTCTTATTCTTCATCATCATCAGCAGCATCATCATCAGCAGCAGCAGAACCAGCAGCAGCATCATCAGTAGCATCATCATCCCCCTGCTCATCCTCCTCGTGCTTTTCCTCCTCCTCCTCATCATCATCGTAATCAGCATCAGCACCATCAGCATCATCAGCATCATTATCATCGTCATCAGCATCAGCATCATCATCATCGTCGTCATCAGTATCAGCATCATCATCATCGCCATCGCCATCACAATCATCAGCATCATAATCATCATCAGCAGCAGCAGCAGCATCATCAGCAGCATTACCAGCATCATCATTACCAGCATCACCACCACCATCACCATCATCATCAGCCTCATTATCATTATCAGCAGCATCATCATTCGATCTGCAGGAGCCCTCCAGACGTGGTCATACTCGAGGGAGGTACCAGAGCCATGCCGGGGGGACTCTCAGATACCATCCCTCATGGGGCATGCCCTCAGGAGGGCCTGACTGAATCCAGATTGCCCTTACCGATACGTTGAGATGCTCGTTCTGGGGACCTTCCTGGAGTCACCCACTCCACTCGTGCGCCGATGCTGCGTCGAACGAGCGTCGACTTGAGTCGAACTTGAGCCGAATTTGAGTCGAGCTAGAGTCGGACTCGATTCGGCCTAGAGCCGAGCTAGAGTCGAATAGGTCCATGAGTGAGTTCGAGGTCTCGAAACGGTTCGGCAGCACACCATGTGGTGACCTCGAAAGCCCAAGAGACCTCACCGCACGGTCCGTCACCGCACCGTTTCGGAGGCCCTCGAGGCCCCAGCCGCCCCAAACATCCTCGGAGAACGACCTGATCCCCCCAAACCGTGCGGTGACCCCGAAGCCCCCCACTGAACTCACCCCCCGAGCCAAGTGGGCCCAGAAAGGTCCCCGAGACAAGCGTCTAAGATATAAAATGTAAAGCTCCGTAGCTCTCGACCCCACCTTCCGCACTGCCTCCCCGCCGCCTCCGCGGGGTACCCCCTTGCGGGCCCCCGGGGCGCGATACGGACCTCCGGTGCCAGGCCGACCTCGGAAAAAACCCGCCGCCCCGATGCTCTATTCTTCTTCTTCCGCAGATGCGCAATGCGGGACGCGCAGTCACTTGCTTTACTCCGAATGTTATCTACCCTCAGCCCCTCTACTCAGCGCGCACGCGTGCGAAAGTCTCAAGAGCGAGTGCTTCTGCCACTACTGCAAAAGGTGCGGGGGGTCTGGCGGGCACGTGCCGCTTCCCAGGCCTCTGCAGAAGGCGAGCGCAGGCGGGCGGAGGCCAGTCGCAGGCGAGGAACGCGCAGGCGCGGGCGCGCAGGTGCGGGGCGGCGAGGCGCGGGCGAGGCGGCGCGGCGAAGCGTCGAGGCGGCGAGGCGCGGGCGAGGCGCGGGCGAGGCGGCGAAGCGTCGAGGCGGCGAGGCGGCGAGGCGGCGAGGCGGCGAGGCGGCGAGGCGGCGAGGCGGCGAGGCGGCGAGGCGGCGAGGCGACGCCGCGGCGAAGCAGCGCGGCGGCGAGGCAGGAGGATCGCCTGGCCTCGTTGCGCCGCTTCATGCGGCCGCTGGTGGCGCGCGGCGGCCGCCGCCGGGGCCTCCTGGAAGGCAGGGCCGCGGCCGCAAGGAGCGCGCAGGCAGCGCCTGCCATGCCGCTCGCCCGCAGGAGGCTCCTCCTCCTCTTCCTCTTCCTACTCCTCCTCCTCCTCCTCCTCC
>CAUYUJ010018952.1:178897-191110 GCA_963575745.1 Prorocentrum cordatum | reverse complement strand
TACTACTACCACTACCACTCTTACTACTACTACTACTACTACTACTACTACTACTACTACTACTACTACTACTACTACTACTACTACTACTACTATTACTACTACTACTACTACTACTACTACTACTACTACTACTACTACTACTACTACTACTACTACTACTACTACTACTACTACTACTACTACTACTACTACTACTACTACTTACTGCCTACTACCTACTACCTACTACCTACTACCTACTACCTACTACCTACTACCTACTACCTACTACCTACTACCACTACTACTACTACTACCACCACTACTACTACTACTACTACTACTACTACTACTGCGACTACTACTACTACTACTACTACTACTACTACTACTACTACCGACCTACCTACCTACCTACCTACCTACCTACCTACCTACCTACCGACCTACCTACCTACCTACCTACCTACCTACCTACTACTACTATTACTACTACTACTACTACTACTACTACTACTACTACTACTACTACTACTACTTAGAGCAATATTAAATATAGTAAGGAGAAGACGATGGACCCTCATAGTAACAATCATACTAAGCATCATAATCATTCTATGAATGATGAAACTAATACTTATGCGAATGCTCATAGTCATAAGACTATTAATACTACCTAGCATAGCAATACCAAGGAGCAATACTAATAAAGATCATATTAAGAATAATAATAATAATATTATTAATAATAATAATAATGATGATGCTAATAATAATACTAATACTAATAATAAGAGGACAAGAGGAGGAGCCGGAGGAAAAGGATGGAGGGGTTCGTCCGCTTCCTCGCCGTCCCCGTCGCCCTCCGCCTCGCCGCACTTCTCGAGCCAGGTCGACCTGTGATGGTCCCCCGAGCCAGGTCGATCTGTGGGGGGGTGACCTGCACGGGAGGTGTAGAAAACAGGGCCCCGGAAAAGGGGTCCATCAGGGCCCCTGTTGGAGCCCGCAGGGGTTCCAAAGGGGCCCCTGCGCGTGGCCCATCGGTTCGCCTGAGGCCCCGCCTGCCTGTGCCTTGTCTCCCTAATGAAAGCTGTGCGTAGCCCGCCTAGCTTTTAGCGGAAGAGGTTCGCTCTCGCCCCGCCGACCAAAAAGTGTGGCCCATCGGATCTCTTCGGCGTCGCCGTCGCTGTCGTCGCAGCGGGCGGGCGCCCCCTGGGCCGTGCGCGGGGGCGGGGGAGGCGGAGCTGGCGGCGCTGCGCGCCGAGCTGGGGCGGGAGGAGGCCGCGGCCTCGGAGGCGCCGTCGTCTCTCGCCCTCGCCCTCGCCGTCGTCGTTGTCGTCGTCTCTCGCCCTCGCCGTCGTCGTCGCCGTCGTCGTCGTCGTCGTCATCGTCGTCGTGGTGGTCGTCGTCGACGTTCTTCAGGGAGGCTCTTGAGGCGTCAACGGTGCTCTCGTCTCATTCGTGATGTACTTTTCGTCCTCATCCTTCTTGTCTCGTCCTCCTCGTCCCGCTCGTCAGGTCCGTGCTGCCTCCTCCTCCTGCTCCTCTCCGTGGGCGTTTGCCTCCCTCTCTCTTTCCCCCGCTCCTCCTCCCGCCGTCCACCTGCCATGCCCCCCACTCGCCCCCGCTCCCCCCCCCTCCGCCCCCTCAGGGTGAATTTCGATCCCGTCCATCCGACTCCGTACCCGTTCCGACCACCCCGACCCGACCAGGCTCCGACGCTCCGACGTTCCAGGGCCGCCCTGGAACGTGCCCGGCGCTGCTGTGCACCCTGGCGCGGCCGACCCGACGCTCCCTCGGATCCGGCCCCGTTTCTCGATCCGCTGCCGACTGATCCTGCAGCTCCTCCCCCCTGCCCGCCCTTCCCCCTGCCCCCCCGCCGTCCTCCGGCCCTAAGCGCAGGCTGGGCATGACCGCGGCATGACCCGCCGCATGAGCTTTTCGTGGTTGCCCTTCTGGCGAAGGGGGAGGAGTTTGGTTGTTGCTGCTGGTGTTGCTGTTGGTGTTGCTGTTGCTGTTGCTATTGTAGCTGTTGTTGTCGTTGATGTTGTTGTTGTTGCTGTTGTGGTTGTTGTGGTTGTTGTGGTTGTTGTTGTGGTTGCTCTCGTTGGTGGTGTTGGTGCTGTTGTTGTTGGTGTTGCTGCTGTTGATGTTGCTGTTGCTGTTATTGTTTTTGTTTGTTTGTTATTGTTAGTGTGTGTTGTTGCGTCTTGTTGTTGTTGTTGTTGTTGTTGGTGGTGGTGATGGTTGTGTTTTTGCTGTTGCTGCTGCTGCTGTTGTTGTTGCTGCTGCTGTTGTTGTCGTTGTCGTTGTTGTTGCCGTTGCTGCTGCTGCTGTTGTTGTGGCTGCTGCTGCTGTTGTGGTTGTGGTTGTTGTTGTTGTTGTTGTTGTTGTCGTCGTCGTCGTCGTCGTCGTCGTCGTTGTTGTCGTCGTCGTTGTTGTTGGTGTTGGTGTTGGTGTTGCTGTTTGTGTTGTTGTAGTTGTAGTAGTTGTAGTCGTTGTAGTTGTAGTTGTTGTTGTTGTTGTTGTTGTTGTTGTTGTTGTTGTTGTTGTTGTTGTTGTGGTGGTTGTTGTTGTTTTTGTTACTGTTGCTGCTGTTGCAGTTGTTGTTGTTGTTGTTGTTGTTGTTGTTGTTGTTGTTGTTGTTGTTGTTGTTGTTGTTGTTGTTGTTGTTGTTACTATTCTTTTTTGTCAAGGTCTGCTCCGATGTTCTCTCTTCCGCCGTCCACCCCCGCCCGCATTCCCTCCCCCCCCCCCCGACTGATTTTGGCTCTCCTCCGCCACCCCCATTTCCACTCCCTGCCATCGCCCTCCCCCCTCCCCTGCCTCCTCCGGGGGGGGGGGACGGCATTGCCCACGATAGCCCTCTGCCTCTAGACGCAGCGCAGGCGTGCAGTTCGCAGGTGTGCTGCTGGCGCAGCCCTCGGTGAGGACCGCCGAGCACTCGCCCGCACAGAGCGCGAGGAGGGGCGAGGAGCATCGCCCGCATGGCCGAGCCATTCCAGCTCTTCCCCTGCTTCGTGGCCTCGCTCGGACGTGTGCATTTTTTTCCCCAGTGAGCACCATGAAATCGGATGCCTAGAGGTTGGCACCAGCACCAGTATCGGCGGTGTGCTTCCACGGAGGGAGGATGCTCTCGATCTCGGTGATGGTGGCAATATTCGGGTTTCCTGAGAGTCCGAAATATTTTCACCAACACCAAACTTTATGATCATCTTCCCCTGGTGGAGGCAACCCTTTGTCTTGGTGTTGCTGCCCATTCCCAGGCCTCCAATGAAGGACCATCCGTGACAATCTTGCGAACAAAATATGCGCACGCAGCCGAACAGATGCACAGGGAAGGGATGTCCGAGCGATGGCGAGTCCTCGTTCTCCCCCTCCCTCTTCCGGGTCCCTCGGCCTCGTCCTCCTCCTCCTCGTCCTCCTCCGCCGCCCGTCCGCCTCTCCCCCTCCCCTCCCCCGCCTCTCCCCTCGTCCTCCTCTTCTTCTTCCTGCCTCGCCTCCTCGCCTTCCTCGTCCTCCCCGTCGCCCTCCTCCTCGCCGTTGTCGCCGTCGCCCTCCATGGGCCCTCCAGCTTTTCGACGCCGCCGTTGCCGTCGCCGTCCCCCCTCTCCTCTCCCGGTCCCTCCTCATCCTACTCCATTTGGGCGTCGCGTCATGGGCGGGCGATACATGGGGGGCAGCGAGGGCTGCATAAGAGGGCCGTTTAGGGCCCCCAGGAGTGCCCCGTAGGGTTCAAAAACTGGCCTCGAGGGCCCGAGAAGTGCACCTTTGATCACCTTTGTTCCCCCTCACGTATTGCCCCCTCATGAAGCGACGCCCGATCCGTGCTTGTTCCTGGGAAATACGGTAGAGGGAAACAATTACTGAACACTCCCCTTCCCCCCCAACCTCAATGTTGGCGCGCGCGGGGGAGACTGCGGTCGAACTGCATCTCATCAGACCCACCGCCAAACCGCCAACTTTGAGCTTTGGGGGGAGGGGGAGCCGTTGCCAGATGAATGTGGCATCATGAGTGTTCGCTAATTTGTTCCGAGGCCAGTAACTCTTCCCTGTCGCACCCCCAGACGTGTCGGCAGGGCCCGGCGTCTCGCGTGATACTGCCCCACCAGTTGCGATCATGGAGCCGGAAAAATTGGCAGCAAGTTCACGGACGGAGGGCGGGTTGTTTTCAAATTCTCGTTCTCGCATTCGCGCCACCCACATGTGTGTTGAAAGTTCACAACCGTTTCATGGATGGAGGGCGGGCCGTCTTATATAGATGTGTCTATCGCGCCATCGCCGTGCACATTCGTCTTGCAAGCTTGCAACAGGTTCAAGGATGGAGGGCGGGCCGTTTTCAAAATGTGGCCCTTGATTCAGCGCCGCGCGCATTCGTCTGAGAAGTTAGCGACAGTTCCGCAGATGGTGGGCGGGCCGTTTTCAACATGTGGCTGTCGCCCTAGCGCCGCGCACACTCGTTCTTCAATATTTGCAATCGTTTCAAGCATGGAGGGTGGGCCGTTTTGAAACTGTGGCTCTCTCCGTTGCGCCGCGCACATTCGTTTCAAAAGTTTGCAGCAGTCTGAAGGATTGATGGCGACTCCTGTTCAACATGTGGTTCTCGCCTTAGCTTCAAGAGCAGTTCTAAGGGTTCGTATGGGTGAAGTCCCAGGAATGGTGTTCTGGCACGGTTTAGGATGGTCAGGCAGCAGCCGTCACGTTGATTCGCAGGGTTGAAGTCCCCGGAATAGTTTTCTGGCGCGATTTAGGTTTGCCAGGACATGGCAGTCACGTTGATTCACGGCGTCGAGATCCCAATTATGGTATCATGGGGCGATAGGGGATTCTGAAGCGGTTGTCTCCCAATGGGGCACGAATGTACATTTTTGTAGGGGCCTGTGATCAGGGAATTTGGGAAGGAGGGTTTATCGCAACATCGTTGATGTGTCTTGGGTTTACATAGGTCCTCCTCCTCCTCCTCCTCACTCCTCCTCTTCCTCTTCCTCCTCTTCCTCCTCCTCTTCCTCTTCCTCCTCCTCCTCCTCCTCCTCCTCCTCACTCCTCCTCCTTACTGATGCAGCTCCATCGGGCGTCACCCAGAGCAGCGTCCTCGCGCCCGCCCCGCGCTCCTGGGGCGCGACGGCTGCGCGGCGGCGGACCTGCTCCAGAGGGGGGGGGAGGGGGAGAGGAGGGCCACCCGCACGCCTCGCACATCTGGAGGCCACCAGGGAGGAGGGAGGTGGGTGGGTCACTGGGGTCCTCCCCCCCCCTGCTCCTCCTCCTCCTCTTCCGCCCTGCTCCTCTTCTTCCTCCCCCTCCTCCTCTTCAGCCGCCGTCGCGGCCCAGACACATGCGCGCGGCCCGCCTCCGACCCCAGCCGCCATCGATCTTTGGCTGGGGAAGCGCGGGGCGACGCGCAGGGGACAGGGCCGCTCCGCTCGGGCAGCGGCGGCGAGGAGCCTCATTCACCAGTCTGTTACCGTACCCTCACTAGGCATCGTGTCTTCTTGGCTTTTTCTCCGCGAAAAAAGTCTGTGTACCACTACGGTCACTGGGCAGGCTACTCTCGTTTGGGAGACATCTCGATGCAAACGGAAAACTTATCCATGTACCTTGCGATAGGGACTGGCCGAGCAGCCAGGAGGATGACGATGTTAGCCAATGCCGGGTGCCACGCCCCTCGTGCGTTCAGTTTGGATGGCGGAGAGCCATAGGAGTCAATGGCTCATGCGGAATCGCAGTGCTGTTTAGACCTCGGCTCCGAGGAAATGTACAGCGGGCAGCAGCATCACCGCGTTCGTTGGGTATCACGGGGCGCGCGGCGACGATTGTCTTTACAATCGGCACGATCTCGATTGCAGTGTTTCCAGTCTGCCTGCCGCCGGAGGGGCTGGTCGTGAACACGCACAAGCAGCTGAGTGTTCGTATCATGAAGTGGCTCGAGGGTCAGATCGACAAATTAGGCCACCATTGCATGCCAATCGTTACAGGGGACTTCAACTGCTCCTTCGGATGGCAGCTGGATGTGGCAGGCAGGACAACACTCTTTGAGGACGACCATGTTGGGTTTGCCGAGCCATCGCCAGAGGGACACACTAGTAAGATTGCGAGGGAGTTTTTGGAAAGCAACCACATGACGGTGGTGGATACGTAAACACATACACGACCGACATACTACAAGGAGGTGCACAAGAGACGCCGATCACAGCAGGACGACGAGTACGTCAGATCCACCCGTTCCCGAGACCTGGCTAGGCGATTGCAACTACATACTACCATTCACTTACACGACCACGTGCCCATCTATGTGAAAATGGAAATGTCGATCCGGCGAGCACGAGATTGCCAGCTCACGCCTGCAGCCAAACGCGGCACCATGATGCATGCATACAGTACGGGCCACCAGCGGATCGAGTTCCTGAAAATGTAGAGAACCGCGTGAAGGCTGTGAGCGAGCATGGGGTGGCGCAACACTTGGGACCAAGGACGTGCGCATAAATGGCGGGACATGCTGTCGCAGGCCATCCGCGACGCCATGAAGCAGACGTCCACAAAGGACGGCAAGCCAAGCATTGATTACAGGTAATGTGAAGCAAGCGGATCGAGCTCCCACGAGAAAGGTCAACGCTACGTGCAGAGACCGCGGACACGGGCAGCAAAGGGTACACGGGATATGGGTTTCCGCAATTTGACATAACCGAGAGTGCGCTCAAGTTCCTGTCTTGGCGCCCGCAGCAGTTGAGACGACATCAGTATCATGCCGAGCTTGAGCAGCTCGTGGAGCAGGTCGACCAGACATGGAAGCGCCACCGGTTTGCATGGCTACATCGGCTCAGGGTTACCCTCGCCAGCGCAGGGCGAGGCCCCGCAAAGCGTTTCATTTCGCGTCCAGTCAGGGTCCGACAGTGCAGCAGTGGGCGCATGCATTGGCGCTGCCTCCGCAGGGTGGCGGAATGAGCTGCGAGAAGAGTTGCTGGAACGAATGGGTCGATGGCAGGGTCCCCCCCCCGCCCCGCGCCTGAGCGAAGCCGCGGGCGTTGCGGACTCGATCCGATTCGATCGAGCAGGGCAGGTTCGATACCTGCGACGCGCGCCCAAACGGAGAGTAGGGCCATCCTGGGGAGTCTTGGCAGATGCACTGCGCATGTGCGTAGACGCTGAGCGCTTCGCCGACGAGCACGGTCGGAAGTATGTACCCGAGAACGTCAGCCGGATATGCAATCGCTTGCTGGCGTTGGTCAGGATCGTAGGCTAGGCAAGACCCCCTTGCGCGCCCTGAGGTCCCAGTCTTTCTCCCAGAGTGAGAAAACGGAAAGATGGGCGTCGAGGGCCAGAGAGTGCTTCGCATGTTCGACGCGTTCGGGATGTCGCACGGTGGGCAGCTCCAGAAGACTTCCAGGAGACCCCCCCCCTGATTCTGCGCGCGGTGGACTTCGGGGGCGTCGAAGAGAAGGGCATGTCTCGGGCCTCTCTGCGGGGCTCTGGCGGCGCGGGCAGGCGCGAGTGGGCCGCGCGCTGGCTAACTCCGACGGCGTCGACGCATTTGCTCGCGCAGCCCGCAGCAGTCTTGAAGAACATCGCAGACGAGAAAAAAACAGCAAGACACGGACACATCGCACTACTGCAGCAAGCAGTGCAACAAGCAACGGTGCGTGTCGAAACGCACGACGGGGTTGCAGACGGCCATCCCACATCGGGAACCACCGCGGGGCACTCGCTGGCCGCGGGGGATTTTGTAGACATCTACTCGCCGACAGTGGACATGGAACAGTCGCCTGGCAGCAACCGATGTCAGCTGCAGCTGGTTGCGAGGGCGGCGCCCAGTATCTCGCCGGCAGGTGGGCACTGGAATCGGCCTCTTCGTGGATGATGTATCTCGCGCACGCGTGCGCGCATGCGCCCCTGGCGCAAAGTAAATGCGCAGCAGTTCAACTACGCCGCCCGCAACTTGCAGAAGTCCATGCGGAAGAACGGCCACTTCTTGAATGCAGATGAGACGAACCACCTCGTCAATTTCGCGCGCCAGGGGTCTTTTGGGGAAGCGCGGGAGATGAACGGGCAAAAGCGTGTCCAGGGAGCAACTTGCAGGGAAGTCCGCGTCCCGGGGCCCGTGCTGAGCCTCGACGGTGCTCCGAGAACAGAACTAAGGAACCGCGTCAAAGGGGCCCGGACAGCTTGGGGGCCGCTGGGCGAAGTCTGGCGGCAACCGTTGCACCCGCGCCGCCTTCGCGCGCTCTTCGCGCGTTTCGTGTGCAGCGTCGTGATCGCGGGCCTCGCTGCATTTGTCCTGCCCGATGCGTTAACAGAGGAGCTGGATTCGGATCTCGTGCGAACGTGGCGTTTCCTGATGCATGGCAAGGCCAAGGCCGAGTGCGACGCTGGCGTCAGGCTTCACCCGCAGTGCTGTCTTCAAGCGCAAAGTGTCGAGCGCTGTAGAGGCCCGTTAGGAGATAGTGAATCGGGGTGGGAGTCGGGGCTGGGGGGGCGTGGGATGGGGGGCGGGTGCGGGCTGGCCTTGCACCGCGCAGGCACCCAGCCCGAGTCGGAGTTGATTGGCCTTTAGGTCCTAAGCCCCCGCCGAATAAAAAGGTTCCATAATTTTTGTGTTTCTTTCGGATTTGGCCCTGCGCTGAAGCAGGCCATAAGGCCTTGCGGCCAAGGGTACCGCAGGCGACCCCGACCGCAAAGCCCTTCTAGCGAGCCAGCGGCCCAGGCATCGAGGAACGGGTGCAGACGGCTGCCCAGGCATCGGGCTCCTCCTCCTCCTCCTCCTCCTCCTCCTCGCCCCCCCCCCCCGGCCGCCAACAGGCGCGCGCCGCCCTGGCGGCTCAGAGCGTTGGGCCCTTCCCCGGCGGGCTGAGACCCAGCGCCGCGTGGCCTGGCGCGGCCCTCGCGCCGCCGCCCGCGCTGCCACCGGTCGCGCGGAGGAGGGCAACGCGCCGAGCGGTGGCGAAACGTTTCGGCTTATGTTACCAGCCTGGAACCAATCCCTATCCCCATGCTGGGCATGTCCTCATCACGATGCCAATCTTAGGGATTCCCTTGTTTTTTGAGGGCGAATCCCTAAGATTGTCATCGCCTTTTGGCGTGTCAATCTGAGGGACACGGATGCGTTCGAGGCTGGTAATTATGGGCCCACGAAGAGACGTTCAAACAACCTTTTGAAATCTGGTTGAAATTTTATCAGGACATGTCTGGCTGGGGCCCTCCTTTTTGAATACGTCGGCTTCATGTGCTAAGAACACTGTTCTTGTTCTTCGAGTATTCTTTTGTTCTGAGGCAGTGTCGTGGTAGGCCTACAGGAATGCCAGGACGGTCAGTCCCTGCACAAAGATCGGAGGTTCCTAGAAAGGGGGGGATCTCCCAATGTGGGGTCAGGGAGCGAAACCCAATGGATGGTCAGATTTTCGTTGTCCAGGAACCGTTTAGAGCGGTTTCCCTGAAACCCCACCTCCTTGCCCCTGCCCCACTTCTCAGTGGCCACCTGTGAACCCCACCCCCACCCCCCACGATTTCTAAGGGGAGCTCGGGGTTCAATCCGCTGGGGACTTCCCGAACGACATGTACCCCCACTCCCCTTTTACACACCGTGGGGTGTGGGGGTACAGGGCCGTTTTTAAAACATGCTCCGCGTGCGGATCATGCATAAACAAATGCAGGGATTTAGCACTAAAAACAGCGATTTATTCATGCATAACTTTATTCATACGTGGATCATGTATTAACAATTCTATATTTTTTAAAGTCCAATGTATTAAAAACTGCCCTGTAGGGCTCGCATGTGGCCACCAATTTTTCGTCCCCCCGACTGTGCAATTGGCACTGCAAAGATGGCGTGCGATGTGGCGCCGCGGGCCCGCTTGTCACGCGCCATCCCCCACTTCGGGTATCATATCGCCGTCGGGGAAGCGGGCCCCGAGGGCAACGGGCCCCGAGGTGTCGGGCTCTCGGGGGCGCCCGTGGACTCCGGGACCATCAGAAGACGACTCAGGTTACCAGCCTGGAACCTATCCCTATCCCTACGCTGGGCATCTCCTCATCACGATGCCAATCTTAGGGATTCCCTCATTTTTTGAGGGCGGATCCCTAAGATTGTCATCGCCTTTTGGCGTGTCAATGTGAAGGGATAGGGATACGTTCGAGGCTGGTAATCAGGATGAAGATCTGGTCCTAAGGGAAGGCTCCACGGGTCCAGGATCCGCTTGTCCCTCCGGGCCTCTCTCGCGCACGATAGTAAACCTTGGGTATACAGTCGGGGCCCTGAAGAAGGAACCTTTTGGGTTGGGGAGGGGCTCCGCGTTCCTTCAGTGTTTCACAGCTTG
Source organism: Prorocentrum cordatum (assembly GCA_963575745.1). NCBI lineage: Eukaryota > Dinophyceae > Prorocentrales > Prorocentraceae > Prorocentrum > Prorocentrum cordatum. The sequence goes on along the minus strand of CAUYUJ010018952.1, from coordinate 180,824 downwards.
CCTCAGGTTTTCCTCTATGTCTTCCATCGGAAATCGAAGTTTAACTTATGGAAGAAAGGGGCCTCGTTCCTTATTTAGGGTTCCTTAGGTCAGCGCCCCGACTGTAGCGTTCACGGAGGGAGCTTTGGCAGGGGGATAGCGCGCACAGAAGGGGCCCTCGCGGGTGGGTCGCCTCTCAGGAACAGCGTGCTTTTCGGAGATCGACTCTGCACGCCATCTTTCCAACCGCCAATCGTACCGCATGGACCACCCTTCGGGTGATCAGGAGGTTCGGGGGGATCTACCTGGCGAGGAACTCGGGCAAATTCGTCTCGCCTCGCCTCGCCCGCACGCGCGTCACGCACAATTCGAAGTGGTTTTCCCGATGTGGGCACCTCACGCTCCGTTTCGGTCTCACCCCCCAACCTCCGATCCATGTCAATATCCGATGCATCGCCGATGCATCAGCGCCGCATCGCCGATGCATCGGCGATGCGGCTCGATGTGGATCCCCCCCATTTCCTCCACGCCGATGGCGCTGATGCATCCCCGACGCCGCCGATGCATCGCCGATGCATCGCCGATGCATCGCCGATGCAGCGTTGATGCGCTGGCGATGCTGCGCGATCCTCAGACCCCGCCTGCTCAGATCCCGTCTGGGAGGCCTCCGGAGGAGGTGGACCTGCATCGTCGCCGGGTCCTGAGGTGGGTGCGCGACCGCTGGCGGCGCCGCCGCCAGCGAGCGCCCCGCTGCCTCTGCAGGCGCCGCCAGGGACGCGGCCGCTGGCGACGGTGCACCCAGTGCCGGTGCTTGTGGAGGGGCGGCGGGGGCGGGGGGCCGCATCGGACGAAAGGGGGGGAGGGGGAGGGAAGGGGGAGGTTACAGTCGGGGCGCTGAAGAAGGAACCCTTTTCGTTTGCGAGGGGCTCCGTGTTCCTCAGTGGTTCTAGAGTTTGCCGCAGGTTTTCCTTAGGCGTTCGATGGGAGATCGAAGTTTGACTTCTGGAAGAAAGGAGCATCGCTCCTTATTTAGGGCTCCTCAGGTCACCCCCCCGACTGTACGAGATCTGCGGCATGCAGCGCCAATCGCGTGCTGGCACCATGCTCGCCCTACCCTTTGCCGACCCAGGGAAGCCGCGCGGACAGCCAGAGGCGAGCGCTCCTGCTGTGTCGGACGAGCAGGGGCATCGGGAAAGGGGCGGGGAAACGAAATCTGCTGCATGCAGCTGGTGTCGGCCCCGCCGCCGGGCTCATACCTCGACAAGCTGGCGCACTTCAAGGCGCCAGGAGGCGCCATGGAAATCGGCCACGCGAGCTGCTTCCAAGCCTCCCCGCTCTGTGCTATCCCCTCCCCTCGTCCGTGCCCCGCACGTGTCCCGCACAAGCTGGCCAGCAGCGACACAACCACAGGGCATCGACTGAGTTGGCCAGAGTGTGATATGCGACGTTGGAATGATGCTGGCGCCCCGGCGCCACCGCCCAGCCCCGCATGGGCCCGTCCCCCTGGGGCGACACAGGGGCAGTCTCCACTCTCCAGCCTTCCCCCTTCTCTCCGAACCGCGAGGAGGAGGAGGAGGAGGAGGAGGAGGAGGAGGAGGGGAGGCGAGGAGGAGGAGGAGGAGGAGGAGGAGGAGGAGGAGGAGGAGGAGGAGGAGGAGGAGGAGGAGGAGGAGGAGGAGGAGGAGGAGGAGGAGGAGGAGGAGGAGGAGGAGGAGAGGAGGAGGAGGAGGAGGAGGAGGAGGAGGGAGGAGGAGGAGGAGGAGGAGGAGGAGGAGGAGGAGGAGGAGGAGGAGGAGGAGTGCCCCGAGCTTCTGGCGTCGCCTCTTCTCCTGCACGCCTGGCGCTTCTGCCTCGCGTCGGGGGGGGCCTCGCGGCTCGAGCCGGCTCGAGGGGCATGCTGTGGCCCCGGGGGCTCAGGTCGAGTTTTTTGGGATGCTGTGCCTCACCA
>CAUYUJ010018952.1:171397-173897 GCA_963575745.1 Prorocentrum cordatum | reverse complement strand
CTACCACACTACCACTACTGCTACTAATATTGCTGCTACTACTACTACTACTCTAACTACTACTTGCACTACTATTACTACTACTACTACTACTACTACGACCATTACTACTGCCACTACTACTACTACTACACGACTACTACACGACTACTACTACTACTGCTACTACTAGTGCTACTACTACTACTATCACTACTACCACCACCACTACTATTACTACTACTACGGCTACTACTACTACCACTACTACTACTACTCCTACTACTACTGATAATACTAATACTACTAGTACTACTTGTACTATTACTACTACTATTGCTACTACTACTACGACTACTACTACTACTAGTACCACCTACTACTACTACTACTACTGCTACTACTATTACTACTACTTCTACTGCGACTACCACTATTACTACTACTACTACGACTACTACTACTACTTCCACTACTACTACTACTACTACTACGACTACTACTACTACTACTACTATACACTACCTACTACTACTACTACTAATACTACTACTACTACTACTACTACTACTACTACTACTACTATACTACTACTACTACTACTACTACGACTACTACTACACTACTCTACTACTTCTACTACTACTACTTCTACTACTACTACTACTACTACTACCTACTACTACTACTACTACTACTACTACTACTACTACTATACTACTACTACTACTACTACTACTACTACTACTACTACTACTACTACTACTACTACTACTACTACTACTACTATACTACTACTATACTATACTATACTATACTATACTACTACTATACTACTACTATACTACACTACTACTATACTACTACTACTACTACTACTACTACTACTACTACTACTACTACTACTACTACTACTACTACTACTACTACTACTACGAAAGAGTGGCTTCTGTGGTCGCTTGGGTGGGTGGGTGGTTGGAACCGGGCCTCCCCCCCCCTGCCGTGACAGAGGGGACCCCCTCCCCTACTTTCCCTGTCTCCCTCTCCTCGGGCTGGCGGCGCCGGCGTCGGCGGCGGCTGGCGGCGGCGGTGGGGGTGCTGGTGGTGGTGGTACTGGCGGTGGTTGTGGTGGTGTTGAAGTGGTTTGTGGTGGTTGTGGTGGTGGTGGCGGGTTGTGCTGCTGGTAGTAGTGGTGGTGGTTGCGGCGGTGGTGGTGGTAGTGTGGTAGATTGTGGTGATGGTGGTGGTAGTGGTGGTGGGTTGTTGTATTGGTTTGGTGGTGGTTTTGGTGAGCTGTTGTGGTGGTGGTGGTGGTGGTGACTGTTGTGGTGGTGGTGGCTGTGTGGCGGTGGTGGTGGTGGGTTGAGGTGGTGATAGTGGTGGTCGTGGTGGTGGCGGCGGTGGTGGTTTGTGGTGGCGTGGTGGTTTGTTGTGGTGGTGGTGGTGCGCTGTGGTGTTGGTGGTGGTGCTGCTGCTGCTGGTAGTGGTGCTGGTGGTGGTGGTGGGTGGTGAGTGGTGGGTGGTGGTGGTGGTGGTGGTTGTGGTGGTGGTGTGGTGGTTTGTGGTGGTGGTGTTGGTGTTTGGTTGTGGTGATGGTGGTGGTTGGGGCGGGGTCGGTGATGGTGGTGGTAATGGTGTGCTGGTTTGTGGTGGTGGTGGTGGTTGTGGTGGGTTGTAATGGGTTGTGGTTGTGCTGCTGGTGGTGGCGTTTTTGGTGGTGGTTGTGGTGGTGAGGTGGTTTGTGGTGATGGTGGTGGTTGTGGTGATGGTGGATTGGGGTTGTTGTGGTGGTGGTTGTGGTGGTGGCGGTGGTGGTGGTGGTGGTATGGTGGTCTGTGGTGGCGGTGGTGGTGGTGGTGGTGGTGGTGTGGCTGTCGGCTCTTCCCGCCACTGTGTTTTGGCAAAGGGTCAGAGTTCTAATGGATGCCTCTTGAGGTATCGTTAGAAGGGTCTCGGGGGCGTCTGAGGAGCGTGCGAGGGCTCGATATGGCGATTTGTGTGTTCCCTCTGCGGCCTCTGGGCCCTCTCTAGTCATCGTCGCTGCATCCCCGCCGTCGGCGCTGCTGGCCGCCGCCAGCTCCGGCGCCGGCGCCGGCGCGGGGGGGGGAGGGGGAGGGTTCGACCCCCCCCCCTTCGCGGCCCTCTCTGGTCATCGTCGCTGCGTTGGCGCTGCGTTGGCGCTGCGGAGTAGTAGTAGTAGTAGTAGTAGTAGTAGTAGTAGTAGTAGTAGTAGTAGTAGTAGTAGTAGTAGTAGTACTAGTACTAGTAAGTAGTAGTAAGTAGTAGTGAGTAGTAGTAAGTAGTAAGTAGTAGTAGTAGTAGTAGTAGTAGTAGTAGTAGTAGTAGTAGTAGTAGTAGTAGTAGTAGTAGTAGCAGTAGTAATAGGAGTAGTAGTAGTAGTAGTAGTAGTAGTAGTAGTAGTAGTAGTAGTAGTAGTAGTAGTAGTAGTAGTAGTAGTAGTAGTAGTAGTAGTAATAGTAGAAGTAGTAGTAGTAGTAGTAGTAGTAATAGTAGTAGTAGT
>CAUYUJ010018952.1:145000-167500 GCA_963575745.1 Prorocentrum cordatum | reverse complement strand
CTGCGCCTCCTGCTTCTCGGAGGAGAAGAAGGTACCTATACCTCTATCCTTTCTTCGTTTTCTCCATTTCGGGCCTCCTGGGAGGCCCTCGTCGCCACCGTGGGATTCGCTTCGAAATCCTGGTCAGAACGCACCCCCGGAGAGGTCCGGGGAGTAACGGTATCGGTACCTCTTGGCGTTCCCAGCTTCTGTTCTGCCTGCCAGTCCGTGGCTCAGAAGCGGGAGCTTTCATGACGCGTCCCGCATGCCCACCAGTTGTGGACGCTTTCTGCCCCTGGCCCTGGCATCCACATTCAGTGCAGCTTGCAGCCTACCTGAGGCGACGCTTAGGCAGCTATAGTTGTTTAGGTTACGCCGCTCTAACTTGCTCTTGTTATAATTCGTAGGCCCGCGCCCGGGACTTAAGCCTCGCCGCTTGCGCTCTCGCCCGCGGCCGCGACCAAAAAAAACATGTCCACCAGCCTGTCCAAGGAAGAATCACCAGGCCGAGCTGCCCTGATTGGGGATTCGTAGCAGCACGCAGCCACGCTCCGGGAGCAGCTTGGAGGCAGTTCTTGACGCTGCGCGTGTCGCCACCAGCCCGCTTCCGACCTCCTGGCCCTGGCGCCCCCAGCTCACCGCAGCGCAGCTCGGCGGCTTAGGCAGCTTAGGTTTGACCCCGCGCTCTAGTTTGCTGCTCGCTGTAAATTAATAAGGACCGCGCCCCGGACTTACCGACCCGCCGCCTGCGCCTTCGCTTGCGGCCGAGACCAAAAGAAAACTGTCGCCACCAGCCCATTCAGAACCGATCGCAGGAATCAAGGAAGGGCCAGACGAGGATAGGGAAGATGAGCAGGCGGCCTTTGCAGATATGTTGTTGCGAGAGGTTCTTGGAGGACTCGTGGAGCCATCTTGGGGCCCTCTTGGGGTCTCCGTGGGGCCTCTTGGGGCACTCTTGGGGCTCTCTTGGGGCCCTCTTGGGTCTCTTTTTGGAGGGTCTCGGGGCCCTCTTGGGACTCTTTGGGGAGTCCGGAGGCCCTCTTGGGACGGTCTTGGGCCCCATAGCCAACAAAAGAGGAAAACTTCAATTCATGTCCTCCGCTCGGAGGTCGAAAGTTGCGTCTTGAGGCCCTCTTGGGGCGCTTTTGGGCGCTCTCAGGGCCGTCTTGGGTCGGTTCCTCTTGGGCCCTTGGGTGGGCCATGCAAGGGCCATTTTGAGGCTTCAAAAGCCCATCGGAAACGAAAAGGCGAGAAGGCAAACAACCTCGATTACCCCACGGTTTTTGTACGAATTAGGCCTTCCGGGGTGTGCCTTGGATGGCTCGGAGGGCACTTGGAACCGTCTTGGGGCGGTCTGGGGACCTTTTGGGGTATGTTGGAGGCTGTCTTTGACCATGGGCCATCTCGGAGACCACCTTTCAGCATCTGGGGCCCCCTTGTGCATCCGTGCCGAAATGCAATGTTCGGGGCTCAGGGGGCGCGCTGTCTGGGAGGCGTGGGGGTTGCTGGGCTGGCCGGGGGCGGAGGTGGCGCGGTGCCGGTGCCGTGCGTGCGCGCCGAAAGGAGCTGGTCGGGGCGGAGGCTGCGCGCCAGGTGGGAGGCGAGCGGGTGAGCTGGGCTGGCTGGGGGGGAGGGGGGACGCGGTGACAGTGCCCGTGCCGATCGTGCCGAAAAAAAGGGGTCGGAATTCCAGGCTCTGGACACCCTGCGCCAGGGAATGACTGTTGAGCTTCGCCCACCGGTGCCGTGTTTCTTGATTGAAGTGACCCTGGTGGGCCCACAGACTGCAACAAGGGCAGCTCCCGCCCAAAACATCCTCACTCGCTCGAGACTGCCTTGGAATTGACTGGGATATCGCGCTCCTGCAGGAAGGATCCTCATAGTTTTTCATGTCCCCGTTCTCTCTCGCAGCTTAGGACTCGTGCCATCGCCTTGGGTTCCCAACGCTGTTTTTTAGCTCGCCCGACCCGCAGGTCTGCTCGCACGACCCGCCCGTCAGGCCCGCCCGTTCGCTTGCTTGGAAGCCTGCCCGCCCGTTTTCCTTGGCCCCCGCCGTCCGACCCGCCTTTTGTGGTCTGAGCGAAGCAGCGAAGCCAGAGAGTAATTCCGGCGCGCTGGGGGGCTAGTTGGCCCGAAAAATCTCGACGGAAGTTTTTGTCTTTTGGGACTTATTAAACATTAATTTCTCGAAAGTCAACAATTCGTTAGAGCTCTAGTATTTTCCCCCCATATTCGATCTTATTCCCGCTCCGCCCGCTGCAATTTCCCGCCCGACCCGTTCGTTTGTATGAAAGCTCGCCCGCCCGCTGCAATTTCCCGCCCGTCCGACCCGCCCGTTAGGGTCCGCCCGGCCCCTGACTCACCTGCCTTGAGTACCGCCCGCCCGGTCCGCCCGCTAGGGTCCGCCCGCCCGACCCGCCTCTCTTACCGGCTGGCGTCAAGAACGGAGTCCCTCCAAAAGGGGGACGAACCGGACGGGGGTAAAGGAAGCGGGGTACACAGATTGAGTCACGCGCGCGCGTACAAGCGAGCCGCTTGAAACCTCGCTGCTGAACCAAAATAGTATTGCTGGACCCCCTCGGCGCTTCCGCCTCCTCGTCCTCCTCCTCCGCCTCCTCCTCCTCCTCCTCCTCATCCTCCTCCTCCGCCTCCTCCTCCTCAATGCGACCTGGCGCTCCCGCCTCGGTGCCAGCTGCCTTTCCTCTGAAAGCGAGGCTCGCGCTTGAGCCTGCCGGGTGTGTGTCGAAACTTCGGAGGCCTGGAGGTTAGCACCAACACCAATATGGGCGGTGTGCTCCCACCGTGGGAATATTATCCCGATGTCGGTGATGGTGGTAATATTCGGGCTTCTGGGTAGCCAAAATCTAGGATCGTCTTCCCCCGCATCTAGGATCATCCTCCCCCGGAGGACGCACCCCCCTGTTGTGGTGTTGGTGCTTATTTCCAAGCATCCAGAATCTGGCCCTCCCAACAACAACGCTCCGCCTCGGCCTCGGGATCCCCGGGGGCTTTCATATGCGAAGGGGTCTCATTTTCTTTGCAGGCCTGAGACATGTCCCTATCCCTATGACCAGCATCGCCTTGTATTGATGCCGATCTTAAGGATTCCCTCGGTTTCAGAGGGCGCATCCCTAAGACTCCCATCGTCTTCGAGCTCGAGGCTGGTTGTTTCTTGGGGGTGGCCCCGAGACCTCCCCTCCGAAGAGCTCGGAGGCCCCTCCTGCACGCCCGGAAGCTTCGCCCGACGGCCGTGAGGTGTTCCCCCAGAGGCTTCCCCCCCAAGATCAGTCGACTGTCATTTGCAAGGCGTGTCATTCAAGAGGCTTGCGCAAAGCCGCCGACCCCCCCCAGGAGAGAGGAGACGTGCGGCGGGCACCTGGGAGGGCCCCCGCGAGAGCCCCAGAGCTGGGAGGCGGAGGCCAGTTCCTTACGAGCCGACAGGCCTGGCGTGGGCCGACGCGTACTTCAGGGATCTCTGCAGCGATTCGGCACTTACGTCGGGCCTGCTCCTCTCCAGGGGGAATATTCAAAAACAGTAGAAACATAGTCAGGGGACGATTTGGTTGACCATTTTTGAGCATTTTTGAGTATTGTTTGGGTATTTGTTCTTCTTCGTCCAGAATCCCCCTGTAGGGGGACAGGCCCGACCTCCGTCTGCACACATCTCTCTCGCTTCGCCGCCCACGGCCTGCCCAGGGCCGCTCCCGGCAGGGAGCTGGGCGCGAGGCCCTGCCCTGCTCCGCTCCGCCCCGCCCCGCCCCGCCCTGCTCTGCTCGAGCGATCTCGGTGCGAACGCCGTTTGCTCCGCTCTGCTCCGCTCCGCTCCGCTCTGCTCCGCTCTGCTCCGCTCTGCTCCGCTCTGCCCCGCTCCGCTCCGCCCCGCTCCGCTCCGCTCCGCTCTGCTCGAGTTTTATCTTGGTGCGACCGCCGTCTGGGGAACTGGCTCCGTGACCGGCTCCGAGGGCTCTTCAAAGTGGCCTGCCCAGGACCGCTCCCGGCAGGGAGTGGACGCGAGGCCGCTCTGCTCTGCTCTGCTCCGCTCCGCTCCGCTCCGCTCTGCTGTGCTCCGCTCCGCTCCGCTCCGCTCTGCCCTGCTCTGCTCGAGGGCCGTAGCCATTTTGGCTCAAGTCCGTAGCGTTTCGCTCAGGACTTGACATTCTGGCGTGGGGGATTGTTGCGGCCCCCGACCGCTCTTGCGTCTCCCCAGTGGCCTGCCCAGGCCTGGAGGCGCTGCTGCATACCGTGTACTGTACGCGGGGTTCCCGCCTGTGGACAGCACAATTTCGTTTTTGCAGAAGTTTACGGAAGGCCCATGGCGCCATCTCTCGGTTCTCATGGCGGAGCTCCGCCGTCGGGGCATAAGCAGAGACGCCAGGCATGGGCCAAGCCATGGTTTTGTAAGCATTGCTGGTCGCACCAGACTGGCGACAGGTGGTGGAATCGAGCTGACCTGGACCACTGTTCGCTCTGCAAGCAGCCCAAGGCGTCAGCATTCGCGGGGATCAAGCAACCTGAGGCTCCCTCGGTGTCGGCGACCAAGGCACTGGCGCAGCCAGACCCCGAGCTCACTTCTGAGCTCAAGCGGTTGCGCGAGGAAGTTGCTCAGCTACGGAAGAAGGATGTCGCTCCCAAGCCCGAGAGTGACGCCATGGACGTCGACGCGGGCAAGGACAGCGATGCTGAAGCTCGGAAGGAGCTCGGGGACATCACGGAGAAGCTGCAGAAGGTTGCAGACTTCGTTGGCCCTGAGTTTGATGAGTTGCGGGGGGAGTTGCGAGCACGTCAGACCTCCCTTCGGGGTCAGATCACTCGGGGCAAATCTCTGGACACACGGCTCAAGGAAATGTCTTTTCAGCACACGAAGTTGGTTAAAAAACGGGAGCGCCAGACCGAGATGGTCGAGGAGCTCAAGCAGGTGGTGGTCGAGGCGCAGCAGGCGGTGGACGACGCTGCCAAGGCGCTACAGGCCACGATCAACGAGATCACGGAGTTGGAGGCCGAGAGGTGCCAGTTGGTGGCTGGAGCCCCCAAGGCTCCAACGAAGTCCGACGGCGGCGCCGACGAGCTCAGGCAGCTCATGGCCAGCAACCTCTCGGTCGAGAAGTGCGGCGAGCTGCTCGAGGGGTTCGGCGGCAACGCGACGCTGGCGCAGAAGCTGTTCGAGTGTCTGTCGGAGGCGAAGGCGGCGGAGGAGTTGCACAGTGCGCAGCAGCGCCGTGCTGTCGAGGAAGCTCGGCAGAGGCAGCAGCTGGAGCAGCAGCAGCAGCAGCAACAGCAGCAGCAGCGCGAGGCTGAGCAGGTTGCGCAGGCGGCTGCTGCGGCGCGTGCGCACTGGCAGACCTGGGAACAGGCCATCCCGTCCGAGGCCGACTCCCCCGAGGTTCTGCGTGAGTTCCTCCGCTCAGTGGACCAGAAGGCGCCAGAAGATGGAAGTGAATTGCGAGAGGAAGCCAAGAGGACTGGAGCGATGCTGGCGTCTTTCGCGAAGCGGCTCAAGACGGCCTAGTCAGCTCTGGTCGGTGCAGGGTATGATTGCGGTTCTGATCTATTTTATCGGCATCATGACGCGTATCGGCACAGTCAACACTACATCTTTCAACCCACTGGCTGAGATGTTCGAGGCAGATGCTCCTGTGCTGGGTGATGAGAAGCCTATCTTGTGTGTTCAGGAACATCGTGTCACGGCAGAGAAGTTGGGTGTGTTTCAAGGCCGCGTGGAGGCGGTCGGTTACCATGGAGTGTGGGCCCCAGCCAGGGGCCAAGGGCACGGCGCCAGTGGTGGCGTGGCGGTGCTTGCGCCCAATCGAGTGCGGCTGGTGGCAGGTCCCATGCTTGCTGACACCAAGGGCGTGCTGCTGGACGAGAGGGTCGTAGCGGCGACAGTCCACGCGTGGTTCAAGGGTGGCTTCGTGGCGGCGTCGGCGTACCTTCACGTCAACGAGGAAATGGGGCAGAATAACATGTCGCTGCTCACGACGTTAGCTCAGTACTTGCTTCGCGTGAAGGCGCTGGGATATGAGTGGATAGTTGCAGCTGCTTATAACATGGACCGTGCTCTGTTGCAGCCGTGGGCGACTTCAATAGGTGGAGTGCTGGTGGCGCCGTCTGCGCCCACATGCATCCAGAGCACGCCAGGTACGACAATTGATTACTTCATCATGTCCGAGGGCTTTGCCATTCGGTCTTGGGTGATTGAGGTGGGGGATGCGGCTACGCTATGGCCTCACAGACCCGTGCTCATGCAGGTTCACGCCAAGGACACTGTGCTGTGGTGCCGTGTTGCGGACCAACCTAAAGCTCTTCCTGTCCTGGCTCGGCCTGGTTGTGGTCGGTATCCTCGTGACTGGCAGAATTTTCATCAAGACGTTCAGCGCGCGGATAATGCCGAGCAGATGGCTCACTTTTTGGGGCCTCACCATCCAGGGCATAGAGGCTGAGTCGCTCGGCCGACATGATCTTGTTGGGCCTCGCCGTCAGGGATATGAAGGCAGGGCTGGAGAGCATCAGGTTCGATGGAGAAAGCTCCGAGCGGTCCCTCAGCATCGGCAGCCTCGTCCCTCTTGTGAGTATGCAGCGTGGGGTGCCGCGGCCAGGCGGGCCAGGCACTTGCGAAGTGTGCATATGGTGCTCGAGTCGTACATTCCCAACCTGGATACGGACATCGACGGGCAGCCGAGGAGGATGCAGAGGGTCGCCAAGGTGTTGCTAGACACTGTGGCTTTCCTTGGCAGGATCCAGAGGCACGACTGGGTGTACGCGCGCCTCGACGAGCTGACGGCAGGTTTTTTTCAGGTCTGGAGTGGATGTGATAGGTGATCCGTCCACGCCTGATTTGCTTGCACGAGTTTTGACCCTGGCCCAGGAAAAGGAGGCCGCGTTTCTGGCCAGCAAGGAGGGGGCCTGGAAATCCTGGGTCAGGGATGCCTTTTTGAATGGGGCCAAGGCTGCCCACCGTTTTACCAGGGTTCGTGGAATCCAAGAGGTGCTCACCGAAGAGCATCGGGTCCAACCGTTCGAGCTTGCCGACGACACGTGTCGTGAATGGGCCCACATTTGGACCACTTACTTTTGCGAGGACTTGCTGCGGCCGGGCGATTCGAAGGATTGGGCGAGTCTGCCGCCGATCGGGGTCGACGATTTGAGGTGTGCGATTTCGAGATTTCCCCCGAAGACGGCGGTGGGCTGTTGCAAGATCCACCCTCGTTCGCTTCAGTACCTGTCGGATGCGATGCTGGCCGTTCTAGCGTCGCTTCTGATGCAGTGCGAGAAGGCTCTTGTTTGGCCAGGCAAGCTATTAGTTAGCAGACTTGTCAGGTCGCCAAAACCAGACGGCGGCCACAGATTAATTGCTATCCTTGACACTATCTTACGAGTGGGGACGCATTAGGCGGTCCGTTTCTGATGACTGGGGGGCGGGGAGTCGTACTCGGGAGTTTTGGGGCTCGGGGAAGGGGAGAATCTCATCGGACTCAGCGTTCGATTTAAACCTTTCTGCTGAAGTTGCCCGCGCCAGAGGATGGCACTGTGTCACCCTATTGCTCGACATGGTGAACTGCTATGATATGATCAAGCTCTCGGTCCTGTTTCAGATTTTTCGGCAGGTTGGTTTCCCGCTCCGTCTCGGGTGGATGGTCGTTCAGACCTACCTGGCCCCTCGGAGAATCGATGCGTTCGGCTCGCTTTCGGAGCCATTTGTGTCGTTCCAGGGGATTTTGGCTGGATGCTCGGCAGCGGCATCGATTATGTTGGCTGTGCTCTTGCAGCCAGTTAAGTTTGTAGTTGAAAGATTTCCTGTCCAGGCTAGAACGTTATGGCTGATGTTTCGTTGCACTGGGCTGGACCCGACCCTGAGAAAGGTACGGTTGTCCTTGCTGCTGCTCGGGGGTTATGCTCTCTTGTGCGTCCGATTGGCCTTCTTCTGCAACCCAACAAGTCAGGGTTTGTTGCCGCCAGCCTGGCCGCGTCCAAGCAAGTGGCGGTGTCGGCCAAGCTGATGGGCATGCGAGGCTATGGGCATATGCGCAACCTGGGTCACGATTTGTTTGGTCGGCGTGCTCTCCGAAAGGTGGAGGCCAAGAGGCGAGTTGCGCTGGTCAGAAGGAAGCACCGCATCCAGGTGCTGAAGAAATATGCAGGGACCAAGGTTGCGGGCTTGTGGCGTACAGACCTCATGCCAAGTGGAGGCCACGGTGCCTCAGTTTCAGGTGTTAGCAAAACTACGCTCAGAACCCTCAGGGCCTTAGCTGGGAGCCTTATGGGAGCGGGTGGAGCGTCTCACGTGACGGGATTCTTGTTCACGCATAAGGATCCCAGCTTTGACCCCATTGTTGATGCTACGATCCCGCTAGTGTTCAGGTATTGTCGCTGGGTCTGGGATCGTAGAGCGTCCGACTCTGATTTGAGAGTGGCTTGTTCGAATGCTCAGGCCCGCTTAAGATATCGCCCCCATTGGAATCGTGTGCAGGGGCCTGTCGGGGCGGTCATTTTATCTTTGAGGAGAGTTGGCTGGGATCTGATTTCTCACCGTCAGCTTCGGACTGACCAGGGTGAACTTATCTTGCTTTTCACCACTTGCCCCTGGGATGTAAAGCAGAGGTTGCGCGAGGGCATTTGCCGTGCCCAAGTGCGACAGATTTTGGAGGCTATCCCCGAGGCTGGCGGTGATGAACCTGTCTGGGGGCGCGCTCTCCGATTAGGGATTCTTGCTGTGAAGGGCCCCTCTAGGCAGGCGGCTTTGAGAGGCCTTGTCAGTGGTGAGCTTTGGCCGCCAGCCAAGAAGCACGAGCGTGGCTACGCAGCCAGTCCAAAGTGTGAATTCGGGCGTGATGCGATTGGATCTTTCGGCCATCAGTGGTACGAATGCAAAAAAGTCAGGGGGCCTGGTCTGGACCCAGAAGAGGCACCCATGTTCCCAGACGATGTGCTTGAGCATTAAAATGGCTGCGGGACAAGGCTAAAGGAATCCCCCCCGACTTCGACACTCTTGAGTTGGCGTACGGTGTTCCTTTTCTTCCCTTCAGCTTTGAGCCTGTCCCAGCCAGATGCCCTCCCCAGTGTTGGGGTGCCACGAGCATGCCGTGGGGCTTTCACCTTTTTACGGGTGGCTCTGGCCTTTCGAACTGTCTACCCGAAGCGTGTCGCTGCGGGTGGGCTGTTGTCGAGCTTAGTCCGGGGGGATGGCCCATTCGGGCTTGTTTTGGGCCCCTCCCAGGGGCCATCCAAACTGTGCCCAGGGCCGAGAGGTATGCGATGTTGCAGGCGGTTCGCCTGGGCCCTAGTAGTGTGGAAATTGTAAGTGATCACCTCTCGGCGGTGCATGAAGCCACTGCTTGGTCAGCCGAGCTAGCCGAAGGCAGCAATAAGCATGCGTGCGTATGGCGCGAGATGTTTCAGGCGTGCCCAGCTGGGGCCCCGTTGGAGGACAGGCCACGGGCTCGCTGGACCCCCGCCCACGGAGATCTCGACTATTCCTCTTTGGTGAGCGTTCTCCGAGCCTGGATCGATCCGTGGACACGGCAGTGTTCGATTATCTGGGCAATATGTGGGCTGACTTTTTTGCTAAGTTGGGAGCGAAGCGGCACGCTGTTGCCAGCATCGCCACCGACACTCTGAAAGCTCAGCTGAAAGACGTGAGAAAGACGTGCCGTTTTCTGGGCCAGGTTGCTCAGTTCGTTGCGTCTCAGGCCGAGCCCCTTCCTTTTCCTCGAGGCCAGGCCGAAACCCCATGGCTGTGCCTCAGCTCTCTCTGCTCGCTCACGACTTGGAGGTGGCGGAGGGGGGGGGGGGTGCGGTGTGCGTGGTGCCATTGCTCTGGCAAGACGGCGCTCTCTCGCGCTAAGCTGGAGCAGCCTGGCAGTAAGTGCGAGCCGACGCCGATCCACTTATATCTGTCGGCGGTCAGGGCCGAGCGTCACAAATGCCTCCTTCCTAGGGCGCGCAGTGACGCGGTCCTTTCAGCGTGTCGTGAACTTGGGTTCACGTATGATGGCCTGCATGTGCAGGCTCTCGAGACTTTCGAGTATCGGGGCCATTGTGTGCAGGCCACGGACAAGTTTTTGCTGTGCCGCCGCTGCGGTGCTCGAGTATCCATTGGGGCCCCAGTTTGGAGGGGCCTCGTGGCGGACTGCCGAGGCCCCGCGGAGAGGGCTTCAGTGCAGTCCTGGCGCATTGATGCTGCTCTCGCGGGTCGCGAGGTCCGCTAGGGGTGGCGGGCCATGGTGGTATGCGGCGGCTGGTGCCTGTGTGCCGCTTGCCACCACGGTCCGTGCCCTAGTGGCCCTCGGCCTGTGCGGTGGGTTGCGGGACCGTGACGGCGGGAATCCCGCGCCCCCCCCTTTTCCTTGCCCGCCAGCCCTCATTCGAATCGGATGTTGCGCCTCGGCCTGATCCCTGATCCCTGCTCTGCTCGAGGGATCTCGGTGCGAACGCCGTCCCCGTGACCGGCTCCGAGGACTCTTCAAAGTTCGGGGATGGACGGAACCCCCAACAGTCACACGTCGATTAGTGAATTGTCCGTTTTCGGTTCTCGAGAGGGCGCCGTGGCCGCTATTTTCCAGGCTTGCGCCCGCCAGGTTTGGGCCTCAGGTCGTTTTCACTAAACCACGTTTTATTAAAGGGGGGTCTGTAATCCCCGATCGCAGTGGCCCAGAAGGTACCCCTGAGGGCTCCGTGACAGGCCCGTGCGCGATCTTCGGGCATGTTCGACGTGCGGATTCGGAGCCACGCTGCCTGGGCTTCTGGGAAGCCATGCGACGCACCCCAGAAACGTGCGATAACGCCCAAACATTACGTGGTTTGGCGGCCCATGGCCCTGAACGAGTGCTTGGAAATTTCAATCTTGGGGATTCTCATGGACTTAAGGATGCCCCATTCAGCACCTGCGGCACGCTGAAGGATGATGTTGAGGAGGTCTCCGGAGAAGCGCCCCGCCCGCCTTCCTGAGACACGCTTTGGTAGTGCGACGAGGAGGAACATGATGGATTGGAGTCGTTGTTTTGTGGTACAGTCAGCCTTGATTAGTAGGTCGACCCTGCCAGCTCCAGGGTGCCCTTGTGTCATGTTCCTCGCGACGCGTGCCTTCTTGCACTCCTATGGCGATGTGGCCCTCGGAAGGGTCTTGTGTCCTCCCGCGTGTCCTCCCCGATCAAGTCCGACTGTAGCTCGCGTCGTTCTGGGTCTCCGGGTGCGTCCGAAGGGCCGTACTTCTGACAGGACGGCCTGTTCAGTCCGTGCGGTCGGCCCAGGCCTCGGCTCCCTCTCTCTCCCCCCTCGCTCCTCTGCCTCCCCCTCGCTCCCTCTTCAACAACTATCAGGAGGGAAGCAAGCACGCAGACACAATGAATCGTATATTCCCGGAGCATATCGGAAACTATGGGAAGTGGGGGGGAAGACAGACACCCAGAAATATGGGAGATATGGGGAATCCTGTTGTCTGTGCCTATTTCTTTGTGTATCCCAGGGCCCCTTCGAATTGCACAATCTGAGTGCTACTCGCCTCTCTCTCCCGAGGAGGCAGTGAGGTGGTCCAGCCTCCTCCGCGTACTGTTCTGCACACAGGATGCCGCCGAACTGATAATACATGTGTGCTTTCCCATTCCGAAAGTTTTAGTCCTTTCAGAGTGGCGCTCCCGCTTCAGCGTTGGCTCCATTTTCCCTTTTTTCAGTCCTTCCAAATAATGCTCCCGCTGTAGCGCTGACCTCATTCAATGGTGTTGGCTCTTCCAACTCGTGCTCCTGTTGCAGCGTTGGCTTCGTTTCCGCGCTTCCACTCCTTCCACATCGTGCTCCCACCGCAGCGCTGGTCTCATTTCCGCGGTTTCGGTCCTTCGAAATCGTGCTCCCGCTGCAGCGCTGATCTCACTTTGCGCTTCCCGCTTTCCAATGCGTCCATTTGCATTTCCCGTCCTGCGTCATTTCTGGCTTCTTTCTGACCTTGTTGTCGAAATGAGTCGCGCTCTCGACGTGATGCCATGCTATGCTATGCCGTGCTGCACCATGCATCGCGTATTCTCGGGCCGGGCGAAAGGGGGGGATTGGGAAAGGGGGGGTTACGAAATTTGCTGCATGCAGCTGGTTTCGGCCTCACCGAGGGGCCCATCCTCGATACATAGCCGCCTCCGGCGCCGGGAGGCGCCGGGAAAATCAGCTACGCGAGCTGATTCTCACCCCCCCCCTTTGCTATCCCCCCCTTTCGCCCGACCCGATATTCTCTCGGGATCATTGCCCTGTTCGACATCCGGCTGCGAACAGAGAGGATATCTACGCAAGGGTAAGGAGTGGGAGGGAGGAATAGGACGTCAGATATGACGCGTGCGCACCGAGCTTGTCCCTTCGCCCCTTGCTTCCCCCCTCCCCCAATCGCTCCTTACTTTCTCCCCCCTTCTCGGACGCCTGCACGTCCCCACACTCCACCGTAGCAACTAGGCTCCATAGGGCTTACCTCTAGGGCTTACTCCAAGGGCCTACCCCTAGGGCTTACCCCATGGCCTACCAGGGCTTACCCTTAGGGCTACCCCAGGGCTACCCCTAGGGCCTACCCCTAGGGCTACCCCAAGGGCCTACCCCTAGGTCTACCCTAGGGCCCCCCAACTTGGCATCCGCCACAAAGGGTATAAAGGCCCATGGGGTAAGCAAAAGTAGCATCTGCAGTAGTCTAGGACATCCGCGGACCCGACCAGCTGAAACGGACAGCCGGGGAACCGGCGGTCTGTTACGCCGCATTCCTCCCCATGCTCGCCGATCTGCCGGAGAGCCTGAGAAGCCCAGTGCTTATGAGGACCCCCTGTCGGTTCCCCCATTGTCCGTTTCAGCTTTGCGCCACCCACAATCCCACGTAGTGGGATAGCGTCGTTTGCCATCATAAGCCCTCATGCGTTGCCTGTTGCCTAATGCATGCTGGGACCTTGTTCCCTCGTGCGTTGCATGCTGATGCCGGGGCGTTCGCCCCTCAAGAGCACCCAATTCAGTGGTGGTGGCATCCAGGCCCCCCGCCCTAATCGAGGGGGCCCTGGCTGTCATTCAGGGGCGCCACTGGGCCATGCACACCCTAGGGCTACCCCAGGGCATACCCCCAGGGCTACCCTAGGGCTACCCCTAGGGCCCACCCCTAGGACTAACCCAGGGCTACCCCAAGGGCCTACCCCATAGGCTGCCCTAGGGCTACCCTAGGGTGTCCAGTAGGGCCTGCCCTCGAGAAGCCGAGGGCTTTCGGTAGGGCCTGCCCCAGGGGAAACCAAGGGCCTTCAGTAGGGCCTACCCTCGGGAAGCCTAGGGCCTTCAGTAGGCCCTACCCTAGGCAAGCCTAGGGCAGGTAGAAGGACCCAGGGGATCTATACCGCAGGCAGCGTTGCAGGACGCCGCGAACGCTTGCCAGCAGATAGCCCCGGATGGGTCACATAGAGCATTACCTATCGATCAGGCCTTGGCGCTGCTTGCGGAACCCGCCGAGCGCATTGCCGGGCTCCTTAGGAAGGAGAGTGACCTCGCGGCCCAAGACCGCACCAAGGCGTGGAGGGCGTGGGTAACGGAGGCCAACAACAGGTCAGTAGCATGGGCGCATCGTTGGACCAAGGACCAGCCGATGTGGACGCCCACGCAGATGCGCTGGAACGGTGAGTGGTCTGGGCGCCCATCCAGGTTCCTCCAGGCCGAAGCGGAGCGGCTCGCCGAGCTCTGGCAGGCGACGGAGGTAGGCCCCGAGCCTTATGTGCCACCAGCAGATGAGGATGAACTGCCCACCCTCACACCGCCCGATGTGCGGGCCGCGTCAGAGTCATTCGCGCGGGGGACGGCGCAGACATTCGACGGCTTCCATCCCCGTCATTTTGCCCTACTAGACGACGATCAGCTACAGGTGGTCATCATCCTGTTGTATGCCGTAGAGGCCCTGGGAAGGTTCCCGACGGTGATCTTGGCCGTCATCACGACGCTCATGCAAAAGGCAGCTTCCAAGCAGCCGGGGGTCCCAGCCTTTCGGGGAATCGCCCTCCTCCCGGCACTGTACCGTTTATGGGTTAAGTGCCGTCAGCCGCTGGCGAAGGAGTGGGAGGCGGCTCACCCCCGTGCGTTCCTATGCCACCAGAAGGGCAGAAGCATCTCGGAAATAGTATTTCAACAGGCCCTGGAGCCGGAGTCCGCCAGCTCAGGCGGGAAAGTCATGCACTCGGGAGCCTTGTTGTACGACATGGCCGACTACTACGAGCATGTTCAGAGACCGGTCCTATGGCGGCGAGCGAAGGCTGCCCGATTCCCGCGGCGACTTCTCTGCGTCTCCCTTAACCAATACCAGGCGTCGCGTTTCCTAACCTACGCGCAGGGGTCAGGGGCTCTTTCGGCCACAGTAGAGATCGGCTGCCCCGGGAGAGGGATAGCGGCGGGAGATGGTTTTGCAACTTACTACGTGCAGGTCTACACGCTAGAGCCCTTCGACCATTGGCAAGCGCAACACCTACATCTCCCGCTATCGCTGTTCATTGACGACCTCCATGTCGGTAAGACGGACAGCAGCGAGGACCAGGTTATCAGAGCCCTCGTGGAGGGGGCCGTGTCGCTGAACCGCGTCATAGAGGACGAGTTGGGGTGCTCGGTTGCAGTGAAGAAGTCGGTTACTCTAGCTAATTCAACTTCCCTGCGCGGTCGGTTGGGTAGGGCCCTTGGTACTCGTGCCGGCACGGTGGCCCCTTCAGGTAGAAACCTGGGCATCGACTACTTCGTGGGCAACCTACGGTGCCGGAAAGCAAGCCGCCCAGTGCTCAAGCAGAGGATGAACAAGCTAGCGAAGAGGAAAAGGCGATTGGCAGCCATCCGGCGAGCAGGCACAGCCATGCGCAAGGTGTTTACGACAGGTCTTGATTCGTATGGGACATACGGGGTCGACGTTGTGGGCTTAGACACGACAGAGCTGCAGGACCTCCAGTCGACCTACCTTTCCATGGTTGGCTCTCGCGGGGACGCCCGTTCAAGGTCAATCTCCCTGGCGCTTCATGACGACCCTACCTGGCGCCAAGGCCTGGCGCCCGCGCTGACGTGGACCAAGATTGTGTGGCGCGCGCACACGGTGAGGACCCCATCCAACAGCCTCAGCCTCCCTCGGTTGGTGCGGCTCGCCGAGCCGATCCTTCGAGCCCCGCCGAAGCATTGGGGCAGCGTGAAAGGTCCGCTAGCCGCAGCCGTGCTGTCCCTGAAACGCATCAAATGGTCTTTCCACACGCCCCTCATCTTCCAGGACGAGTCGGGGAGGCACTGGCCTCTCACAGCCTTCTCCCCAAAGTTCATAGAACTGAAGATGCGGGAGACGTGGCAGAGGGCCCACCTCGCGACGGTGGCAGCTAAGCTCGGCTTAGCCCAGGGGGCACGCGTGGACCTGACGGTTGCGCAACAAGTGCTTCACAGAGGAGGTTTGCAGTGCCAGGAAGCTGGCATACTCATGTCCTTCTTGTGCCAATCCATTTGGACGGGCGAGAAACTCCAGAGGGCAGGCTACTTGACCGATGCCCGGTGCAGGTGCGGGCATCCTTCGGACAGCTTGTCCCACCGCATCCACCATTGCCCACTGACGGAGGATTTGCGTAAGCAATGGTTGGGGCCGGAGAACGTGGTTATCTTGAGCGACACCCGCCGGAATTTCCCGCTGGCCTGCGGCTTCCAGGAGCACACCGGGTACTCGGTCAACCCCCCGCCTGGGCCGGGCACGCGCCCCTACCAATACTGGTGTTCGAACACGGACTTGGAGCCCGCCGATGCCCTGGAGGGGGAGTTGTTCACGGATGGCTCCTGCCTCAAGGAAGGGCCGCCGGAGTTCCACGTTGCGGGGTGGTCAGTCATCAAGCTGACGGCCACAGGGGAGCTCTTCGCAGCGCTGTGGGGCTCGGTGGGCGAACAGTACCCGCAGACGTCGCCAGCGGCCGAACACGTGGCAGTTTTGGCTGCCACAAAACATTGTCCTAGAGCCACGAGGATCCACTCGGACTTCCTCGGCGTCGTCGAACTCGGGGAAGCCCCGTGGTCCCAGGTGGTGTCAAGACACCACATCTACGCGGGCATGCGCGTTCAGATAAGGAGTTCGCCCACATGGACGCGTGGCCTCTCCATTCACAAGGTTGCGGCCCACGTGGATCCAGACGGCCTCGAATTGTTTTCGAGGGAGTGGTTCTTGGCTAAGGGCAACGACTATGCTGACAGATTCGCCAAGCGTGGTGCCGCACTACTGGCACAACCATCCCAGGCTGAGAAACAGGATTATCAAGCTGATTCGGTCACGTTGCGTAGGTACCTCAAGTACATTTCCCAGGCGCTCCTGTTATACCCGCGGCAGGCGCCCACCAAGCAGCATCGCTCTGTATTTCAGAAAACACGGCGCGAGGCGGACTTCAGGTCGGGCGCAAGGTCGGCCAGGGACGCCCTGCCGGTGCCGCCCGCAGAAGCCCCAGCCGCTGTGGCAGCCCCAGGGGCTAGGCTGCAGGCACGAGGGGCGCGTGCGGGCCCCCTGCTACCGCCACCCCCGCCGTTGGTGGCCGCAGGAGCCACATCAGGAGGCGTGCTGCGGCCGGCGTCCTCCGTCACGCAGGCGCCGGCCCCTGAGATAGAGGGCCGCGCGAGGGCCCACCAGTGGAAATTTGTGAGGCCAGGTCTATGGTCCTGCCGAGTGTGCTACAGGAGAAGCTGGTCAGTGTCGCCTTCACAGTCAGCGAGGTGCGTAGGATATAATGCTGCATTCAGCGCCATAGCAGCAGAACCGCGCAATCATAGAGTATGCATAGCCTGCCACGGCGACGATAATCTTATTTTTGTCTGCAGCTCTTGCGGGTCCATCTGCCAAGGTCGGAAATCGGTTGGGCTTTCGCGCAACTGCAAAGGTAGGTACACGAGCGATCACAACAGGAGCAATTGGACCAGGATGTTCCAGCGGAAGCATCCAGACCCTTCCAAAGGAGAGGCCCGGGTGCTTGACGAGCTATTGTCGCTCTCGAGTCTATTCTAATCAGGGTTGTCGCGGACTTGCCGTCGCAACCTCAGTTTTGTGTAGTATCCCTGACAGCCCAGAGGGCGCTGTTCATGCCTGGCGCCGCCCATGGGGTAAGGAAAAATAGCATCTGCAGTAGTCTAGCATAGTGCAGGAATATACCCCTTTTGAAAAACCTGCATTATATTGCCCCGGACCTTACAGGGGTAGTAGAAAAGTGTGTTTAAAAAACGCGTAATGCTCGCCGATCTGCCGGAGAGCCTGAAAAGCCCAGTGCTTATGAGGACCCCCTGTCGGTTCCCCCATTGTCCGTTTCAGCTTTGCGCCACCCACAATCCCACTTAGTGGGATAGCGTCGTTGGCCATCATAAGCCCTCATGCGTTGCCTGTTGCCTAATGCATGCTGGGACCTTGTCCCCTCGTGCGTTGCATGCTGATGCCGGGGCGTTCGCCCCTCAAGAGCACCCAATTCAGTGGTGGTGGCATCCAGGCCCCCCGCCCTAATCGAGGGGGCCCTGGCTGTCATTCAGGGGCGCCACTGGGCCATGCACACCCCGACCCCCCCGCTGACAATCGGGAGTCCGAAGCACTTCTTGAGCTGCGCGACCGCATCCCTGTCTATTCGTGCCTGGCCCCCGTGTCTTAGTGGACCTCTGCCCCCGCAAGTTCACTTCCCTTCGGGATGCCACCCCCTAGGAGCCCAGATCCGGGGATCGCTAAGAAGGGCTGCGGGGTGAGGAGGGAGGGTAAGGAGGACCACCAGTCGGACCAGTAGGATTTCTGCCTGCAGGAGATTGTGTGTTCGGCCCCTGCGCCTTTGCTGGCTTTGTCAGGTCCGTGGATCCGTACCCTCCCCAGTTTTGGGTCTTGATTTGGGCCCCCCCTGTTCGCTCAGCCCTACCCCGAGGGTCCGGCGAATGGGGAACCCATTCTTGCACCCAACTGTCAGTCCGTGCTAATCCTCCTCCTCCGGGGGTGGAGCGGGGCCTGGGTTCCTCTTCCGCTGCCGCTGCTGCCGACCGTGGGCGACTGACCTGCAGTGGTGCTCTGCTGGGCGCGGCCGGCGCTCGACACGAGCAGGCCACTGCCATGGGTGAGCCGCCCCTCGGCTTGACGATGCGGTGGGGGCGTTGGTTAAGGATTGTGCCCAGGAGGCCTCAGGCCCTGGAGGATTCCTTGCCTCGTGAGGGCGCCGGTGCTATCCATGCCCAGTCCACGGTTGGCGTTCCACGGGCCTCCAGACCCCGGGTTCCCGATCCAAGAGTCACGCTTTCCATGCCCTCGCCGCAGCAGTGGTGGTGGAACGTGGGCTTCCCCTCACTGCTTCCTCGGAGGCAGGCCAGTTTCGCAGGCCTAGAGGTTGACACCAACACCAATATCAGCGGTGTGCTTCCACCGAGGGAAGAAGATCCCGATCTCGGTGATGGTGGTAATATTTTGGCTTCCAAGGTGGCCGAACTATTACCACCAACACCCGAATCGAGGATCATCTTCCCCCTGTGAAGGCAACCTCCTGTGTTGGTGTTGGTGCTCATTTCCAGGCCTCCAGACCCCGGGTTCCTGATCCAATGGTCACGCTTTCCATGCCCTCGCCGCAGCAGTGGTGGTGGAACGTGGGTTTCCCCTCACTGCCTCCTCGGAGGCAGGCCAGTTCGTACTCCCTACAGTCGGGGCGCTGAAGAAGGAACCCTTTTCGTTGGGGAGGGGCTCGGTGTTCCTTGTTGGTTTCAAAGTTTGCCTCGGGTTTTCCTGAGGTTTCCCATGGGAAGTCGAGGTTGAACTCATGGGAAAAAGGGGCCTCGTTCCTTGTTTAGGGTTCCTTAGGTCAACGCCCCGACTGTACTCCCCTTCTTCCTGCCCCTCCTTCCTGTGGCCCCCAGGCCCGCGAGTGGCGGCTCGAGGGGCTGGCGAGATCGGGCGCGCCCGTCGCCCGCCTGGGGGAGGCCACGACGCGCCCCTTCGTTGCCGCCGCCGCCGTGGTCGCCGCGGTGGTCGCGCTCGAGGTCCTTGCCGTGGCCGTCGTTCTGTGTCGTCGTCGTCGCCGTCGTCGTCGGAGGTCTTCGCACGTTTTCGGTGGTTCTCAGTGGGCGGGTTTTCCAGCCGCGGGATGCTCGTCAGCAGCTGCGCCTCGGCGAGGGGGCGCGGGTTCCCGGCGAGCCAAGTTCTGGCCCGAAAGCCACCAGGGGCAACGTGGTGGGGGTGGTGGTGATGGTGGTAGTGGTGGATGGATGGATGGATGGATGCATTGATGGATAGATGGGCGGACGGACGGACGGACGGACGATGATGATGTGTTTGGTGATGATGATGATGACGATGATGATGATGATGCTGATGATGCTGATGCTGATTAGAAGAAGGAGGAGGATCATGACGACGATGATGAGGATGATGATGATTCTGATGCTGCTGATGATGATGATTGTGACGCCGCTGCTGCTGCTGATGGTGATGATGATGCTGATGATGGCGATGCTGGTGCTGATGCTGATGCTGATAATTATGATGACGAGGTTGATGATGCTGCTGCTGCTGACGATGATGACCATGATGATTCTTCTGATGCTGATACTGATGATGGTGATGATGAGGATACTAATGATGACTATGATGGTGGTAGGCTTGATGACGACAATCATCTTGCTGTTGATGATGATGATGCTGATGCTGATGCTGACGATGATGATGATGACAATGATGCTGATGATGCTGATTATGCTGATGCTAATGATGCTGCTCATGACCCGGACGATGACGATGACAATGGCGACGACGATCACAATGATGACGCTGTATGATGATGATGCTGCCGATGATGATTATGATGATGGTGCTGTTGTTGATGATGCTGCTGCTGCTGATGATGATGATGATGATGATGCTGCTCATGATAATGACGATGATGCTGATGATGACGATGACGATGCTGATGTTGATGATGATCATGATGGCGATGAGGATGATGATGATGATGATGATGATGATGATGATGATGATGATGATGATACTTATGATGATGCTGATGATGATGAGGACGATGAAGCTGATGCTGCTGATGATGCTGATCATGATGCGGATGATGATGATGATGATGATGATGATGATGATGATGATGATGATGATGATGATGATGCTGATGATGATGATGATGATGATGATGACGATGTTGATGTTGTTGATGATGCTGATGATGATGATGATGACGATGATGCTGATGATGCTGCTGCTGATGATGATGACGGTGCTGATGAGGAGGATGCTGCTGATGACGATGCTGATGATGATGATGATGATGATGATGATGATGATGACGATGTCGATGGTTGTGGTGACGATGCTGATGTTGATGACGCAGATAATGCTGACGTTGCTGATGGTGATGAGGATGATGTGGATGATGATGATGATGATGATGATGATGATGATGATGATGATGATGATGATGATGATGATGATGATGATGATGATGATGAGATGATGATGATGATGATTGATGATGATGCTGATGCTGATGATGATGATGATGATGATGATGATGATGAGGATGATGATGATGATGATGATGATGATGATGATGATGATGATGATGATGATGTCGATGCTGCTGATGCTGATGATGCTGATGATGCTGACGATGGTGATGCAGATCTCGATGGAGATGAGTACGTTGTATATGATGCTGATGCTGATGACGATGATGGTGATGGTGGTGGTGATGACGATGTTCATTTTCATGATGATGGTGGTGATCGTGGTAGAGCTCATGATCATGTCCATGCTGCTGTTTATGCTGCTGCTGTCGCGGGTGGTGATGCTGACGATGGCGATGGCGATGACGAGTATGATAATGATGATGCGGATGCTGATGATGATACTGATGATGATCACGATTCTGATGATGATGCTGCGGCTGCTACTGATGATGATGACGATGCTGAACCTGCTGCTGATGATGCTGATGGTGCTGCTCATGATGACTATGCTGTATGATGATGCTGTATGATGATGATGATGATGATGATGATGATGATGATGATGATGATGATGGTGGTGATGATGATGATGATGATGATGATGATGATGATGATGATGATGATGATGACGATGATGATGATGATGATGCTGATGATGATGATGATGATGATGATGATGATGATGCTGATGCTGATGCTGATGCTGATGCTGATGCTGATGCTGCTGATGATGCTGCTGATGCTGATGCCGATGCTGATGCTGATGCTGATGACGATGATTACTGTGATGATGGTGATGATGCTGATGCTGTTTATGATGATGCTGATGATGCTGATGATGAAGATGCTGATGCTGCTGATGACGATGCTGATGATGCTGATGATGGTGTTGGTATTGAGGAGGGGAGGGAGGAGGAGGAGGAGGAGGAGGAGGAGGAGGAGGAGGAGGAGGAGGAGGAGGAGGAGGAGGAGTAGGAGGACCAGGAGGAGGCGGAGGAGGAGGAAGAGGAGGAGGAGGAGGAGGTGGAGGAGGGGGACGAGGAGGAGGAGGAGGAACAGGAAGATGACTGAAAAGTGAATTGGAGGCGGATGAGGAGGATGAGGAGGTTGAGCAGTGAAAGAGGAGGAGGCGTCGGAGGAGATATGAGTGATGAATAATTGATGAGGAGTGAGGAGTGAGGAGGAGGATTAGGAGTTGGAGGATGAGGAGGAGGAGGAAGAGGAAGAGGAAACTGAAGAGGAATGATAGTACTGATAATATCTTTACGAGGAATTTTCATACAACCAAGAGCAAAGCTGCTACTCAAACTGCTAGTAATACGAATGATAGTTATTTTTTTGAAATAGTACGAATAATCTCATGCCTCGTAGCATGAAGATACTTATACCAATACTGATGATACAAATAATAATCGTAATCGTAAGAAGACAGACGAAGCATAATATGAGAAGGAGGAGGGGGAGATGGATCATGAGCGCCTGTGGGGCATACACTCGAGGTTGACGATTTGGTCGACCCTGCCAAATCAATGACTCCCTGGTGCCCTGTGTTTCGCGGCCCATGCCTTCTACATTCCTATGGCAGTATGGCCCTCGGAAGGGTCTTGTGTCCTCTCGCGTGCCCTCCTCTCCAGTCAGCCCCGACTGTAAGTGGAGCGCTCGCAGCTAGTGTCCGACTTGAGCGCTTCTGCAGCATTCATCGTGGGGGCCTCTTGGCCCGTTGTGTGGTCATCGTGTGCAGTGTTGGGGGCTGTCAGGGGCCGGCTTGGGCCCTCCATGACTTCCTTGAGCGCTTCTCAGAAGAGCGGGGGGGGGCTCCTGAGGTCGACTTGTACGTATGTATGTATGTATGTCGGTATGTATGTATGCCTGTATGCATGCATACATGCATGCATGTATGCACGCATGTATGTTTGCAACGTATGTATATGTGCATGCATGTATGTATGTAATTACACCGACATGCACTTATGCATGTATGTATATATGCATGCACGTATACACATTTACATCTATGTATATATATATATATGTATATGCGTACGCATGCAACCATGCATGTATGGCATGGTTTGGCATGCTATGTTT
>CAUYUJ010018952.1:112500-132500 GCA_963575745.1 Prorocentrum cordatum | reverse complement strand
TGATGATGCTGCTGATGATGACGATGATGATGCTGATGGTGATGATGATGAGGCTGATGATGCTGATGACGCTGATGATGATGATGATGCTGCTGCTGATGATGATGCTGATGATGATGATGATAATGATGCTGCTGCTGATGATGATGCTGCTGATGCTGATGCTGCTGCTGCTGCTGCTGCTGATGATGATGATGATGATGATGATGATGATGATGATGATGATGATAATGATGTCGACGATGCTGCTGCTGCTGCTGATGAGGATTCTGACCATGATGATGCTGATGATGATGGTGGTGACGAGGATTAGGAGGAGTAGGATGAGGACGTCGGCGGCCCCAGCTTCCCGCCGCGAGGCGAGGGCGCGAAGCGTCGAGGCGGATGCCGCGTCCGTGGCGGAGGAGGACCGCTCCCGAGCGCGGGGGGCGGGGGCTGCCCAGCCAGGGCCTTGGGGAGCCGTCCTCGGGCAGCCCCGAGGTGCTCGACAAGGCTTTCTTCGAGGGGGGCGGGGGGTGAATGTCTCGGGGGTCCCCAAACGGGGTGGGGATTCGGGGCCACCGCACGGTTTTGGGACTCGAGTTCCTCTCCGAGGATGTCTCGGGCGACTGGGGCCTCCGAGGTCCCAAGACCGTGCGGTGACGGACCGTGCGGTGAGGTCTCTTGGGGTTCCGAGGTCACCGCACGGTCTGTCACCGCACTGTTTCGGGGCTCCAACATGGCATCAAGCAGAGGCGAAGCGTCCTGGCATGCCTATAGGCCCACCAAACAATGTTCTAAGAACCTTCTGTGGTTTGTACGAAATGTTCTAAGAACATTTCTGACTGGGGCTGCCGTGTCTTGGTACATCGGGTCTGTATTCTAAGAACGTTTTTGTTTTTTCCCAACCATCCTGTGGTGTTGGGTCCTCGTTTTGAAGAGACGTCGCCCCGCGTTCCTCCTCCTCCTTCCTCCTCCTCCCCTTCCTCCCCCCTCCTCCCCCTCCCACACCCATTCTGGCACACCCCTTACACGTTTCGTGGCCCCATAGGGAGCTCCACCGAAGGCCCCAGTGGCTGCGCCCGCATGCGGTTCCACACCCCATTCTGGCACCCCCCTCACACGTTTCGTGGCCCCATAGGGGGCTCCACCGAAGGCCCCAGTGGCTGCGCCCGCATGCGGTTCCACCCACCATTCTGGCACCCCCCTCACACGTTTCGTGGCCCCATAGGGAGCTCCACCGAAGGCCCCAGTGGCTGCGCCCGCATGCGGTTCCACCCCCCATTTTGGCACACCCCTCACACGTTTCGTGGCCCCATAGGGAGCTCCACCGAAGGCCCCAGTGGCTGCGCTGGCATGCGGTTCCACACCCCATTCTGGCACACCCCTCACACGTTTCGTGGCCCCATAGGGAGCTCCACCGAAGGCCCCAGTGGTTGCGCCCGCATGCGGTTCCACCCCCCATTCTGGCACACCCCTCACACGTTTCGTGGCCCCATAGGGAGCTCCACCGAAGGCCCCAGTGGGTGCGCCCGCATGCGGTTCCACCCCCCATTCTGGCACACCCCTCACACGTTTCGTGGCCCCATAGGGAGCTCCACCGAAGGCCCCAGTGGCTGCGCCCGCATGCGGTTCCACCCCCCATTCTGGCACACCCCTCACACGTTTCGTGGCCCCATAGGGAGCTCCACCGAAGGCCCCAGTGGCTGCGCCCGCATGCGGTTCCACACCCCATTCTGGCACACCCCTCACACGTTTCGTGGCCCCATAGGGAGCTCCACCGAACGCCCCAGTGGCTGCGCTGCATGCGGTTCCACCCCCCATTCTTTTCGTGGCCCACTCCACCCCCCATGCTGCGCCCGCATGCGGTTCCACCCCCCGTTCACACCCCTCACACGTTTCGTGGCCCCATAGGGAGCTCCACCGAAGGCCCCAGTGGCTGCGCCCGCATGCGGTTCCACCCCCCATTCTGGCACACCCCTCACACGTTTCGTGGCCCCATAGGGAGCTCCACCGAAGGCCCCAGTGGCTGCGCCAGCATGCGGTTCCACCCCCCATTCTGGCACACCCTCAAACGTTTCGTGGCCCCATAGGGAGCTCCACCGAACGCTCCAGTGGCTGCGCTCGCATGCGGTTCCACCCCCCATTTCGGCACACCCCTCACACGCTTCGTGGGTGGCTCCATGGGAAGCTCCACCGAAGGCCCAAGTGGCTGCGCCCGCATGTGGTTCCCCCCCATTTCGGCACACCCCTCACACGGTTCGTGGCCCCATAGAGAGCTCCACCGAAGGCCCCAGTGGCTGCGCTCGCATGCGGTTCCACCCCCTTTTTCGGTACGCCCTTCACACGTATCGTGGCCCCATAGGGAGCTCCACCGAACGCCGCAGTGGCTGCGCTCGCATGCGGTTCCACCCCCCATTTCGGCACACCCCTCACACGTTTCGTGGCTCCATAGGGAGCTCCACCGAAGGCCCCAGTGGCTGCGCTGGCATGCGGTTCCACCCCCCATTCTGGTACACCCCTCGCACGTTTCGTGGCCCCATAGGGGGCTCCACCAAAGGTCCCAGTGGCACTGCCCGTTTGCGTCCGCCACCACCCAGCACAGCCCTTGTTCCCTGCGCTTCACCCACCCAGAACAGCGCTTCGTAGCCCTATAGGGAGCTCCACCAAAGGTCCCAGCGGCACCGCCCGCATGCGTCCGCCACCACCCTGCGCAGCCCTTGCTCCCTGCCTGCGTTTCACCCACCCAGTACAGCGTTTCGTGGCCCCATAGGGAGCTCCACCGAAGGTCCCAGTGGCACCGCTCGCATGCGTCCGCCACCACGCAGCACAGCCCTTGCTGACCGCGTCTCACCCACCCAGTACAGCGTTTCGTGGCCCCATATGGAGCTCCACCGAAGGTCCCAGTGGCACCGCCCGCATGCGTCCGCCACCACCCAGCACAAAAGCGGCATTCACAACTGCATATGGTTGGGTCCTTCGCCAGGCTAATGTTTTTATTGCTGTGTTCTAGGAACATATCGTGGTAGGCCTATAGGAATGCCGGGACGGTCGGTCCCTGCTCAAAAGGGGGGAGGAGGAGGAGGAGGAGGAGGCCTGCACAAGCCGATTCCCTCTTCGGTCAACAGGGCATTCGTTTCCGATCAGATCCGACCTGGGCGTGTGCGGGGGCCTTGTATATAAGAGTGGGACCGTTCGCCAAAGTGACCTGTGCTGCCGGGCCTTTGGGGCCCCCAGCTTCGCTGGAGCGCGGCGCGACAGCAGCGGCTTTCGCGCTCGGGTCTTCGCCCCGGCCAGCAAGTATACAGTAGGGAGGAGGAGTGGAGGTGGTGGTGGTGGTGGTGGTGTATATTCCTGGGGCCCGCCCCCTCCCCCCCCACCTGTCGTGCCCCCCGCGCCCCCCCCATGGGGCCAGATGCTCGGGGGCAGGGCCGAGCCGAAGGAGAGCGGCTAGGCACGATGGGGATGGGCGCGGTTGGGCCAGGGTATAAGGTCGAGGTCGGTTCCGGGAAGACGCCCTGATGTTCTTCGTTCTTGTTGGATGTTCTTGTGCTTCCAGGGGGAGGGGACCCTCGAGTGTTTTTTTAGCATGGGCCGGCGGAGGGTCTCGTGCTTTTGAAGGATGTTCTTCTGTCATGCAACCATCAACAACATTCAACTCAAAAACGCCTTAAGCCCCCCTTCAATGTCGGCCCCATCAATTGTCGAAGGAAGCCGACGCATGCTCTTTGGGGGGGGGGTGCGCCTCGGCAGTTCCATGCTGACCGACATTGGAGGGGGGGCGCCAACAAATACTTCGCACTCATTGACATCCAACCCCAGGTAGCCCTGGAAAGAATTCAAGAACCCCCCCCACCTCCAGCAGAAGGATAACGCTTCCCGCACCAGGAAGCGTTATTCTTGCGCCAGGGGGATTGATATGGCTCTCGCCTCAGCGCCGCGCGCATTCGTTTCAGAAACTTGCAAGAGTTTTGCGGATTGAGGGCGGTTTGTGGATCTCGCTTTAGCGCCGCGCACATTCGTTTCAATATTTTGTAAGAGCTTCATGGACAGAGGGCGGCTCTTTTTCAAAACGTGGCTTTCGCCTTAGCGCCGCGCACATCCGTTTCAAACATCTGAGAGAGTTTCACTGATTGAGGGTGGCTCGTTTTCAAAATGTGGCTTTCGCCTCAGCGCCGCGCAATTTTTCTCAAACATTTGAAAGAGCTTCGCAGGTTGAGGGCGGTTCGTTCTCAAAATCTAGCTCTCGCCTCAGTGCCGCGCACATTCGACTCAGAGTCAAACACTTGCAAAAGTTTCGCGGATGGAAGGCGGGTAGTTTTCAAAGTGTGGCTCTCGCCCCAGCGCCGCATAGATTCGCTTGGAAAGCGTTGAAAGAGTTTCGCGGGTTGAGGGCGGACCGTTTTCAAAATGTTGGTCTCGCCTTGCGCCGCGCACTTTGTGTTTACAAACATTGCAAGGTCTTCGCGGATGGAGGGCGGGCGGTTTTCAAAATGTTGTTTTCGCCTCAGCGCCGCGCGCATTCGTTTCAAGAAATTGGATGAGCTTCGCGGATGGAGGGCGGCTCGTTTTCAAAATGTGGCTTTCGCTTCAGCGCCGCGCACACTCGCATTGAAAGCGTTGCAAGCTTTTCACGGATTGAGGTCGACTCGCTTTCTCAATGTGGCTCTCGCCTTAGCGCCGCGTGCATTCATTCGTTAAGCACTCGTAAGCATTACTACGACCACTACTACGACTTTTGCTGCTACTGTGCCTTCGTGCCCGTGTTGCTGCACCTACGTACTAGCACTATGAAGTACTACCTCGAAGTACTACCGCTACGATTGCTATACGTAGTACCACTACGATTGCGATACGACTTAGTAGCAGTACTAGTATCGCCTACTACTACTACTACTTATACTTCTACTGCTATTACCACCTTCTCTTATGACTAATTCTATCTAATTTTATTACTACTATTACTACTACTGCTGATGATACTACCTGCTACTATTACGATTAATCGTACTGCCAATACTACGGCTAGTGTTACTCTACGACTACGACAACAACCTCTATTACAACACATACATATATCTATGACTGCCTCTGCGACGGCTACGAGAACCATTACTATTGCAACAGCAACAACAACAACAACTACTACTACTACTACTTCTACTAGTACTGCTACTACAGCTGCGACGACGACTACTACTACTACTACTACTACTACTACGACTACCACTACTACTTCGGCTACTACAGCCATGTACGTTTTTATTCTTCAGTTCGTCGCTAATGTAAGTTTTTTTTGACGACGACGGCTATTGCTGCTTCTCCTGCTAGTTTTGCCACTGCTGCTGCTACTACTACTACGACGACTACTACTACTATTACTACTACTACTACTACTACTACTACTCATGCTACTACTACTACTACTACCACCACTACTACTACTACTACTACTACTACTACTACTACTACTACTACTACTACTACTACTACTACTATTTTTGGCATTACGACTACCACTACCGCTACTACTACTACTACTACTACTACTACTACTACTACTACTACTACTACTACTACTACTACTACTACTACTACTACTACTACTACTACTACTACTACTACTACTAGTACTACTACTACTACGACTACTACTACTACTACTACTACTAGTACTACTACTACTACTACTGCTACTACTACAACTACTACTACTACTACAGTAACTGCTGCAACTGCTACTGCTACTACTCCTGCTGTTCGTAGTAGTAGTACTACTACTACTACTTCTCCTACTCTTACTGCTACTCTTATTATTATTACTACTACTACTACTACTACTACCGTTTCTACTAGTATTCTCTTTATTATTTATAGTGCTACTGCTACTATTATTACGACTACTACTATTATTCGTTTGCTGAAGATTATTTCCCGTTCCGCGGTGCTAAGATAACGCTCCGTGTTGGGCGCGGGCGATCGATAGCCTGGGTTCGGCCACCCCCCCAGGACAGCCGACGGAAACCAATTTCTTTTTAACGAATACATTCGGAGTCGCATAGGGCGGGGGCGGTGGGCAGAAACATGAAAGCAGCTTTCGGTTCGAGCCCCCTCTCGAAACATTTCAACTCGCGCGACGTAGCCACATGCATGTATTAATTCCACTGTCGCAGCATCACTACTACGGCTACTCGCCGACGGTGCTGGTCTCTTGTCGCCGTTCCGCGATGTTAAGATGACGCTCCGTGCGGGGCGGGGGCGATACCT
The DNA here is from genome assembly GCA_963575745.1 of Prorocentrum cordatum. Lineage (NCBI taxonomy): Eukaryota > Dinophyceae > Prorocentrales > Prorocentraceae > Prorocentrum > Prorocentrum cordatum. The sequence goes on along the minus strand of CAUYUJ010018952.1, from coordinate 126,254 downwards.
TGGGGTGGGCAACAACCCAGGACAGCCGACGGAAGTCAACTTCCCATCGTTGATTACAGTAGGAATCGCATCGGGCGGGGGCTGCGGGGAGAAACCATATTAGTGTTGTTGCATAATTTCACTTTTACTATTATTCCCATTATACTTGCTGCCATTATTTTGCTACTGACACGGCGACTATTATTCTTACGGCTGCTGTTGTTACTATCGCGGTCGCCACACGTTTTGGACGCGGGCCGCTCTCAATCTGTGAGGCGGATGCAATACATCTTAAAACCGAATGCGCGCGGCGCTGATGCGAACGCTAATTTTTGATAGCGGGCCGACCGCAATCCGTGAACTTCTGTGCGCGGCGCTTAAGCGAGAGCTAGATTTTGACAACGAACCGCCATCAATCCGTGAAGCTCGTGCACATGTTTATAGCGAGTGTGCGCGTCGCTAAAGTGAGAACCACCATTTTGAGAGCGAGCCGCCTTCAGTTCGTTTTCTTGCAAGATTTTGAAACGAACGCGCGCGGCGCTAAGGCGAACACCACATCTCGAAAACGAGCCGCCATCCATCCGTGAAGCTCGGCCAAATTTGTATAGCAAGTGTGCGTGGCGCTAGGGCCCTGAACCGTTTTCAATCCGTGAAACTCGTGCACATGTTCAAAAACATATGTGCGCGGCGCTAAGGCGAGACCCATATTTTGAAACCGGACCGCCTCCAATCTTTGATGCTCTTGCACATTTGTATAGCGAATGTACGCGGCGCTCAGGCGCGGGTTAGATTTTGAAAACGAGCCGCCTTCAATCCGTAAAACTCGTGCACATAAAAAACCAGTGTGCGCAACGCTAAAGCGAGAGCTAGATTTCGAAACCAAGCCGCCCTCAATCCGTGAAGCTCGTGCAAGTTGTTTTAGCGAGTGTGCGCGGCGCTCAGGCGAGAGCTAGATCTTGAACACAAGCCGTCTTCAATCCGTGAAATTCGTGTATACTTTATAATCGAATGCGCGCGGCGTTCAGGCGAGAGCCACACTTTGAAAGCGAGTCTCCTTCACTGCGTGAAACTCGCGCAATTATTTAACGAATGCGCGCGATGCTCAGGCGAGTGCTATATGTTGAAACCAAGCGGGGGGGGATTTGTTTTGGCTGCTTGGCACGGTGCTAGAGTTATCGTTCGGCTAAAATCGCCCCGTGGATTTTTGTTTGTGCAATGCTAACGATCACATGCGCCCTAGGTAGGTCCGTCTGTACGGAAAGAGAGGGTACGAAGGCCGACAGCAGCTTTGTCCATTTTGAGCAGGTTTGCTGTCGGGGTCGCCGCGGACGCTGTCCATTTGATGCAGAAGGCCGCCTGCCCAACAGCGGCAGCTGTGGGTTTGGGACAGTTTTTGTTGTCGGGCATCGTGCCCATCTTCTCTGTGTTCAATTTCGGGTGCTCACAGCGGCGACCACGGGCAGGGGCGAGGCGGGGACGGATTGCGTCGGGGACGGGGCCGGGCCAGGAGGAGAGTTCCGACAGGGGTGAGAGGCTGGACGTCGAGGCGTGCATGTCGGGTTTTTGATGGCAACGTCTACCTGCTTTTAGAAGTCCACACACTGGGGCACATGCCAAATGCCGCTCTCACGTTCTAGCCACAAGCGTCTATACACAATTGGGGTGCCGCCGCATACGTCGACGCATTCTGGGTGGATGCGTCTGTGGATAACGCGGCCGCTACGCTCGGCACAGTACACGGCTGGAGAAAGGGCAGGTCCGTCTGCGTCATGTTCCCGTTCTGGAGCAGGTCCCACATGGCACTCCAACGTCGGGGGCAGGGGAGGGCCCAGGCCAACGAGGTCGGGGGCAGGGGAGGCCTCGCATCAGAGGTCACTCTCGCGCGCACGGTAGGTTCGCGCCGTGTCGACCGGCGGCGACCCCGCCGCCGGCGTGTATCGTTGAAAGCCGCAAGCGACCTAGAATCGGTAACTAGATGTCAAACGATCTGACGTTTTGGACGGCCGATCGTTCAAGCTTGAACGATCCCAGCGGTGTCAGCAACTGACGCCTCAGACGGCACGACAGGAAACTGCCGCAGCCGAGTTTGGGGGGGCGGGCTCGGCGCGCGTGGGCCTCATCCTCTTCCTCCTCCTCCTCCTCCAGCGGCTTGGCCCCAAGCGACGCATGCATGGCAGACCTGTAACACTCAGATGGACTAAGCGAGATTCTCACAGTCAAAGATGGGGCACCAATCGGATCACATATGCACAATTCTTTATTCAAGCTCAACGTGCCAGACTTCCCCGAGTGGATGAAGTACGGCACGAGGCGGACCGTGATTCTTTTCGTGCCATCAACGCCTCCGGTAAGGTTAATAATAGACGAGCATCTCCTGATTGGGACCTTCCTGCAGAGGTATGGCGCATTTTTCTTTCTCCACCATGTGGTTTTCTTGCTCGACGCGGTGTAGGTTTGAAAATTCCAACGAACCAGCTTCAATGTATGTATGATCGGCTATTGCAGTTTCATCAGGAACTTCGTACGAATGGCAAGACACTTCAGAAATGGCATCGGGATAGGTGTTTCGGCATTCCAAATGACTTGCAGGACATGATCTGTGTACACGGATCTGTCTCATACACCAGCGTTTTTTTTTTCCGTGGGTTGTTTGAGAATCAGCCGTCGGACATCGTTTACCCTCACGCATTTCATATTCCAGGACGGCGTGTTGAAGGTGCAACTGCAGCTACCACGAACCTGATGCAGCGGCTTCGCATGGTAAACAAATCGCATGCAGCCCTCACTTTCGATGCTGTCAGTATTTTCAATTGCGAAAAGCAGGGCTCGATCGTTTTCCTCCACTATCTCGCAGAGCGACGCCAACCTCCTGGACGATCGCATCGGCGGGTGTGTCGCGGAATTCGAAGCAATTGACGGCGGAATCAAGTGTCATCAAGGTGAAGGGTGGGGCTGGGGTTTGTGAGAAGGCGTACGGCGCTTCGGTTGCTGACTGGCGTGCTGGTGCTCTGGAGCCTGCTGTGCAAGTATCGTCGGCCACTCGGGATGACATCGTAGACTGCTCGACCTTCAGATTCGGGGGCGACGTCAGGCGCATTTTTTGTGTACATGGATTCGCTAGCTTGAGGGATTCGACTTCTCGTTGCATTGGATCGCTGTCGGAACATCCCTTGGAGATGGGACGTGCGCAGAATCCAGATCCATGGATGCCTGGTCGAGGTGTGCGTGATTCGAGATATAATCCATAATTCACTATCATGCCTTGACTGGCGTGAAAGTTCAGCGTGGAGTTCAGGCGTGTCGGAAGAATTGGTATCTGTTTAACAGGTTTCAAAGTCGTGAATTCAAATTCGTACTCTTCCGCATGATGTGCATGTCGTGCCTGGTGTCTGGCGCGCTGGGGTTCCCCTTCACCAAAGACGATGAGTCCAAGCTCGACAAGACCCAGATATGGTATTGTCGCAAGCTGATGGTGGGCGCCGCGACCACCACCAACGTACTCCCTGATGGGCGCGGAGAAGCAGGTGGCCCTCTCGTCAGTTTGAATTTTGCAGTTGCTCCGGCTTGCACCAGCCTCGACGGGGCACAGATTCAGAGATCGCGGTGGTACTAGGCTGTGTTCAGGGCCCCCGCCAGACACGAACGGCTTCCCACCGTCCTCCTGGCTCCACAGATGCCCTTTGAGCAGATCTTGCTTTCATATCGCGCTAGGCACGGATCGTCGACCTGTTCTGTGCAGCGAGTGATCAAGGATTTGGATTTGTTGGCCGAGCTGGAGGAGGGGGCTCTCTTTGTGGAAAAGTAGGCGGGCGCTCCTGGGATGCTCCTGGTGGATGAGCATCTGCTGGCCCAGTTTCTGGAAATAGCTGTATCTGATCTTCGGGGTTAATCTCACACGGCCGCAGTACTTCCTCCAGGTTTCCAACGGGCCCCCATGTCCCAGAAACTGAGCACCCACTTGAACGAACTTATCGTTGTCGTGATGTTCCAGCACATGGCTTAGCATGCGGAGGGGCGCGTGAGCATACATTCAGAGCTAGGCGAATGAATGGAGATATCAATGTGGAAAGGTATCCAAAGCAATGTGTGTCCATTGTGTTCGTCTGTATTCAGTAGTCGTGATTGCGCAGTGCCTCGCGCGCGCCAGTTGTTCATTCGAGATCGATGCTTAACTGGCCATGTCATCGCGCCACAGCAAGTGCAAGATGAAGTAGATATCGTGCGTCCTATGTGTGATCAGATGTTTAAGTCTTTAACGCAATATCAGATTCATCAACGGAAGCACGTTCGTGGACTTAGAGATTCACCTATCGGTGGGGCTCGAGATTATGCAGGCGCATGTTGCGCGATTCGCACATTTGCCAGCGCGCCCCCCCCCCCGCGGGCGTGCCGTGCGAGCTCGGGCCCCCCCCGCGGCAGCGCCGGCGACGGGGCGAATTTTTCGGCGGGGCCTTGAGGGGGGCCCGCAAGGATAACCTGAAAGCGACGAAAGTCATGATGACCCAAGTGGCCAAGCTAGGGCTGGCAGCAGGGTGTCATGCGCGCGTGGCACGCGCAGTGTCGGACTTGGAGGTGCGCGTCTGCCCTCGGGCCCATGCCATGATCCAGGCGGGGTTGGATTCGGGGCGCGCGCGCGCGCTCGGCAGGCCGCGGGGGTGGCGAAGGAGGAACGCGAGGAGCAGTCAGGGCTGCCGCGCACGACCGTCTTCCTCGCGAGCATGAGCTAGGCGGATAAACGGGCGGCGCAGCTCAATGCCAACGCGAAACAGAATTCCGATCGCCACTCGGCCCATTACACGTAGATCCGCGACCAGAACGGACTGAGGCCTTGCACCAGCCTTTGCAGGAATATATTCCATATTGCCGCTTGAATAAGGCTACGCACGCGGCTGCGCCAAGCTGGAGGTGAAGGTGCAGCGTCAGATTGTGGCGTGGACGGCTTGGGAGCACGCGGAAGAGGTCCTGACGAATGGCGGGGGGGGGGGGCGATGAAATACGGCATGGCTCTATCTTCGGACAATGCTCGGAGGGTGCAGCAGGTTCTCGAGGAGCTGGGGGAGAGTCGTACTCACGAAGGACGGTATCGATGAGCAGGTCATCGTCAGCCGCAGGATCGAGACAGGATCTTCGACAGCTACTTGCCGCAGCTGGGCTTCCTCTCCAGAGAGGGTTCTGAGACCGCCGCTCATTTTGCCGCTGCTGCTTGTTCGTCCTCTCCTCCTCCTCCTCCTCCTCCTCCTCCTCCTCCTCCTCCTCCTCCTCCTCCTCCCCGTGAGGTAGTGTATCTCGATTGTCGCGCTCGTGTGCGCAGTGCGCAGAGTCGGGACGAGAGAATTCGTCGTCGTGGATGATGGCGGTCTTGAAGGGTGGGGGCCTCCGTGGTCGCGCCCTTCCTCGGGTGCCTCAGCGTGGTCGTCCCCGCCCACTTGCCCGAACAGGTTGGGACACGAGTCGGTGTCCGTGCCCTGCTCTGGCTTCCTTGGCTCCATAGGCCGCTTGGAACTTCGGAGTGTTGGGTTGGTGGGTTCGTTGGCCTTCTATGTTTTCCTGGGGTTAGGCCAGGCTCCAACCGATTTAGAGCACGTCTTCGTCCGATCGGTACACTAGCGCACGCTGTAAAGCACGGGACATCACCAGAGACACAATGGACCATGAAGGGCATTCATTCATTCATTCCTCCGCATCCCTCCCCTTCCTCATCCTCCTCCTCTTCCCTCCCCCTCCTCTTCCGCCTCCTCTTCCTCCCTCCCCCTCCCTCCCACCCCCTCCCCCCTCCTCCTCCTCCTCCTCCTCCTTCGTCCTTCCTCCGGTCCGCGCTGCCGGGCGGAGGTGTGGAGCACCTTGGTCTCTAGGGTCGGCCGAAACGCGCCCTCACGGGCTTGCTGGCTTTTCAGAACCCCGCGTCGTGTCGACGCGCGGCGTCACCGTCGCTGGCTGGCGTTTGAGGTTGGACGCTGCCAATGACCCCGAATCGACCAATGTGGAAGGATCTGGCGATCGAGCGGCCGCCGATCGTTCCAGGCTGAACGATCCACGCGGCGTTGGAAACCAACGTCGTGGTCGTCACGACACGACCCTGCCGTCACCGATTCTGTGTGCTTGCTGCTGATGCCCTTTCCCAAGGCCTTTCGCGTCGTGGACGGATCGCAGAGGCCAGTTTCTGAGACGGGGTTGCTGGGGGAGCCCGTTCTGCCCCAAATGCAACGTACGCTGCGGAACCCATGCGAGCGCAATTGTCGCCCCCGCTCCCAAGCAAGGGGTAAAAAGGAAGGCGGGAGGGGAAGGATCAAGAGGAGGAAGAGGAGGAAGAGGAGGAGGAGGAGGAGGAGGAGGAAAAGGAGGAGGAGGAGGAGGAGTTGGAGGAGGAGGAGGAGGAGGGAGGAGGAGGAGGAGGAGGAGGAGGTGATGATGATGAGGAGGAGGAGGGCGGGGGAGGACGAGGAGGAGGGGGGAGGAGGATGAGGATGAGGATGAGAGGAGGAGGAGGAGGAGGAGGAGGAGGAGGAGGAGGAGGAGGGTAGGAGGAGGAGGAGGAGGAGAGGAGGAGCAGGAGGAGGAGAAGGAGGAGGAGGAGGAGGAGCAGGAGGAGGAGGAGGAGGAGGAGGAGGAGGAGGAGGGTGACGAGGAGGACGAGGAGGACAAGGAGGAGGAGGATGAGGAGGACGAGGAGGAGGAGGAGGAGACGATGAGAAGAGGAGGAGGAGGAGGATGAGGAGGAGGAGGAGGAGGGCGAGGACGAGGAGGAGGAGGAGGAGGAGGAGGAGGAGGAGCTGGAGTTCTGCGCGGCGCGCGAGCCATGCTGTAAACACTGCTGGCCGCACGTAAATTGCCCGCAGCATGCGCACAATGAAGCAGACGGGCCCCCAGCGTGGTTCGGCGGAGCGCGGTCGTGCCCCAGGCGGCTTTTTGAAGGAGGTGGAGGAGGGAGGCGTGGGAGCAAGAGAGGCTGGCCGTGATCGTCCCACTCGCCGCCGTCAAGCAGAAAGACGAGGTCCCCGAGAGTCTGCATTCACTGCCAGCACCCCAAATGGTTGAGGCGTGGATCAGCCTGTGGCGGCACCCATCCGCGGATCGCATGCTTCCCATAATCTGTTCCAGCGGACTGTGGCGCTTTGCAGGATCATGCCCCCTTCACAAGGCTTGGCAAAACCGATCAGAGCAAAACAAAGGGCCCCACGCACCAACATGTGTGCTGGCGGCCTTTCGCCATGCAACGTGGAGGAAGACAGGAGGGTCCAGGTCCCGCGTAGGCACCGAATGCATCGCGAACGCCCCTGCACTCAAACAGGCTCGTTGCTGCCGTCATGCGCTGGATGATCGGCCCGCGAGCGCCAGGCCGCGGCGACCGCCTGGTACCCAGTCGTGCTCCTGCTGTGGGAAGGGCCAAGCCCGGGAAGACGGCGGAGGTACCCGCTCGGAGGCTGCGTAATGGGGGGACGATAAATGGGGGGGCAGCGAGGGCTGCAGAAAGGGGCCCTTTAGGGCCCCCTAAAGGGGTCCTTTTAAGGCCCAGAAGGGGCCCTTTAGGGTCCCAAAAGGGCACCTTCCCCTCCCTCCCCCCAATTATCGTGTCACCCCCCATTGATTCGCGCTCTGCCGGTCTACTCTCCTGACGAGCTGAAAAGCGCCCACAACCCCAGGGCGACGAGATATATGCATTGCACATGCCTGGCCTATCCTAGGCCCAGGAGCTGTGTACATGTGCTTCCGTGGCCAGTCCAGGAAGGCGCACACACACAGCCCCTGGACCAACGAATGGCCAGGCCCTGGCAGTGGATATGTATTGATGTCGTCGCCCTAAACACGATGCCCGGCCTCCATCTCTCGGCGGCGAGCCTGGGGGGGAAGTGAGATGGAGACGGCCTCAGAAGGCTTGGAAGCCCCCTGGTCTTCTGAGAAGTTTTCGAAGCCATCCCCGAAGACACAGACAACTTTTCAGAAGGCCCAAAGGCTTCTGAGAAGCCCCGCCGCCTTTGAGACGTCCTTCTCCTTCTCAGTTCACCCCTGGGCGCGCCACCGAATTTGGTTTTTGGGTCATAGCTCGGGTCTCTGGCAGCCGTTCGGGGCGATCCGGACACCCCCGGAACGCTCTCGGCGAGGCGCAGCGGCGCAGCACCTGGAACGCATCCCGAGGGTGGAACACCGCCAAGAAACTGCGAAAACGCCTGAAAACCTCGAACCTCGAACCTAGAAGTTCCCCCCCCGCTGGCCGCCGAAAATCTCTGGCGTGCACGGCCGCATCACGCTGGGCCGCCCTGCCCGCCTCCGAGTTTGTCCGCTGCGGGGGGAGCGGAAGGACAGCGTCGGTCGCCTCGGAGGAGGCATTCCAGGGCCCCCAGCGTCGTGATCTGTTTCATGACGCGGACCCCAGCAGTGGTCTGGGCCCGTTCCCCAGGACCTGTTCCTCATCCCGGGTGGTCGCTTGACGGTCCCGCGGCCTGGGAAGGGCTCCCGGAAGCCGAACGTGGTGGACCTCCCCCCCATGTTCTCTTCAGGCCCCCGAGGGGGCTTTCGGGGTGGCGGGAGGGCGACGAGACCAGTGCGCCCCTGCCTCGTCCCACGACCCCGCCAGCGCGCCAGGAGGACGCGCTGGCGGCCTCCCTGGAGGAGGTCGAGGCTCGCGGCGGCTCTCGCTGGGGCTCCCCTGCGGGCCTCTCGTGCTGCAGGGGAGGGCGAGTTGAGACAACGGCTGCTGGCCTCTGGAGGGCCCCCCCGTCGCCACCGCCGGACTCCGCCCAGAGAGCTGGTGCATCTGGACCTCAGAGGGCTCCACGAACCGACTGTGCGTTGCTGCTGTCTCGAGGATCGGTGGGCTCCCTGGCATCGCTCGGACGTGTGCATTTTTTTCTCGGCGAGGACCATCGAGGAGCATCCTTGATCATTTGGCGAGAAATCCACGCACGAAACCAGAAAAAAAGCAACAAATTGACGTCCGAGCGATGGCGAGGCTCTGTGCTGCTCAAAGACCCTCAGGAGTCGCGAGGATTATCGTCGAGCAGCACCGCTGGACGGCCCGTTCCCCCGAGGCTCGAGGCTCGAGGACCGGGGCTCGCGCTCGGAAAGGTGCTCTGGCAGTCCCGGGGCGCGCCCCCGTGGCCACGGCCGGATCCGCCTCGGAGTTCGAGGCAGAGCGCAGCCCGGGAGAGGTTCGGGGCTTCGTTGCTGACCCCTGAGCGCCCCTGTCGGTGGAAGGTCGCTGGGGGGGGGGCAGTGTCGTTTCGAGGGCCAGATCCCCGCACGCTCGGCGGGCGCGCTCGATCGGTCAACAGCAATCCTTCCAGCCGCCCCTCGCGAGAAGCTCTGATTTCAGGTTTGCTCTTGCCGACGATTGGGCTGCTCATGCTTGCTCTTGCCCTACAAAAGCATTGCCCTCTCCGCCGTCGCCCCAGAAACACAGATCGCGTTCGCTGCCCCTCAGCGAGCTTCAACCTGTCGATGTCATCGTGATGTCGCGCCCGCCCGAGCCACCGACCCGCACTGAGTTGCCGGCGCGCCAGCGCTGCCTTGGACACGAGCTGGGCAGTTCGTTTCGGGGATCGTCGAGCCGTCTCGGCGCGGCGGTCGCGTGGGCGCAGGCGTTTTTTTGTTGGAGGCCGCCGCAGGCTCAGCCTCGAGGAAGGGAAAGCCGCTCCGGCCCACATGAGTCGGAGGAGGGCTACCCTGACGTCCTTCGCCAGGCCCAGGGACCGTCAGCAAACTGATTCGGGATAAAGAGACAGTCCCAGGGAAGGGGTCTAGACCTCTGGGGGGCCACGCTGTGAGCCAAAAACGCCACGTCGGATGCCTGGGCAGCCGGCGTTCCCTAGACAGCGTTTGCGGAGCAGTTTTGCCCTGTCCGATTCCTTCCCCAGGTGCGTTTGCGGAAGGGCTTCGCGCGTAGGGGTGCTGTGCTCATCATTCCGCCACAACAATATAAACACCGACACCCTCCAATGGATTGTTCCTGGGCCTCAGGAGAGGGTGGCGGTGTAAAATAATACTGAGAGCCAGCGACTCTACATCCCACCGCCCTCCCTGAAGGTACATGCAAAGTTCGTCGGAGTTTGTCTGTGTATATGTAGTCTCGTGGCGTACTTATGTGGTGGTGGCCTTTGTGCCCTCTTGCAGCCACAGCTTGGGGAGCTGTGGTCCCTAAGTGCGGCAGTTTCGCGCAGCGCCGACGCTGCGGCGGCCCCGGCGCGGGCGTTGAGGGCTTCGCGCCGCCAGCAGCTCGGAATCGGCGGATGTCGGACGCGGAGAGATCCATTGAAGGGGCCCTAGGACACACAAATAAATACACACACATAAACATATTCCCCATATTTTCCCATGTTTTCTTGGTTTTTGTCTTCCCCCCCACTTCCCATATTTTCCCATATTTTCTTGGGAATCGACGATTAATTGTGTCTGTGTGTTTCTTCCCCTCCTGATCCAGGCGGTGTCGGAAACCAGTGCCCAAATCGACCGGTCGTGTTCAGGCCGGACGAGAGTGGGCACTGGGATCTGAGGGGGAGGGTGCGCAAAAACCGCGGCCTGCAGCTCGCTTCGACGCAGCGGCCGAGGCGTTCTCCTTTCCTGGGCACGTGGGCGCCTTCTGCGCCGGGAGGCGCCGGGGAAGCCAGCTGCGTGCAGCGGATTCACTGCCTGACTCACCTGTCCACCCTGGGGGGCCCGTCGGCTTCGGCCCCCCTCTCGAGGAATCGTGGATGTGATGGGTTCCCCCAGCTGTGGCTGGAAGCCACTGGCGGCATGAGCTGAGTCATTTTTTCCTCGGTGTCGGGCAGCCAATGTCGCTCAGTATCTGAGGCATCTGCGCGGTGTGAGAAGCCTCTGCGTCGCGTTCACTGATTGGACGACTAATGGTATGGCAACTTTTCTGCCGTCGTGTACGCCGCCTCCCCCAGGGCGGCTGGAAAGCTGTAATTACCCTAACGTGCCATTTCTCTCTAGATACTCTCTTTCTGGATACACTCCTTCACTCCCCCCTCTCTCGCGTTCTTGATGCCCTTGCCCCTCCCTCCTCTTCACTCGCCCTCCTGCTACTGCTCGTCCTCCTCAATCCTCCCCCCTCTCCGACGGAGGCCGAGATGTGGAAACTGGTGGACGCCGGTCGTGAGCGTGTGGTGGTGGTGGTTCAGGACACTCTCTTCGAGGCGAACATGTGGCTCACGCGGTGGGTGGGAGAGGGAGGCAGGAGAAGGGGGAGGCGGAGAAGAGGAGGAGGATTTTTGAGAAGGGGGGAAATGGAGGGGCGTGATGGGGAGGAGGAGGAGGAGGAGCATGAGGAGCAGGATAACGACGGCGACGAATAATCAAAAGACTAACAATAATACTGCGAAAGAGTAATGCAAATCAACATAATAAGTCTCATACTAGTAGCAATAAGGTTAATACTATTACATTTCCAACGAAGAATATTAAAACCAATGATAAGCATGCTACTAAGAAGCAGACGACGAAAACGAGCAATACGAAGACGACTATTCGTAATAGTGAGAGTAATGCTAATGCTAGCGATACAAATTCTACTACGAATCAGAAATACGTACATGACTATTAGTACGAATGTAATGAATACGATGAACAATACTATGATCACTAGCAATAACAATAATATGTTTACGACGGCGAACAACGAATACGATTGATACTACTAAGAATGATGACGCGAATGCTAACGTTGCACTTACACTACTGAACCGAATCATACTACTATCAATAATGCACGCGTCCCCATCTTATTCCAATCAAGCACAGTACTACTAATAGTTTCATAATCATTCTTCTAGCAACACTGAATACCAATATTAATAATGCGAATTAGAGACGGAAGATGAGGAGTTGGAGGAGGAGGAGGAGGAGGTGGAGGGTGGGGATATGATGGAGGCAAAGGAGGAGGAGGGGGAGGAGGAGGAGGATGAGGAGGAGGAGGAGGAGGTGGAGGAGGAGGAGGCGCAGGAGCAGGAGGAGAAGGAGGGGGGAGGGAATGATAAGGTCGATGTGGACGAACGACGGCGTGGACGACAGCGACGGTGGCGACGATGACGGTGTACAGCTGGCGTGAGGTTTAATGACGACCCCAGCTTCGCAGGGGTACGTACCCTCATGTTATCAGGGTCTGGGCTTTTAGCCCTGGAGTGCTCCTCGCCTTGGACATCTCCTCAGAACTTGGCGAAAGGGACTCACGTTCTTGACCCACGTTCGACGGCGCGCCTAGGTGGGGACTGCGAGGGGGCAGGTCTTCGCAGAAGGCGGCGGGGCTGTCAGAAGCCCTCGAGCCTTCTGGGAAGTCGTTCGTGGCCTCGCAGAAGGCTCCGGAAGCTTCCCAGAAGGCCGGAGGCCGTCGGAGTCTTCTGAGAAGGCCCGCCCTCTCTGCCTTCCCCCCTGGGTGCGTCGCCGCCTGGCGAAGGGGGCGCACGCCATTGGTTCTCGGGTCCAAGCTCGGCTCTCCGGCGGCCGTTCGCACCGATCTGGGCATCCCCCGAGCGCTCTCGGCGAGGCGCCGCTGCTGGAAGGCATCCCGAGGCTGGAACACCGCCGGGAACTGAACCCAAACGTCCGAAACACCTCCCCCTGGAATTCCCCCTCCTGGGCCAGGACGCTCTCCCCTCGTTCTTGACCCGCACTCTTGATGCCACTTGAGAGCGTTTCGAACTTCCTGGGCGATAGCGGGCGTTACCAGCGTGGGGGGGTGGTAACGTCGGGTTTCGCGCCGGCGCCGTCAGGGAATGTTTAGTAATATCCAACGGCACTCCGGAGGTCAGCACGAGCCGTGGCGGTACGTACGTGGTGGGGGGGGAAGGCCGCCGTGACCAGTAACGGCCTCTATCGCTTGGGCGTTGCTTCATGGGGGGGCGGTAAAGGGGGGGGGGGGGGGGGCGGAGAGGGCTGCAGAAGAGGGGCCCTCTCGGGACCCCTCTGGGGCCCTTCCGGGCCATTAGGGCCCGAGAAGGGGCCCCCCCCCACTCCCCAACAGACCGCCCCCATCCAGCGACGCCCACATCGCGAAAAACATAAAGTACGATCCTCTTTTTCGGCGGCAGAGCCACCGGGTGAGGCGAGCGCCGCGTCGCTCCGCCGGTCGCCGCGCCTGGCGCGGGAGCTCTCGGCCGCGGCGGCGGCGGCGGCGCCGCCCGCCGCCGCGGGGCCCGTGCTGCACCTGCGGCGCGACGCCGCGAGCTTCGGGGCCGTGCTGGAGTACCTGAGGCCCCCTCGGCGGGAGACTCAGAGCAGGGACGTGTTTTCTATCGGAAGCTGGAACATGTGCATCACCAGCGGCGGGCTTGTGCTTTGAATCCCCAGACTTTTTTTGAGGGTCGAGGACGACGCCGGGGTGGTGTGGTGTATACTTGTTTCCCCGATGTCCTGGGGAAACAACGAAGAATGTATACACCAGGATCCCGTATATACCAGGGTCCGCGTTCCTGTGATAATGTCAGCTCAGGGTCGGAAAAGACGTCGGTGTATAGAGTTCGTTTCCCTGCTTATATCTTATTCGGCGGCGAGCGAGGGAGGGGGAAGTGAGAAGGAGAAGGCCTTCTCAGAGGCCCTCGCGCCCTCTGATAAGTGTTCTAAATCTTCGGGGAAGGCTTAGGAAACTTCTCAGAAGACCGGTGGACTTCCGAGCCTTCTGAGAAGGCCCGCCCTTTGTCGCTTCCTCCCAGGACTCGCCGCCGACTTATGGATGTAACAGAAATCTCGGGGAGGTTTGTCCAAGAGGGGTTGTCCTGAGGGGTTGTCCGGAGCCCCGCCAGGGTAGGTTGTCTTCTCGTTATTTATCAGCACGGGTTGTCCTG
>CAUYUJ010018952.1:105000-107500 GCA_963575745.1 Prorocentrum cordatum | reverse complement strand
TCCTACGAGGCATGGCTGCGTTTCAGCAGGATGGCGTCAAGTCGTACCGGAAGATCAACCTGGAGCACCAGGCGGGCGAGGTCTTCTCGGTCATTCCAGAGACGTCCAACCGCGAGACGCTCTGGTCCGAGCTGTTCCAGGAGAAGGAGCGGGCCATGATGCGCAAGCATCTGATCTCGCGCGTGGTTTCTTTCAGCGTCAAGGACACCTACCAAATCTCTGTGCGCATGCTCTGGACAAAGGACGGGGCTCAACGGACAAAGGATGCACACCCACCCTAGCCCTGCGGTCCTCCAGTCTCCTCCCTTCGCTCCTTCCACTGCCCCGTGTCGGCATCCACCCTCTTTCCAATGGGCTGGGACATGTGCAAATGTGCTGCTCTGTAAAGGAGGCCCTTCAGTCTAGCCTTTCTGGCCAAGCCACTGCTGACACGGCCATCGCGGGGCCCGTGGCGCTGCTGTGCCACGACTTCGGCGGCAAGCTGACGTCCTCGTGGACGTGGGCGAAGCTGGCATACCCACTGTACAAGGCTGGCATCTCCGTGGTGCTGGTGGATTTTCCTGGGTTTGGCCTGAGCCGAATTTGTGGCAGATCAGACGTGGACAGCTCGGATTGGATCGAGAAGGACTGGCGCATCGTCGTGATGCTCATGGACACCTTGAAGATACGAAAGGCCCACCTCATCACTTGCGGGAAGTCTTGCAACCTCGTGTTGAAGATGCTTAAGTTTGTCAAGCTGCGCATCGAGCTCACGCACATTTTCTTCAATCCGGTGATGGACCTGGACGCGCTGTTCCCTGTCGATGCGATTCGCTCAGGGGGAGTCGCAGCCAACGGCCTGCAGAAGTTCAGGTTTGAGCAGCGAAACGCATTTGAGCTACTGCTCCACAACTCAAGGATAAAGATCTGGGCCATATTCGACCAATCAACCCAGTCGACGCAGCAGACGAACAAGATATTCACCAGCTTTGCAGAATTGGCATATGCGAGCGACCAGATCTCGGTGACGCAGCTGGGCGAGGAGCACATCAGCGCCGCTAGCGCAGGCTCTACAGTTCACGTGCCGATGTTGTTTCCGTGCAGGTACTTGAAGCACGGATTCGTACGCTTCCTCAAGTGCGATCACACATTCACGCCTCCGAAGTCCCTGCTGCCCGAGCAACTGCATGTTTCGCTTGCAGAGGATCTCAAGAGCGGCCCAAACATACGAAGGTCCAGCTCGCAGGCAGCCTTCCTCGCGACTCCGAGCAATGCGCTCAACGTGGCCATCGACGTCTGCTCGGCATCACCAGTCGCCAGGCAGTCTGCCATGGCTACCATGGCGCAAGTGCGGACGGCGACCCCCGCGGGCCGAGGTGGGGCTTGTCGGCGGCGAGCGAGGGGGGAGGTGAGACGGAGAAGGCCTCCTCCGAAGGTTCGGAAGTCCCCCGGCCTTTGAGCAGTTTTCCGAGCCTCCCTCGAAGACACAGAACACTCCTCAGAAGGCGCGAGGGCTTCCGAGAAGTCCCGCCGCCGTCCAAGAAGGCCTCCTCCTTCTCATTTCCCCCCCTCGCTCGCCGCCGAGCTTGGGGCGCAGCGCCGACGACGCGCGCCGCGTCGGCGCCCACGAGGGCCGCGTCGGCGGCCGGCACCAGCCGGAGCACGCTGCGGAGCGGGGCGCCCGACGGCGGCGCGCTCGCGCAGGTCGCGTCCTGCTTCGTGGACGGCGGCGTGCCCGAGAGCAGCCGCGGCACGAGCGACGGCCGCAGCCTCATGTCGAAGGAGGACAGGCGCCACAGCCACAAGCTTTGGCGCGATCCGCGCGGACTTCTCGGAGCCGCGCTGGGCCCCGCCGGCGGCGCCTCCGGACCCCCTGCCTGGCGCGCGGAGCGCGCCAGGGAGGGGGTCCAGCGCGGAGCCAAGCAGTCCACGCGGAGCGTCAACAGTTTGTGTCCATGGCGTTTTTTTTCTCCTTCTGTCATCGAGAGGCCCACGGACATCAAGAGTGCCACGAAGCTGGCGTGCCAGATCCAGCGCGCCGACGTGCAGCAGGAGCGCCGGGCTCTGCTCGCGAACACCAAGTCGGTCACGAGGCTGAAGAACTGGACGGAGCTGAGGGGCGGAGGTGCGCCTCGGACTTCGGACCTGCATCCTCAAGAGGCAGCGGCGATCGAGGACCACAGTCGTCTCGCCGTGTTGATGATGATGCTGATGCTGATGTTGCTGATGCTGCTGATGCTGCTGATGATGATGAGTATGATGATGATGCTGATGATGATGGTGATGCTGATGATGATTATTCTGCTGCTGATGATGCTGCTGATGAGGATGATGGTGATGGTAGTGATGATGATGATGATGATGATGACGATGATGATGATGATGATGATGATGATGATGATGATGATGATGATGATGTTGATGTTGCTGCTGATGTCGAAGATGATGATAATACTTATGATGATGCTGATCTTGATGATGATGCTGACTGTGATGACGATGCTGCTGCTGCTGATGGTAA
>CAUYUJ010018952.1:0-100000 GCA_963575745.1 Prorocentrum cordatum | reverse complement strand
GGCGCTGAGCGACGCGACCGACGTTAGCCTCGCGATCTCGAGCAGCAGCGCGCCGGAGAGTGCCGAATCTACCCTGGCGCCCACGAGAGGCGCGAGTACCGTCTCGGGCACCATGTCCCATGCCGCCACGACGAGTGCCAGCTGCGCGCTGGGGGCCAGGCCCACGGGAACTGCAGCTCGACCCCGATATCCATGGGCGAGGCGGGTGCTGTCTCGAGCGCCGCGACGCGGCGCAACGTGACGGGAACCAGTGGTGGTTTTGCAATTCATTGTTTCGCCGATCGGCGCGGGCTCTCGGCCCTCCCCCATGGAGTAGACCTCGGCTGTTTTTTGCGCCTGTCTCCAACGGGTGGAATCTCCCCCATGGGGCGCACTGATGCAAACAGCCACAGTAAGCACAGGTCCGGAGCCAGACCGCCCCCTCCCCCTTCAGTCCACTGCCGAAGCGCCGAACAAGAAAAAATTCGCCTGACGCCTCGACGTGGAACATCGCGTCGGAGAGCATCGTAGCAGCTGGGTCTGGCGCCCGCGAGAGGGGCGTGCGCTGTCTTTGGATGCCGCGTCGCTGACCATCGAAGCGGGTGGCAGCGGCGCGCCTTTGAGCGCCCCCCTGGGGGTGTGCGCCAGCAGGGCGAGCGCTGCCTCGATGACTGCGCCGCTGTACAGGAGAGTATGAGCGAGCAGAATGCGACGGCTAGGTCGAACGAGAGGGCATTCGTGGGGGCGCTGGGCGAGTCCATCTCCGAGATCAGCGCGGTCGCGGCGACGGCGCGCGGGGGGCGCTGGCAGCCCTGCGACGTTGAGCACGCGCTCGAGTTCGAGGTGGCGGACGGAAGGAAGCGCATGAGCATGATCTTCCGCGCGAGCATCTGCGGTGCCGACCCCCCGCGGCATTGCCCGCCCTCCACTGGTCCGGGAGAGGAGGAGCGGGGCCGCGGGCGAGAAGTGTAACCGGTTCTGTTGCCCGCCCATTGCTCCATGCCCGAGTGGTCTGCCTGGCCCGCGCGTTTCAAGGGGCGCGTGGCCGGCGTCCATGGGGTGGCGTCGGGGCGGGTCGTGGCGCCGCGCTCGAGAAGCGGCTGCGCAGCGCCAGCTCGCGCGTCTGCGACGGCGCGCCCTGGCCATGGACTGCGCGGGGGCCTTGCTCGATGGCGCGCGACGGCCGCGCCCGCGAGCGCGCGTCGAAGGTGTGCGCCCCCGCCCGCGCGAACGGCGCGTGCCCCAGGTCTGGGCGCTCTGCCCGCGTCGAGACGCAGGATGGCGACGCCCTGAATCGCGCCTGCGCCGAGACCTGCGTCGTCGGCGCTCGACGGCCTCGGACCCTTTCCGTGGAGCAGGAGGTCTTCGCCTTTGTCTGGGAGTTCGCCAGGGGCCTTGCCGGCGCCCATCGGACTGGCGCAGTTCGGGATCGGCGAGTACTTCGATGGCGGCGCCGTCGCGGCGTTGCCGGAGGCGGCCCCGATCGCGGGCGACCTGGAGTCAGTCGGAGTGGCGATCGCCAGTCCACGGGGGCAGCGCGGCTGTGCCAGAGGGATGCATTTCTCCCTGGCGGCCGACGAGTGTTCGCAGACGACTGGGCGACTGAGGGGGCGCGAGCTCGCCGCCGTGGCGATCTCGGGCGGCAAGTGTTGGGTTCAGCGCCCGCGACGCAAGGCGGTCGAGCAGGGGCAGCGCTTGGGATTGCGTTGGCGACAGGATTTGCGTCGCCAATCAGGCATCGCAAGCGCACTTCGCGGCAGCGACTCTCCGAAGCTGGGGCCTCGACATCGGCTGGGAGTTCGCCCCGGACCTTGCCGAGAAGTGCTAGGGCGCGCGCCGCATGGTGGAGGGCGTGGTCGTCGGGCTGGTGCTGCTCGGGAACATGGTGTTTCGACGATGGCACCGTTGCGGCGGCGCTGGGGGCGGCCCCGATCGCGAGCGCCCCGGGTCCGTCAGCACGGCGGTCGCCGGGCCGCTGGGGCAGCGCGGTTCTGCCGACGTGGCGCAGGGCACCCTGGCGGCCGGCGACTTGTTCGCGGACGACAGAGAGGCGAGCAGAGCGCCGTCGCCGCGCCCTCGGAGGGCGAGTGCACCATCGCGCGCCGCGCGACCTCGAGAGCCGCGGCTTTGAAGGATGGGCGGGTGCAAGTCTTAGTCTCGATCGCCGAGCGCGACGGACAGACAGTCTGAAGGTGCTCAGGGACTGGGCGAGCGACCTCCGCGGCCCGCTGCGAGGGCGTCCTGGGCCTCGCGGCGCCCCTGGCCCACGCGCCCTATCGCGCCCAGGAAGTGCGAGGGGGGCGGAGGGCGACGCCGCGCCCAAGGGCAGCTGTACAACGCCGTCTCGCACGACCGCGACTGCGCGCGCGCCCCGTGGTTGTCGCGGGGGCCGCGCTCGAGGGCCAGCGGCGGCGGCGGCCCCGGCGCGCGCGGAACGTCGGATTCCCGCCCGCGCGGACGACGGGCGCCCCAGGGCGTCTCGTCCGCTTTCAGATGCAGCGGCGCACCGGCCAGGAATGTTGCGACGACGAAGAAGTCTGTGTCGCCACGCAGGGCCCCGTCTTTGCGCGCGGCCTCCTGGATCGGGGGGTTTCGACGTCGGCTGGAGGCCCGCCGCGAACCTGGCCGGCAGGTGCCAAGGCGCGCGTTGCAACGCGGGGCGCGCGCATCGGTTGGGCGCCGTGTGGCAACGGCGAAGTCTTTCGACGACGCCGCCGCGGCGGCGCTGGAGGTTGTCTCGGCCGCGGGCGACGGGGGGCCCGTCTGCGCGGCGGCCGCCAGACACCAAGAGGAGGCAGGCCTTGACGGCAGCCGGTCACCCCCCGCGATGCGAGACGGGCGGGCCGGGGCAGCAGGCCTCGGAGTGGTCATCGGACGGCCACGAGAGGAGCCAAGACCAACGCCCGCGATGCGAGACGGGCGAGCAGGGGCAACGAGCCCCATCGCTGCCTGGCAAGTCGCTGCGAGAGAGGGCCGTGCGACATCTGGGCCTCGTTCGATCTGCGGGCCTCGCACGATATCCAGGCCTCGGGCGACTGCCAGACCTCGGGGTATCCAGGTCTCGTGCGATATCCAGACTTCGTGCGGTATCGAGGTTTCGCGGCGTAGGCGCGACGGCGGTCTTCCGCGCGGCGCAGCGGGCTGCTGCGAGAAGAAGCTGGAGGGCGGCGCCATCGGCTGCGATGAGGGGGTTGCAGGCTCTGGGGTGGCTCGGCGAGCGGCTGCAGGAGAAAGCCAGAGTCCAGCGTCATCGGCTGCCGCGCTGGTGCCAGCGGTTGCAAGGCGAGACGGGCGAGCCGTTGCAGCCGGTTCCACCGCTGCTCATTTAGCAGCTGCAAGAGGAAGCTGGGGGCCAGCGTCGTCAGCCACAACGTTGGGGCAACGCCCGTGATGCGTGGCTGGTGCGGGCGACGCCGTTTTCCTGGGGGTGGGGTGGGGGTCAGGCTATGCCCCCCCCCACAGTCGGCGTTCTGTCCGCGCGCCGTCTGACCGTGCGTTGTTCGCGCGCCGCTGCGACGGGCAGTCGAGGGCCGGCGTCGCCAGCTTCGGCGCCGTGGTCCGCGCCTGCGAAGCGAGAGAGCCGAGACATCGCAGCAGGTTCT
Source organism: Prorocentrum cordatum (assembly GCA_963575745.1). Lineage (NCBI taxonomy): Eukaryota > Dinophyceae > Prorocentrales > Prorocentraceae > Prorocentrum > Prorocentrum cordatum. The sequence continues at coordinate 96,419 of CAUYUJ010018952.1, read as the reverse complement.
GGTGATTCCAAGACAATCCCGAGACTATGTTCAGGACCGGCGTCATCGACAACATCGCTAGAAGCAGTGCCTGTGCAGCGAGACAGACGAGACGCGGCGGCGAGCTTCGGGGCCGCTCAGCGAACAGCCGCGAGATGAAGCTGGATATCGTCGTCATCGGCGGCGGCGCGGGGGTCAGCGCGCGCGGTGCGAGATGGGCGCGTCGCGATAGCAGGCTTTAGCGTTGCGCGGCGAGATTCTCGGCGAGCGATTGCGCGGATGGGGCGAGGGGCCGGCGTCGTCGGCAACGGCGCGGGGGGCAGCGCCTGCGACGCGGGACAGTCCAGCGATTGCTGCAGGCTTCAGCGCTGCTATGCCCGCCGCCGCGAGAGGGGGGGGGAGAGAAAGAGAGAGTGAGAGAGAGAGAGAGAGAGAGAGAGAGAGAGAGAGAGAGAGAGAGAGAGAGAGAGAGAGAGAGCGGGAGCGATAACGATACATATATATATATATATATATATATGCATATATATATATACATATTTGTAGATCGATGAGAGGAGAGAGAGAGAGAGAGAGAGAGAGAGAGAGAGAGAGAGAGAGAGAGAGAGAGAGAGAGAGAGAGAGAGAGAGAGAGGAGAAGCAGAGAGAGAGAGCTTGGGGCCGGCGTCGTCAGCCGCGACGCTCTAGCAGATCGGGCGTGGCCGCGCGCCGCTGGGCTACGGCGCCCCGAGGGGGTGGGCGATGCGCCCGCGCTGAGGTCTGGCAGAGGACGCGATGATTGCGCGCCCGCGCTGGCCGCAGAGCCGACCCGCGCGCGAATCGCCGCCAGAGGCGCCGCGCTGTCCAGCTTGGGGGCCGCGGCGTCGCTGGGCGCGACCTCCCCGCGCGGGTCGGCAATTCGAATTGCGCGCAGGTCGCCGCCAGTGGGCGCCGCGCCAGGAGCGACGGGGGCGCCGTGGCCCGCGGCCTGAGCCTCGTCGATAGCTTCGACGCCATTGCGAACGCAGCGCCAGCTCCTAGACGGCGGCGCCGCGGCCGCGCCAACGGCTTCGCTTGTGGCCTCGCCGACGATGTCGCTGACGGCGTCGACCGTGGGGTGGCCGCTTGCAGGGGACGAAGGCCACCCGGAGCTCCTCGGCAGAGTGAGGGGCCGGCGCCGAGGGCCGCAGCCCCAGCGGCCGCGGCGGCGACGGAGCCCCGCGCGACCCAATCGGGGCGGGGCCACGCCGCCGCGCTGGCGGGGGAGCGGGCCGCCACGCGGACCAGTGGCGCGAGCGGAGCAGCCGCCCTGGGGCGCCGAGTTCCCGGGGTATACGTCGGGCTCGGCTCGAGGAGGTGCGCGTCGCGCGGGGCCCCGTGGTCGCGAAGCCCGGGGCCGAATGCGGGGGCCGGGGGGTCTTCCGCGGACCTGGCGTGCGAGGGGCAGCCAGATGGCGGCCGCGCCCCGCTTGGGCGCGCCAGAGACGTGGATGGCTCCGAGGCCGTGCGCGCCGACAGCTTCGCCGAAAGCTTTGCCAGTGGCCTCGCCGACGGCGGGCGGCCTGGAGCTCCGCCGACGGCCCCGCCGGCAGCCTCGCCGACAGCTTCGCCGACAGACTCGCCGACGGCCGGCGGCCCGCTGTCCGCGGAAGAGGGCGTCTATCTACGTGGAGATCAGTGCCGTGACCGAGAGGCGTGGCGAGCCTGGCGCTCCGTGGTCTCTTCGGTTGCGGCCGTCGGCGGCGGCTGGGTTTCGCCCTCGCGGCCCCGCGAGTCGCGGCGCCTTGGCGCCTGGCGCAGGGCAGCCTGGCTCGGCTGAGGCCTCGGCGGGGGGCCCCCGCGTGCTGGCGGGCGGCCGCCGACTGCCGCCGGGTCAGCGGGGGGCGACCCCCTGGCCGCTGCTCCGGGGGCGCGGCGATCCGGCGCGGATAGCGAGCCCAGCAGAGGTCCGTGGTCTCACCCCCGCGGCTCCGCTTGGCCGCGCGGTCGGCCTTGTGCGCGGCGGGTCGAACTTCTCCGCGCCTGGCTGGGGGGGCCTCCCCCCGATCCCGCGTTTCCTCCCTGGGGGCCCTGCGGCCGCCGCGGCGGGCGAGACCCCTCGGGGTGAGGCCCATGCGCTGCCCCCCCCTTCATCGGCCGATCGCCGTGACACGCGTCCTCGGCGGCGCCCTGGCGTGCCTCCGGGGTCGTCGGGAACTCCCGCCCTCCAGCGGGCGCCTCCGCGGCGGCTGCCCCCCGTCTGTCCGTGGGCCGCCGCCCCCCCGCTGCGAGCGGGGGTTGGCCGGGGCGGGGCGGGCGCCCCAATCGCCTTATTGTGGATGGGCGGGGCTTCCAGACAGCGCTCTCGCGGCGCTGCGGCTGCGCTCTGGCGCGCCTCCGGGGTCGCCCCGCGGCGGCGGCCGTTGTCCTTCCGCCGCGGGCGGGGGCGGTGGTCCGAGGGGGGGGCGCCCCAACCGCAGAGGGCCTTATGAGTGATGGGTGGGGTTTCTAGACCGCGCCCTCTCCGCCCTCGCGCGCGCGGGCGGCGCGGCGCGGGCGGGGGCGGCGGCGCCCGGCGAGGCGGCGAAGTGCAGCGAGGTGAAGTCGGGCGGGTTTCCCGCGCTAGCAGTGTCCCGGCTCTTCGCCCCCAGCGCCTCTCCTCTTCATGGTGCTTCGCCCCCGTCGCTAAAGAGGGGGCGTCGAGTTCCCGGGAGTTGCAGGGGCCATGCGCAGCGCGCGGGGCTCCCAGCGCCGCCGCCGCCACCCGTGAAAGAGGCGTCGCCGTCATTCTTTGTCTTTTGTACACGGCCACCGCACCGCTGGCAGGGCTCTGTGAGGATGCGCCCCCGTGTGCCTAGGCGTATGTGCAGCTTCTCGTTCTGCCCGACGTCTGCTGCAATTTGGGCGCAGACGCTCGGCCGATGTGAACAACCCACTCACCACCGTGGGGCATCAAGCTTACGGGAGTTGCAGGGGCCCTGTGCAGCACACAGAGCTCCCGGTACCGCCGCCAGTACTGAGGCATCACCGTCAATCCCTGTCCCTCTTTTAAACCGCCATAGTGTGCGAGGAAACGCCTTGATGTTCTGAGTCCGTGAGACTATTGTGACGTAGATTCTGACGAGGTATACTTACTTGTCTTGGGACCGTTGATTTCGTGATGTCCCCTCGACGGGTTCTCTTCATTCGAAAAGGCGTTGTGCGTGTACGTTGGAAAGAAATCGGGGGGATCGAGCCGCTCCCCCCATTCTTTTTCCAGGAGGAGTCGGGGGGGTCAGGGGCGGGGGTGTCAGGTGCGGGTCGGGCCCTCCCAACGCTCCCCCCGGCGTTGGCACGCGACGACGACGCGGATCGCGACGAGGATGGCGACGCACGGTGCTGACAAACGGTGACGACGAGCCCGCCGACGACGAAGACGTGTCCCGCCCGCCCAGCCGACCGACGGATTCGCCCACGGCGACGACACCGATGCCGGCGGCGGTGGGGGCGACGGCAGGCAATGGCGATGGCGATAGCGACGGCGCCCAGCGCCAGCAAACGACGACGACGTTGACGACGCCCGCGCGTACGTTCGACCGGCTTGCCCACGACGTGTCCCGCCCGCCCACCCAACCAATTGATTCGCCAGCAAACGACGACGGCGACGGCGATGGCGACGACGCCCGTAGCAACGAATGGCGACGGCGGCGGCGGATGCGACGGCGACTGCGACGTCTAACTACGACGACGGCGGCGGTGGCGGCGGCAAAGACGGCGGAGGCGGCGGCGGTGACGACGACGACGAAGACGACGACGACGACGACGACGACGACGACGACGACGACTACGATTTGCACGACGTCTCGGACGACGACGACGATGAGACGGACGATTGGACGACTCGGACGACGTCCGCGACGACCACGACGGCGACACGACGACCACGACGACGACGACCAAGACGAGGACTTCGGACGACGCGGACGACGACCATGAAAACCACGAAGACGACGACGACCACGACGACGACGACGACGACGACGACGACGACGACGACGACGACGACGACAGCGACCACGACGACGACGACGACGACCATAATGCGTGCGGGGGGGAGGGGTCGTTTTTCCTTCCGATTTTCGGAAACGGGGGGGATGGAGGGGTCCGACTCCCCGCGACTTTCGGCGGAAAGGGGGGCGAGGGGGTGGAACGGGAGAGTTCTCGCCGAGGCGAATTTGCGTCAGTGGGTTTTCGAGTGTGGTGGGCAGGTGCCAGGATGGGCGAGGTGGAAGACGTTTTCTCCTTATGAAGAGCGGGACGCAAAACTATTTTCTCATGCTCTTCTGTGGACGCGCGGGTGTTCGCCTACCCTCCACCTCAACATCATTTGTTTTGATGTTGCGTGTGTTTGCGCAAATCTCAAGCTCATATCAGGCGTTACTTTGTGACTGACTCGGGAGTGCCCGTTTTGTTGCTCCTGCCCATCCCTCAGCCTCGTCTTCTTCCCCTTCACGGCGGCGCCGCCGCCACCTCCCACGACGAACGAACCCACTTACGCATTGTCACTCGCTCGCTCGCTCCTCCGCTCTTGTTTTGTTTCTTTCGCAGACACGCGCCAGAGGCGCTCTATCTTTCCCCTCTCGTGCCTGGCTCAGGGACTTTTTATCCGCAGGCTCGTTGTTTTGCAAACTTGATGTGTTAAGGGCTTGAGGTGTTGCTTTCCTGGTCGTGCCAAGGCTTTCCCGGGCCATGGGGACGGGACTGGTCTTCGAACATCTCAGACTCCGTACCCTCCCCTTTCTGGGTGGACACCTTGTCAGACCCTTGGAGTGCTCGCTCGTCCTCCCCTCCCCTTTATGGCGATCGCGAAGTCGGATCGGACGCACCGGCTCGCTCGCTCCTCCCCTCCCCCTTGTGCTTATGCATGTTTGCTCGCTCGCTGCCTCGCTTATGCATGCTCGCGTACGCATTCTCGCTCGTTTGCTCGCTCCCCGGACCCCCGATGCGTGTATTTTTGTTCTCTCACAACGTCGACCCTACGAGGTCTGGACTCCCTCCCCGGGACAGGCTTGTCATCCTGAGCCGTTTTCTGACGGCCCCGATGCCCGGTGAGGGCCCGGTGTTGCCCCTCCCTCCATCGTACCTCCCTATCAAGTCATGGAAGGTCGAGAAGATAGCGTGAAGAAATAGCACAGGCGGCGCATGCGAGAGGTCAAGACGAATAGTGGATGTGACGCTGGATGCAAACAGGTAGGCAAGAGTCTGTAGATATTAAATATGTTTACTGGTTTCGGCAGTCCACAGTGGGACTCGTCCTGGGGATGTGTCTCCTACCGACGTGCCAAAATGGCCGCGAACATAAACACCAATATCACAGAGGTGGGTGGGGCAATGCAAAGGGGCTGGCACATACGTAGTGGCCGGCCTAAGTATTGGCGGTTCTGAGGGCTGGTACATGCGTGATGAATGCCCTAGGGTATCTGGCTGTGTACTTCTCCTCCTCCTAATCTCCCGCCACCTCTTACGCACCCATCCCCCATATGGCCGGCGCTGCCAGGCCTGGGTAAGAGGTGGCTTAGTACAAGGACAGGTTGGCAGTGTACCAGAAACGCGAGGCTAAAGGCGACGAGTGCAAGCTTGGCGGCAATTCTTGCGCAGCTACCCAGGGTTTTTGGGGTTTTTGTTCCCCTAACCACCTGGACCTGGGGCCGCGTGCTTTTTGTCCTCCTCCTCCTCCCCCTCCTCTCCCTCTTCCCTCCTTCCCTCTCTCCCTCCCTCCCGCTCCTCATCCCTCCCGCTCCTCCTCCCTCCCCCTCCCCCTCCTCCTCCTCCCTCCTCCTCCCTCCTCCTCCTCCTCCTCCTCCTCCCTCCTCCTCCTCCTCCTTCTGGGAGGACGCCCTTGACCTGTCGATGCAGACCCTGGAGGCGGACGCGGACCGGCGCAGGCGCCCCTCGAGCGAGGGCCTCGGCACCTCGCGGCGGCGCAGGACCGCGGCCGCCCGCCCTCTACGCGCGCGGAGGGGGGCCCCCCCCGCGGGGTGCAGTCGGCTCGAGCTCGGGGTGCGGTGGGCTCGCGTCGTGTCGGCTGGCGGCGACCCCGCCGCTGGCGTCCAGTCAGGAGCCTCCCCGCTGGGGACACGGAATTTCGGGGGTGGACAGAACCCCCAACAGTGACACGTCGATTAGTGAATTGTCCTCCTTCGGTTCTCGAGAGGGCGCCGCGGCCGTCATTTTCCAGGCTCGCGCCCGCCAGGTTTGGGCCTCGGGTCGTTTTCACTAAACCACGTTTTACTAAAGGGAGGTCTGTCCGTCCCCGAAGAATGTTGAGCGACCGGACGAGTCGGAAACACGGCCGATCGTTCGAGGTGGAACGATCCCCGCGGTGTCAGGAACCAGCGCTGAAGTCGGCACGACACGAACCTGCCGCAGCCCGCCCTCCGGGATCCGCGGAGGGGTGGGGGGGGGGAAGGGCCGACCCCGTCGCGCTGCAGAACAAAATCACGTCGGCAGGTTTTCGAGCCCTGCTTAGCTTCCGGTCCCCGAGGGCCCTCACCGAGGCCTCGGGTAGGGGGCCACGTGCGAACCCTACCCGGGTCCACGAGACGACCGAGGATGAGAGGAGTGGGCTCCCACCGGGCGCCGTCGGCTCGAGCTCGGGGGCCCGCCCGCCGAGGATTCGAGGGAGGGAGGACCCCGTGAGCATCTCTCTGCTTCCTCCCCAGGGTGGCGCTCGCTGCCCGGGTCAACTCTCGGAGGCGGCCAAGAGTCTGGACGCCCGAGATGGGTATACGGAAAGAGTGGGTGCGATGCCCAGCAGCAGTTCCTGTTCACTCTGAGCAGGGCCCGCTGTCCGCGCCGCCGCGGCCCGTGTCCACTCGAGGGAGAAGGCCGCCCGCTCAACAGCGGCCGCTGTTGGTTTGGGACAGCATTTGTTGTTGGGCATTGTGCCCATTTTTTCCGTACCCACTTCGGGTGTCCAAAGAGAGGGGGATGGTGATAGAGGGGGGGGGATATCCTGGCCATGGTCCTGGTGTCTCCAGGGAACTCATGGCCCCGAGCTACATTCTGAAAGCCGTCCGCCCTCCCTTCGTGAAGCTGTCTGAATCAAGGGTATAAAAAACGCCCCTACCCTGGTTTACGCTGCGCTGTGCGCTGAAACTCCTGTGGGCTGACAGGGTAAACCCTGCGTGATGTGCCGCGTCCTGGCGGCTCTAGGCTTCGGGGATTCCCAGGAGGTTCGCAGACCACGCACTTGTAACCCATGGGGGGGGGTCTTTTTTTAAGCCCTCAACTCAAGACGAACGTGCGTGGCACTCGGGCGAGATGCACACTGTGGCAGCGCCCCGCCCCCCTCTCCGTGGAACGGTGGCAAACTTTTGAGACGAGTGTGCGCGGCGCTGAGTCGAGAGCAGCATTTCGAGAACCGTCCGCCCTCCATCCGTGAAGCTGTTGCAGGCTTTTACGACGACTGTGCGCTCGCGCGAGAGCCACACTGTGACAACCGTCCCGTCCGCCATCCGTGAAGCTGTTGCAGATTCCACGCTTGAGGATCACAAGTCGCGAGGAAGGTCCAGGGGAAACGCCTGTCCCGCCCTACCGATGCGCCTCGGGGTGCGAAAGGGAGGAGTTATTTAATCGCTTCGCTCATTCCGCCGGCCCGTATTGGTGCACGGCTGTCGAGTGCCAGTGTGATCGTTGTCAATGGGGTGCTGCTGGGTCGTTTTTTTGTTTATGGATGGCTGGCTTTGGGTGATTTCGCCGGCGGGAACCATTCTTTGCCCGCCTGAACTTTCTGTTTCGGAAGGTGGCGGCTCGTGAATACGATCGCAGGGAACAAGACAACATTCTGCAGTTTCCTTTTTGCATTCTTCGGGCTCCTTGTCGCTTGTTTGGCCTCTTAGGAGCCTCTTGGGGCGTCCAGGAGGCCTCTTGGAGCGGAAGGCTCGGATTTTCGGTTCGTGGTCTCCATCTTGGGCCTCTCTTGGGGCCCTCTTGGGGTCCTTTTGGACCGTCTTGGGCGCCTCTTGGGATGTCTTGGGGCTCTCATGGACGGTCGTGGGCCTCTTGGAGGCCTTTTGGGCCGTCTTGGGGTGGTCTTGGAAGCTTCTTGGGCCGTCTTGGAGCGTCGGAAAGGCGAAAAGGCGAGGAAGCCAAAAACCTTGAAAGACCCAATGGAAATGAATGGTTTTGGCGCTATGAGGCTTCGTGGACGTTCATTGGGATCTCGTTGGATGTCTCTCGAGGGCTTCTTGGAGACTCTCGGGAGTCGTTGTCGAGCCTCTTGGGGTCTCTTTCGGGCCCCTTGTCGCCTTTTGGGGCCTCTTGGGGGCCTCTTGGAGCCTCCAGGAGGCCTCTTGGAGCGGAAGGCTCGGATTCTCGGTTCGTGGTCTCCATGTTGGGCCCCTCTTGGGGCCCTCTTGGGGTCCTTTTGGACCGTCTTGGGCGCCTCTTGGGATGTCTTGGGGCCCTCTTGGGCGGTCTTGGGGCTCTCTTGGAGGCCTCTCGGGCCGTCTTGGGGTGGTCTTGAAGGCTTCTTGGGCCGTCTTGGAGCGTCGGAAACGCGAAAAGGCGAGGAAGCCAAAATCCTTGAAAAACCCAATGGACATCAATGATTTTGGCCTCTTGGGGCTCTCTTGGAAAGGGTCGGGGCTCTCTTGGGACGTCTTGGAAGCTTCTTGGGCCGTCTTGAGGCCGTGTTTGGCGGCTTGGGCCGATCGTTCGGTGATTCGGAACCCTCTTGGACCGTCTTGGAAGCCTGTTGGGGCCCTCTTGGCGCGCTCCGGGGAGCGTGGAAGACCGCACCCAGGAGGACAACCATCTCTGACCCGAGTTTGCTGGGAGTGTCCCGGGACCTTTCCGGGGTACTTTCCGGCCGGGGACCCCCAGGGGCCGCTCCGCGCGCGCGAAGTATAAAGTTATTGTTAACCAGTTACCGAAGATCTTAGCACGCCTCTGCCCCTTTGGGCCGGCGAACTTATATGGAATAGGGATGGAGGAGGAGGAGGAGGAGGAGGAGGAGGAGGAGGAGGAGGAGGAGGAGCAGGAAGAGCTGGTGGTGAGGGGGTGCGAGAAGAGGAAGTGGAATGGCGATGACGGGGACGGACAGGAGGGGTAGGAGGAAGACGACGAAGATGAGGTTGAGGAGGGGAGTGGGAAGGGAGGCCATGAGGCGGACAGGAAGAGGACGTTTCGACGGAATTCTAGACACTTCGCGAAACCCCACCTGCTGATCCAGATACGGTGCCCAGGCGAGTTGCCCTGATCAGGAATGTGGAGAAGCATGCAGTGGAGCAGGCTGGGGAAGCCGCCATCGCCAAAGAAAGGGAGGATGGAGGAGTAATCGGAGGAGGAGGGGAAGGGGGAGGAGGAGGAGGGAGGATGAGGGAGGAGGAGGAGGAGGAGGAGGAGGAGGAGGAGGAGGAGGAGGAGGGAGGAGGAGGAGGAGGAGGAGGAGGAGGAGGAGGAGGAGGAGGAGCAGGAGGAGAGGAGGAGGAGGAGGAGGAGGAGGAGGAGGAGGAGGAGGAGGAGGAGGAGGAAGCGGAGGCGGAGGCAGAGGAGGCGGAGGCGGAGGGGAGGAGGAGGAGGAGGAGGAGGAGGAGGAGGAGGAGGAGGAGGAGGAGGAGGAGGAGGAGGAGGAGGAGGAGGCGGAGGAGTGGAGGAGGAGGGAGGAGGAGGAGGAGGAGGGAGGAGGAGGAGGAGGAGGAGGAGGAGGAGGAGGAGGAGGAGGAGGAGAGGAGGAGGAGGAGCAGGGGAGGAGGAGGAGAGGAGGAGGAGGAGGAGGAGGAGGAGGAGGAGGAGGAGGAGGAGGAGGAGGAGGAGGAGGAGGCGGAGGCGGAGGAGGAGGAGGAGGAGGAGGAGGAGGAGGAGGGCGAGCAGAATGGCCAGAAGCCTTGTGGATACCCCTCGGGATCGCGTCGGATGTTTCTCGAGAGCTTGTTGGTGTTCACTTGGAGCGCCTACGTAGGGGGCCTCTTGGCGGTCCTGGGGGCCTCTTCGAGCGTCTTGGGTGCCTCGGGGGAGCCTCTTTGGGACCTCTTAGGGGGTCTCTTGGGAGTCGAGTCTCTTGGGAGTCTCTTGGGGGCCTCTTGGGGCCTCCTGGGCACCTCTTTGGGCTCTCTTGGGGCACTCTTGGGGGCCTTGAGGGCTATCTTGGGACAATCTTGGAGGAGTTCGATCTTGGAGTACCCCCCTAAGCAGGAGGCCAATGTGGGCCCCAAACCAGTGTAAGATCAATGATTTGTGACTTCTCGCCGAGGTCGCGTTGGACGCTCCAACGCTTCGCGGACCACCCCCCCCCGTCCAGGTCCAGGGGTAGGGGGTACGGGGAGGGGTATAGTACGCACCTTCCCGCAGGGGAAGAAGGGGGTTGGACAGAAGACCTCCCCTAAACCACTCAAGCCCTAAAGGGTTGGTGTGATTTCACCACCGCCGTAGCTGTATCCAACTCCGAGAGAGGAACGAGAAGCTGATGGCGAAGCTGAGGGATCTGCACGTCGGCGCCACGGGCAATGAGGATCCTCCTCCCTCCCTTCCTCCCTCCTCCCCCCTCGTCTCCTCCTCCTTCTTCCTCCCTCTTCCCGCCTCGAACATTTCCCGCTATCTCTTCTCCACAGTTGCATACAGCCTGTTCTAGTCACTCTCGTGGTTGCGGTCAGCCTGGGAATCCCCCCCCCCCCTCCTGCCCCTCCTCCTCCGCATCCTCCTCAGGGCTTCGGCGGCTCCGCGCCGCACCCCGTCCCCCGCTACGCGGGCGGAGACTAGCGAGGAGGCGGCGGCTCCGAGGCGCATCCCGCCGACGGCGGGCCGCGCCCGGAGGCCCCGCCTCGGCGCGCTCGCCGCCAGCGACGGCCTCCGCCGCGCCGCAGCGGCCGTCTCTCTTCTCGGGCGGCCGCCGCTCGGGCGGTGCCGGCGTGCGCGCTCGGCGGGCTGCGCGGGGGCGCGGGGCGGCCCGGCCCTGGGCAGCGGGACCTGCCCCGCGGGCTCGGCCCCCCGCGGCGTGGGCAGGGGCGAGGGCAGCTGTCGAGGAGCAGGAGCTTCGGAGGTCTACAGGCCTCCTGCCCTGACGCGTCGATGAGCGAGTTCGCCGTTTTCGGTTCGCGGGAGGGCGCCACGGCCGTCATTGTTGCGGGTCCAGGTCCGTCGGTTTCGGTCCCAGGCCGTTTTCACTACAAGGAGGTTTGTGAAAGGGAGGTTTGTCCACCGCCGAAGCAGGAACTGGCATGTGCATGATTTCTCGACGCCTCCCTGGCGGGCCCCCCTGGCGGCGCCTCCGGCGCGCCGGGGGGGGGGGGCGCCAGCACCGAGCCAAGAGAGGCGCGTGGGCCTCCGAGGAGTTGCGGCTGGCGTCTGGGGAAGCAGCGTGCGACGTGGCGCCCTGCCGGCCTGCTCGTGGCACGCTGTCCCTCGCCCCGGGGGCGGCTTGCACCGACGAGGCCCCTGGCGGAGGGAGATGGCGCGCACAGGAGGGGCCCTGGCGGGTGGACCGCCTCACGGGCACAGCGTGCCTCTCTCAGGGGCAGAAAAAAACGCCACTGCCCTGGTTTACGAGGCGCCGTGCCCTGAAACTCCTGTGCGCTGACAGGGTAAGCCCTGCGTGATGTGCCGTGTCCTGGCGGCTCTAGGCTCTGGGGGTTCCCAGCCAGGAGGTTGACAGACCACCCACTCGTAACCCAGGGTAGGGCCGTTTTTTCATCCCTCGACTCTCGGAGGCCGGTGTCGCACGCTACCTTTCCAGCGCCAGCAGTGTGCCCTGTGCCGCTCTTTTCTTCCTCCACGCCTGGCCCCCCCCAGCAGCGAGTCTCACCCGGCGGGCTCGGCCTTCAGAGCGTGGGGGGCAGCCTGGCCCTCGGCGACGGTGAGCCTAGGGGCCCCCGTGCTCGACCGCAGCGGCGCACCGCAGTTCTCACCCGAATTTCTGGAAGCGCCCGGGGTTGGAGGGGCCTGGCCCTCGTGCTCCTTCTCCGGGTGCGCTTCCTCCCTGTCGGAGGCCTGGGGAGTTTGGCACCCCTGCACCAATGATTGTCGGCGGTTGCGTCCGCCGAGGGGAAGGGATCCCGATCTCGGTGATGGCGGTGTCAGTCGGGCTTCCCGATCAGGAGGCCGGAAGATAACCGCCAGCACCGACATCCAGGATCATCATCTCCCCGGGGAGGCAGCACCCTGTGCTGGTGTTGGCGTTGGTGCCCGTCTCCAGGCCTCCAGCCTTGTTCTCAGCGGCAGCGTTAGGGGGGGATGGGCTCAGGGGGGGACGCATCGACCGCGGATCGCCCATCCCTCGCCGAAGGGTGCCCGGTAGGCCGCCCCGCCCAGGTGTATTTTTTCGTTCTTCGCTGTCGGGTGCCCATCGACGATGCATCGGCCGTGTATCGCAAATTCCAGCTCGACGGCCTCCCACCCCTCAGCTGGTTCCCCCCTAGCGTTTCCCCTTGTGCTCTGAGGTCGGCAGGTTCTTCAGCCAGTATCTGCGGTAGGCAGGCCTCTCAGACCCGCAGTGGGCCAATATCCGCTGGCCCCCTCATTCGCGTCGTGCCTGCGTGTGTGTGTGTGTGTGTGTGTGTGTGTGTGTGTGTGTTTGTGTAGCTACTCAGGGAGTAGGTTTCAGAAGCTAGTTGGAAGAGAACGAAGGTTGTCGATCTTGGCCGAAGGAAGCCAGATAGCTTGCCCCGAGTCGCTCGCGCACCCCCTGTCCACCCAGCCCGCCCCGTCCGAAGCATTGAAATTCGCATTTCCTTGGGGAGGTCTCGGAGCGCGCAACGGCCGCATACCTCTGGTAACTTGCGGGTCGAGGGGTTCTCTAAGAGCAGAGGACGTGGGAAGTGGGTCTCACGCTCTTGAAGAACGACGCTGAAACTATTGGGCTCTCTCGGGAGAGGGCTTGGGGGGGTCGCCTGAGTGATCCTTCAGACACTTATTGGGACTGTTGGTCGTCTTGGAAGGTGTTCGAACCATCTGCGGATTTACAGGCCGCCTTGGGCAGTTTTGGGCTGCCTTCGAGATGCCTTTGGTCTGGTCTTTTGGTCACCTGGAGGCCATCGTGATTGATGTGTTGGGGCCGTCTCGGGGAGGGCCGTGCGCACGTCTTGGGGAACTTCTCCAGGGTCTTCGGTCATCTCCCAGTTCCCCTCGCGTTGTGAAAACAATCACGACGGGAGGTTTTTCGTTATTTTCAGCTTCTGGGGGCCCTTACCAGGCCACTGGACAATCGAAACACGACTCAGTATTTAAACCTGGTCCCGAGGAAGGGGTCCAGACCTCTGGGGGTCGACGTTGTGAAACAATCACGACGTCGGGGTCTGGGTTTGTAGCTTCCTTGGGTTGCCCTGGAGGCGTAATGCTGCCTTTGGGTGGCCCCGCACCGTCTTGGGCCCGTCTTGAGCTTCTCCGAGGCGCGTCTCTGGGATGAGGGGTGGAAAGGAAGCGCTGGTAGGTGGAAGCCAGCGTGGACCCCAAACAGGAGATTCTTGCACTGGACGTGCGTTCTGTGTGGCGCAATATTTGCAGTGCAAGCTGTGTGGAGCAAGCAATGTGGTGCAGTCTGTGGGGGGTGCAACTTATCGGGTGCAGTACATAATGAATACCTTAAAGTCGTGAGCTCCGATGCTCGTCCTCAAGTCTAATGCTTGAGCAAATATCCCATCCATCCGCCCACAGCGTGATGGCACCATTCAACTTTCGTAATGACGCGAGGAGCCCTCTCATGCAGGTCTGTGTCTCAGGCGAGTGCTGCTGAGGCTGCTAATCATGGTGATGCTGCTGAAATGACGCGCGGAGCCCTCTCATGCAGGTCTGTGTCTCGGGCGAGTGCTGCTGAGGCTGCTGATCATGGTGATGCTGCTGAAATGACGCGAGGAGCCCTCTCATGCAGGTCTGTGTCACGGGCGAGTGCTGCTGATCATGGTGCTGCTGCTGCTGCTGCTGCTCGGGAATATGGTTACTTTTGCTGAAGGCGCTAAGGTGTCAGTAGTTTGTTGCATTTGTTGGATCTTCACTAGTTGTTGCATCATTCCGAGATGCGCGTGTTGAGTCGCGCACATATGGCCCGCACGGTACTCATGCGCCTCGCATGGTATTGTTTGATTGGGATGAGGAGGGGATGCGATACCAGCCTTCTGGCATCAAAAGAACGACCGTGCGGACTATTGACGAAACGTGATTGGCCCACGGACTCGGAAACGGATTTAGAGCAGCGATGCAGGGGAACGTTTCCGAGCACCTCAATTGGGCGATGACCAGTGGCAATGTTGAAGGTATCAGCGTTGACGGTACTCTGCCAAGGGCTGTGTCGTGCTGCTCTGCGTTGTGCCGCGCCGCGTAGTGACGTGCGGGGGACACGGCACGGAACGTGCCACTGGAAGTGCTAGGGGACGCGCCAGGGGACATGCCGCGTCGAATTGTGCCGTGCGCTACTGCATTGTGGATCAAGCCGTCTTTGGCGTCAGAATCTTGACCGATCTGATTTGGTTGTCAGCTCGAGCTATCCGAGCGCATAGTTCGGGTCAGTTGCCATCGAAACGCGCGGGGCGCTCGACCAGCTCGAGCTCAAGATCCGATTGAGTTCGGCAGCCCTCGGCTGTGACACCATGCCAATCGTTATATCAGCGCGTTTGCCCCTCAGTCCCGCAGTCGGAAGGATCTAGTGGGATGCGACCATGCGCGAATTGGCATGGTATGCTTTGCACACGATGCCGATCGCGACTCGTGGAGGCGAGGTGATAAATCTGTCCTTGTCAATCTGTAGGGCAGGAGCTCGATATTGTCGTTAGCCAGCGTGGACCCCCACACAGTTAGACAATGCAGTTTGGAGGTGATAGCTATGCGGAGCAAGCTATGCAGTGATATCACTGCTGTGGTGAAAGTTGTGCGGTGCGAGATCGGTTGTGTAAGCTAGCTTGTGTGAGCTATGTGTTGTGAGCTATGTTGTGTGAGCAGTGTTCTATGAGCCATTTGGCGTAAGCTTTGTGGTGCGAGCTATGCTGTATCAGCCATGATGTCCATCCAGGGCACGCGGCGTTTTGCCTCTGGGGCCCTTGCCCCCCCCCACGCCTGGGGCCCGTTGGAGCCCCCAGGCCGCCTTGCAGTGCCCCGCAGCTGTGCGGGGGCGTGGGGCAGGCCTGCCTCCCGGGTTCGAAGCCGTGGGTCTGAGCTCCCTTCCTCTGCCTGGGACCCCAGGGCTCCTCGATGGCAGGAGGCGGACACCCTGCGAGCTGGTGCCGAAGCAATCGTCGAGGCAGATGGACGGATGCCGAGGCAGGTGCGGGGGTAGGTGCTGAGGTGGGTGCTGAGATAGATGCCGAGGCACAGCAAGGCTGGGCAACTTTCCCAAGGGTGCTCTTGCATCCCTGCCTCCTCGGAGCATCCTTGGCCGCTTTCGCTGGCCGCCGCGTCTCGCTCGCAAAGTGTCGACGTGGCCTTCCAAGGCCTTTGTACCCTTTTCGTGCGTCCTTATTACACGGGTTGACGACTGGTGCCGAGGTAGATGTTGGGGTCAGGTGCCGCGATCAACGCCGAGATAGACGGTGCGTCCGCGCTGTGCGCTCAGCCTTGCAGTGACGGCTGCTACTCTCGTGCCGTGGGCTTTGCAGTCTTTTTTCGGTGCCTGCCTTCGGGTGCAATCTCCCATCTCTCCTTCGAGGGTGGGGGCGAATGGGGAAGGGGAGATGGCCCGATCCCTGGTCGCAGCGGGGCTTTCCCAAATCGTGGCGGGCGCATCACACCCCAGTGACCCCTCGAGGGGTCGGCGGGTCTCCTTGCCTGTGGCGGTGATGATCAATAATTGCTCTTGCGGCTCGTGCGCTGTGATTGATGCAGCTGCTTCTTGTACGAGTCCGCGCAAATCTAGTTGTTGGTGCAGCTGTTCCTTTTCGTCCTTTACCTTGGCGCCTTGCAATGTGCCCTTCAGTTTCCCTCGTCAGGTTGCCACATGGGCACCCCTGGCTGCCCACGCATCCGTTCAGATGCTTGGCTCTGCTTGCTTGCTACAGCTACACCTGCGCTGTGACTGGAGCAGTACCTTCTAGGAGCCCGTTAGATCTTCATAGACTCTGATCGGATGTGGCATTCCTGCTCTCCTTCTCAACATTTTACTCTCATCGCTCCGCCTCCCGCTCTTCCCCCCCTCCTCGCTCATCCTCATCCGCTTCCCCCTCCTCTCATTGTTGGCCAATGGCAATTCTTGACGCGTCACGTATCCCTACATCGCCAGGTGAGATGCCTTGATCAGGGAAGTGTAGAAACATGCAGTGTAACAACCACCTTGGAAACGGGTTTTCTCGGAGGTCTTTTGGAGCCATATTGGGTCTCTCTCTCTGGGCTTTCGCGGAGCCTGTTGGGGCTCTATTTGGGTTCTCTTGGGGGTCTCGGGGCCTTCTTTGGGGCTTCTTAGGGGGTCTGGGAGGCCTCTTGGGGCACTTTTGGACTCCATGATTCCACCAGAGGGGGGTAACGGACTGAGATCCCGCCCTCGGAGGCTAAACAAGGACGTCTGGAGGTCCTCTAGGAGCGCTCTTGGGGCGCTGTTGGGCACTCTCGGGTCTCTCTTGAGGACCTTTCGGGGCTCTTCTGGGGGGTCTTGGGGCCTTCCTGGGGCTGCTTGGGGCGGTCTGGGGGCCTCTTGGCCGTCTTGGCCCCCACGGCTCAACAAAAAGGGGGGGTAATCAATTCAGGTCCCCCCCTGGTTGCGCAATCTTTGCGTCTTGAGTCCATCTTGAGTCCCTCTTGGGTCGCTCTTGGGGCGCTGGCGTATTTGGGGCTTTCTTTCGGCCCTCTTGGGCCCCTGGGGCTCTCTTGGGCCGTCCTGGGGCCATCTTGAGGCCTTCGGGGCCCATCGGAAGCGAACAGGCGATAACGTAACATGGTCGACCTGCGAACCCGGGAAAGGGATATATATATATATATATAGACATGTGAAGCGCGGAAATTCTTCAAAGCACCAAATTTGGACGACGGGCAAGTGCAATGTTCAAGGTAGCGATGGTGATGTACAGTGCCACGGGCTGTGCTGTGCTGAGCTGTGCTGTGATGAACTGAGACGCGCCATGCCGCAATGCAGAACCGTGGTCTATTGCATTGTGGATCAGGTCCTCCGTGGCGTCAGAACCCCGATCGAACTGATCTGGATCTTAAGCTCGAGCTGTCTGAACGCATAATTCGATCTGGCCGCAATAGGAACGCGCTTGGCGCTCGACCAGCTCGAGCTCAAGATCCGATTCGATTCGGAAGCGGGACGAACCGAAAGGAGGCGAATCTGAAGACTTCTGTGCTCTGTTGCAACGTGGATCAAATCGTTCCTGGCATCCGAATCCTGACAGAAGTGAGCTGTGCCTCAAGCTCGAGCTGCCTGGGCGCATTGTTCGCCCAGAACTGATTGCAGTCGAGACCTTATGAACGGATTCTGCTCCGCAACCGGTCGAAATGAGAATGGGAGGTCCAAACCGAGGCGAATTGCATCGAGACGGGGCGGGCCGAAATGCCGACGACGACAACGACAGCGGACGGCAACGACCGCGACCGCGGTTCCAGCTCGGGGCCACTATGATAGATACCCACCTGGGTGGCCTGGACACGTGAAAACGCGTGGTTCTAGCTCGAGTCCACCAGATTAGATGCCCCAGTGGAGAACATGGGAACCCACCAGCCGAAGAACCTTCGCCAGGCCACTGCGCATCCGGTGTAGATTTATGGATTTTGGCCGGCTCTCGCGGGCCCCGCGCTGGGGGCTCCCAGGCGACCATATGCTAGATATCCCCTTCGTGGGTGGCTCGTACGCGTGATTTCACACGGTTCCAGCTCGGGGCAGCCAGGTTAGATACCCCCTTGTGTAGCTTGAGCAGGTGAGGTGAATACAAGCGGTTCTAGCTCGGGACCACCGTGTTGGATACCCCACTGGGTGGCCTGGACACGTGAAAACACGTGGTTCCAGCTCGGGGCCACAATGTCAGATGCCTCTATGGGTGGCCTGGACACGTGGAAACACTTGGTTCCAGTGATGATCAAGAGGCAACCATCTTCGATACCCCCTTCCGTGGGTGGCCACACACGTAAAAAGCACATGGTTCCAGCTCGGGGCAACCATGTTAGATACCCCTCTGGATGGCCTGGATACGTAAAACACGTGGTTCCTGCTTGGGGCTACCATGTTAGATACCCGGGTGGCCTGGATATGTAAAACGCATGGGTTCCAGCTCGGGACCACCATGTTAGATAATCCCCTGGGTGGCCTGGACATGTGACAACACGTGGTGGCCTGGACACGTGAAAACATGTAGTTCCAGTTCGGGGCCACCATGTTCGATATCTCCTTGGGTGGTTTGGACACGTGGAAACAGTTGGTTCCAGCTCGGGACCACCATGGTAGATACCCCCCTGGGAGGCCTGGACACGTAACATCCATCATGTTAGATACTCTTCTGGGTGACCCGCACATGTAAACAAGCACATGGCTCCAGCTCGAGACCACCATGTTAGTTACCCCAAGGGAACACCTGGACAATAACCAGCCGAAAAAACTCTGCAAACTTATTACACATCTGGTGCCGACTTATTGATTTAATGGGTGGCCCGCACACGCGAAAGCACATGGTTCCAGTTCGGGGCAACCAGGTTCGATACCCCTCTCGGTGGCCTGGACACGCAACAACTCGTGGTTTCAGCTCGGGCCAGCATGTTAGATACCCCACTGGGTGGCCTGGACAATTTGAAACACGTGGTTCCAGCTTGGGGCCACATGCTAGGTACCTTTCTGGGTGGCCTGGACACGTGTAAAAACGTGGGTCAAGTTCGGGACCACCATTTTAGGTACCCCCTTGGTGGCCTGGACACGTGAACACACATGGTTCCAGCTCGGGGCCACCATGTTCGATATCTCCTTGGGTGGTTTGGACACGTGGAAACAGTTGGTTCCAGCTCGGGACCACCATGGTAGATACCCCCCTGGGAGGCCTGGACACGTAACATCCATTATGTTAGATACTTTTCTGGGTGGCCCGCACATGTAAACAAGCACATGGTTCCAGCTCGAGACCACCATGCTAGTTACCCCAAGGGAACATCTGGACAATAACCAGCCGAAAAAACTCTGCAAACTTCATCTGGTACCGACTTATTGATTTAATGGGTGGCCCGCACACGCGAAAACGCATGGTTCCAGTTCGGGGTAACCATGTTCGATACCCCTCTCGGTGGCCTGGACACGCAACAACTCGTGGTTTCAGCTCGGGCCACCATGTTAGATACCCCACTGGGTGGCCTGGACAACTTGAAACACGTGGTTCCAGCTCGGGGCCACATGCTAGATACCTTTCTGGGTGGCCTGGACACGTGTAAAAACGTGGGTCAAGTTCGGGACCACCATTTTAGGTACCCCCTTGGTGCGCAGTCTATAAGACAAAACAAATGTTTCGTTCGAGGCATCCTCAACCAAGTTCTGCAAAACAAGCGTTTCGCACGAGGCATTCGCAACAAACGCATACATGTACTTTATTTACCAATCGGAATTTCACAAACCAGCGTTTCCCCCAAACCAGCAGTTCCCTCGGGACATCCTCAACATGTGGTCCGCCAGCCCTGCGCGACCCTGTCATTCAGTGCAGAAACATTCCGCCGGTCCTACGCAAGTCGAGGCCGGGGGTAACATCGAGCAATAGAGATCCTTGGGCCAGAACTTTCCGGGAAACATGATCGACCCACGAACCCGGAAAGGGATTGAGAATTGTGAGGCATGGAACCGTTTCTAAGGATCGCATATGCAATTGGGCGATGCCAGGGGGACATGCCAGGGGGACGCGCCACGGAATGTCCCAAGGGACGCGCCAGGGGATGTGCTAGGGGGCGTGCCATGGGAACGCACCGCGGGGCGTGCCAAGGGGACGCGCTACGGAACTTGCCAATGGACGTGTCACGGGACGTGCCAGGGGACTCGCCGCGCGACGTGCCAGGGGGACTGGGGGACTCGCCACGGGACGCGCCACGGACGTGCCAGGGAACATGCCAGGCGACGCGCCAGGGGACGTGCCAGGGAACGCGTCAGGGAACGTGCCACGGGACGTCCCTGACTCAGGGCCAGGATCCTTCGTAAATTACGCTGCGTCCGCTCTCCGAGGGCCACGATCCATTGCAAATTACGTTGCGTTCGCGCCTCTTGGGCCACGATCCTGTGTAAACTACGCTGCGTCCGCTCTCCCTGAGTCACGATCCCTCGTAGCTTGCGCTGCGTCCGCGCTCCCAGGGCCGCGCTCCCTCGTGAATGACGCTGCGTCCGCGCTCCCAGGGCCACGCTCCCCTAGTAACTTACATGGTGTCCGCCCCCACAGGGCCAGGATCTGGCGTCCCCGCTCCCAGGGGCCGCGATCCACTGTAAGTTCCACTGCGTCCGCGCTCCCTTGGCCACGGTCCACTGCAAATTGCGCTGCGTCCGCTTTCCCTGGGTCACTACAGTTGGGGCGTTGACCTAAGGAACCCTTAATAAGGAACGAGGCCCCTTTTTTCTATAAGTTAAACTTCGATTCCCCATCGAAAACACGAGGAACACCTGAGGCAAGCTGTGAAACACTTAAGGAACGCGGAGCCCCTCCCCAACGAAAAGGGTTGCTTCTTCAGCGACCCGACTGTATCCCTTGTGAACTACGCTGCGTCCGCGCTCCCAGGGCCGCGCTCCCTCAGGAATTACGCTGTGTCCGCGCTCCCAGGGCCACGTTCCCCCGTAAATCATGTGGAGTTCGAGCTCGCCAACACCACCTGGGCATCCTGGGGCGCCCAGGCAGGCCGTTCAAGTTCTGCAGCATGAGCGCTGGTGCTCCAGGAAACCTCTTCGCCACCCTCGACATTTGATCGGCTCCTCTTTCGTGGAACTTGGGGGCCGAGCCAGTCAGCCCCTCCTCCTGCCCTCCCGCTGAGCGGCTTCTCGTGGCAACGGCAGGCGAAGATCGAATCCTCTCGGCGAGCAGGACAGCCACTATTCTCAAGGGCATAACAATCGCCCGTGCCCTGGTTTACGAGGCGCTGTGCGCTGAAACTCCTGTGGGCTGACAGGGTACACCCTGCGTGATGTGCCGCGTCCTGGCGGCTCTAGGCTTTGGGGGTTCCCAGGAGGTTTACAGACCATGCACTTGTAACCCAGGGTAGGGTCGCTTTTTCATCCCTCAATATTCGTCCGTCCGATTCTCACGTTTTCGGCAGGGGTGCGCCTGCGACGCGCACCCAGTGGGCCAAGCAATTGTCTCCGTGTCAGCCCAGAGGGGACCCAAGGCTGCTCGGAGGTAATCTGCAGAGGCCGTGGGAGGCCAGGCATCCCACCACAGGAAAACCCATGTAATGTTGTCCTGGCCCGTTTCGGGCCATAGTTTTGGTTCGGTCTTCAAGGGGTCCGTCCCCCTCGACCAGCCGCCAGGTCAATCCTGGAACGGCTGGGAGTGCATCCATACGCAAGGCCGCTTCGAGACACTCGCAGCATCACCGCGACTAGTAAATCTCCTTCCGTCCCCTGGCAGGGCGCAGCGCGCGCAGCTGCTCGAGGAGGCGGCGTTCTTCGAGCTCGACGACCTGGCCGGCGCCCTCGCCGAACCGCCAGTGGGCGCGAGCGTGGTCGTGCGCCTGCAGTCCGCCAGGCAACTCGCCCGCCGCCGCCGCCGCCGCCGCCGCCGCCGCCGCCGCCGCCGCCGTCGTCGTCGTCGTCGTCGTCGTCGTCGTCGTCGTCGTCGTCGTCGTCGTCGTCGTCGTCGCCGTCGTCGTCGTCGTCGTCGGCGTCGGCGTCGGCGTCGTCGTCGTCGTCGTCGTCGTCGTCGGTGGCGTCGTCGTCGTCGTCGTCGTCGTCGGGGCTGTCGTCGTCGGCGCTGTCGTCATCGTCGTCGTCGTCGTCGTCGCCGTCGTCGTCGTCGTTGTCGTCGTCGTCGTCGTCGTCGCTGTCGTTGTCGTCGTCGAGTGTCGTCGTCGTTGTCGTCGTCGTCGTCGTCGTCGTCGTCGTCGTCGTCGTCGTTGTCGACGGTGTCGACGACGGCGCCGTGGTCATCTTCCGAATTCCCCGCTTCCTCTTGGCTTCGGGGTTCAGAAAGTATCTGGACCCATCATCGTCAAGTGCGCGGGAAATGGACCGATGCCTGCTACTCCAGATCCGTTCCTCGTTGGTCCAAAAGAGGGGCAGGATCTGGATTGGTGAGGCGGGGCGCGAGAGCAGCCCAAGAGGCTGTTCTCTTGCTCTGCCGCGTATGTCGTCGTTGTTCGTTCGCCGCCCATCGCCTCTCCCTCGTGCAGGCGCCAGCGCGCCCGTGCCGCCTGCTTCGCCCGCCTGAGGCCTCGCTCTGGCTGGCTTTGACAATGATGCCCTCTCTCTCTGCCTCAGGGGAGAAACCCTCTGTCGTCATCATCCTGCGGATCTCGGGTTGGGTTGGCTCTCGCCTTCTTCACACATCAACGATGGCTTACGCTAGCGAGAGACAACACGAAATTGAGCAACTTGCTTCTTCATGCATTGGCCCCCGCTGCCCACTGCAGGCTGGCGCAGCGGGGCATCGACGCCATCCTGCTCCACGAGGCTGGGTCGCCCCCCCGCTTCGGCCTCGAAGCTCTGCCAGCGCTTCCGCGGTCTCCCGCCGATGCCCATGCGATGAGGAGAAGCGGGGGGGTGAAGGACAGGGCGAGGATGAGGATGAGGATGAGCGCTGTAGGTTCCCGCCCATGGCCCGCGGACGCCATCCACCCTGGCGAGGGCCCCAAAGGGATTTAGCTTTCTTGTATCATACGGTGTCACACTAACGGTAAGGAAGTTGACAGGGGACGAGGTACTATGAGCAGGAGCACTGCTTGCCCCCGCTATATGGCCCAAGACACGCGCGCTTAATTTGCTTACGTCTTGTCTACGTTCGCTTGTACCCGGGAGATGGACCAGCTCTTCTCGTCTGGCCACATTTTTCTGCTGCCATTGCAATGGTTCTCACGTGTACACATTTAACCCTAGGAAGTATTCAAGAAACCATCCCCCCCCTCCCCTTCCGGCTTAAGGATAACACTTCCGCACCGGGAAGCGTTATCCCCACACCATTTCCCCGCCGCCGCAGCCGAACAAGGGCCCACGTGTATTCCACAGGCTGACGCCCCTCGCTGGCTTCCAAACCAGACCGGGCAGCCCATCAACACGCTGGTCGCGACCGCACTGCGGTGCTCGCAGACGCGCATCGCGCGCATTGTGATGCTCGGTAGCGTACCGTGGTGCTCGCAAGCGCACTGTGATGCTCGCAAGCGCTTCCACTACCGCAGCTTGTGTGTTGACCCCTCGCAGTAGGCGCGTTTCATTTTGGAGCGGCACCTCCGCTTGGGTGTCAGGGGTCGGCTCCGTGGAACTATCCTGGGCCTTCTCCTCTTCGCTCCTGCATTCTCTCCTCCTCCTCCTCCTCCTCCTCCTCCTCCTCCGCCTCCTCTCGCCCTCTCTCTCCTCCTCCTCCTCCTCCTGCTCCTCCAGCTCCTCCTCCTCCGCAGGCTTGCGGCTCCTGGCACGCGCCCTCCTCCTCCTCCGCCTCTCCCCCCTTCCTCCTCCTTCTGCCATCCGTAGCCATTTTGGCTCAAGTCCGTAGCGTTTCGCTCTGGACAGGAGTCTTCTGGCGTGGGGGAGGCGCGCCCCCGCCCGTGATCCTGCACCAGTTTTTGCTGGTTCAGATTTCTTGTGAGCTCCTGGTGGAGCACTCTTCTTAACACGGCGTACCTTTCGAGTCCCCGCAGGATCTGCCTCCTGCTGCTCGCCCCATGGCTCCTCCCGCGGCCGCTGCTGTCAGGCCTCCATGGAGGAAGTCCGCTCCCCCGCCCTGGGTGGGGCAGTGGAGGGAGTGGCGCGACATGGGCCCAGGAGACTCTGAAGGTTGGAAGGAGGTCGGGAAAGCTCCTGCTTGCGCGAAGTGCGGTTGCAAGAATAATGTGCGTGGAAGCGTGTTCTGCAGAGCCTGTGGCCACAAGCTGTCCGACGTTGCCCCGACTGCACCACCTGAGCCAGGCGGAGTTTGGGCTGACGCCGCAATGCATGGTGAAGGAGGCAAAGGTGGCAAGAAGGGCAAGGGGCGCAAGGGCAAAGGGGGCAAGGGCCCAGACGCTGCCGTCGGCGGTCAGGCCCTGCCCCGTGCCCCAGGAGCCCAGTTCATGGTGGCCCAGTCGGAAGACAGCGATATGGACATCGGAGACCTGGAGCGGTTGGTGGCGATGCTGGAGCGCGCGGGCGACGTGGCCAGCGCGGCGAAGCACAAGAGCACCCTCACTGAGAGGCGCCGCAAGGAGGCTGAGAAGGCGTATGTGGCCCCGCTGTCTCAGAGGGTCACCATGGCCCACAAGCAGGCGGCTGAGGTCAGTCAGAAGCTCGAGAAGGCGGTGGCTCACTTCGAGCGGCTGCAGGAGGGGCTCGAGCAGCAGCGCAGATGGGTGCAGCAGCTCACTACCGAGCTCGAAGAGCGCGAGAAGGAGCACTGCCGCCTGGTGGTGGAGCTCAAGGAGACGTACGTGCCGCCGCAGCAAGCCCCGCCTCAGGCGCTCAGCGTGGCTGGCATCTTGGATGGCACGATCGAGTCGATTCCGTTGTCCTTCGCTGGCCTGGGCTTCGACGATGCGGAGTATGATATGGAAGATTCGGACAAGAGAGAGTTGGAAGAACGAACCGCTCGCCTGCAGACCGAGCTGGCGGCGGCCGTCAAGGCGATGTTCGGCCAGGCGGCGGAGAAGGCCAAGGCCTTCAAGATCGAGCAGGAGAAGATGGCGGCCCGCCTGGCGGGCAAGCGCAGGCGGCAGGACTCTGAGGCCGCGGCTCCTGGCCCTGAGGTGGCGCCTGCTGCTGCTGCTGGACCTCCTTCCGAAGGCGATGGGGCAGCTGCTTCCGCGGGGGCCCCTCTGCCTGCGCCCGCGGCGCCAGCTGCAGGGGCGGGTGCTGGCGACGGGCTCAAGCAGCGAGCAGCCAGAATCTGTCGCCCGCCGCCCCCTCAGGCCACGAGTTCGGCCTGAGGGGGCCAGCTCCCTGATCAAGAGCGCCGTTGTTCAGCTGGGCCCAGCGGCGCGCAGCGGCCCGCCTGGGCCAGGCCCAGGCTCGGGGCCCACATGTTCTATGGCTTCGGCATCTCCCGCTGGGGCCACGGCCGCGAGAAGGGCGACTTCGGCTGGGGCACAGGCCCCCTCAGGTGTCAGCCGTGACGCCGCCGCCGCGGAGGCTCCAGCATCCTGGGGACCCGCCGCCGCCGCGCCGCTGGTGCCAGAGGGGGCCCAGCCACATGAGGGACTCATATCGGCACGGGCCCCTCTATTGGCCAGCCTGAGCGCCGCCGCCGCAGAGGCTCCAGCATCCTGGGGACCTGCCGCCGCCGCGCCGCTGTGCCCAAGAGGGGACCAGCCACATGGTCGACCCAGAGGCGCCCCTAGCGGGCAGTGTCGTCGCCACGCAGCCGGCCCCGATGGCGCGCATTGTCCTCCGCGGCCTGCGGCCACTGGGGGGGGGGGGGGGCAGCACCGACCATCGGGGAAGAGCCTCGACACTGGAGAACGCGACGGCGCGGCACGAGGCAGACCCGTTTCTCAACGTTGTCACCTACAATAGCAACGCCTGGGCAACGGCCCGCAAGTTCCTGGAATGGGCCAAAGAGGGGCCTCGGGCTACCACGTTCGACATCGGGCTGTTCCAGGAGACGAGGCTGACGAAGGCCCAGCAGGTGGGGCCACGTGCATGGGCGTACCAGGCTGGTTTCACTTCGACCTTTTCGTGTGCTGCCTCGACGGGCTTGGCCGACAACGCGACTTCGGGAGGAGTTGCAGTGCCGACCTCGGCCAGGTTTGGAGCGTCGGATGTGGTGCACGAGCTCACGTCGGAAAGGATGTGCGCCAGGAGATTGGTTCTCTCGGATCGGGTGCATATTGGCCTCTCGGGGGAGAACCTTACCTTTTTGGCTCAGCTCAGCGAGCTGGCCTCGCCGACACCCCGACCCGTGCTCATTGCTGGGGACTGGAACATCGATGCGGCAGTTTTGCGAGAGTCCAGGTGGTGCGAACACTTGGGAGTGACAATAGTTCGGCCGCCTGGGCTAACATGCCACGACAAATGCTACGATTTCTTTGTGATCAGCAGATGCCTGGAGTACCATGTCGATGAGGTTCGAGAGTGGCCCGACACGCCCAGAGGACCCCACTCGTCGGTGCACCTCCGCCTGAAGGACCTTGCTGGGGCAGCGAAGGTGTGGAAGCGGATTGTCCCGAAGGCCTTTCCCTTGGCGCGGACGGACGAGGAGAAGCGGATCTTCGTCACGCCGGAGGGAGGCCAGACATACGACTTCGACTTGGACAGGCCCATGGAGGCCGCTGCCCAGTGGTTCGATGCGGCCGAGGCGGAGCTGGTCAAGCTGCATAGTCTTGGACAAGCAAAGGGATCCGCAGGCAGGTCGTCGGGCTGCCAGATCCAGAAGGTCCCCCTGCAGGCGGCCTGGGGGCAGGACCTCAACCAGCGCTGCTCGGTCCACACGCAGAACTGGCTCGCGGTCAGGAGGCTGGCGATGCTCTACATGCGTAGGGAGAAGGACCGTGAGCGCTTGCTGGCCAAGGCTGGCGCCTTTGGCCACCTGCTGCAAAGTGCCGAGGTAGAGCAGCTCAGAGGGTTCACTGTAGACTCTGTTTAGAAGCCTGCTAGCCTGTGATCAAAAGGCTGATGCTGTGAATTGGCTGCAGGCCGAAGTTTCTAAGCGTGTGTCCCAAGAGGCGGCTGAGGGGCGCCAGAAATGGAGGTCGTGGGCGCAGTCGTCTGTCGTTGGAGGGGGGCGGGTTGCTCACAGGTATTCGAAGGGCCCCTCGGCGCCTCCCCAGCCCGTGTTTGCTGAAGAGCAGGAAGGGGATTGTGTTCCCCTAGTAGGAGATGCAGCACTGCAGCGGACCCTTCAAGAGTGGTTGCCGATCTGGTGCAAAGACAATCGAGCTGGCGAGCCTCCGCCTTGGGACTGGAGCCGATTACCTCGGAGGAGGTCCTGGCGGCAGCCAAGTCGTTTCCCCCGGGCACGGGCCTGGGGTGGGATTCTTTTCACCCCCAGCTCCTCCTGCAGGTCTGACCCGCGCTCGTCGAGGCCTTCGCCGATATCCTCACGGCCTGGGAACGGGACCCTACGGTGGGCCCGTTGTGGCTCGTCGTGATCGTGTTTCTTCCGAAACCGTCTGGGGGGGGGGTCAGGCCTATTGGCCTCCTCCCCCTCTGGGCCCGAGTGTGGAGCAGGATTCGGCATGCCAGATGCGCGGGGTGGGAAAGGGAGCTGGACGCCCCCTTTTTCTGGGGGATGAGCACGTCCACTGCTTGTGACATGAGCGCTTGGGTACACCATGCCATGGCCGCTTTTGCCCGGGAAACTAGAGGTTTAGTTTCGGGTGCGTTGTTTCTTGGCCTTCGCAAATTCTACGAGCATGCCAGCCACGCCGAGCTGCTAGCGGCAGCTGAGCAGGTGGCTTATTGCACGGTGTACCGTTCCCCGAGGCGGGTATCTTGGCAGGGGGCGATCTCCAGGATCGTCTCGCCGAATGGCTCCGTCATTGCTGGCTGTTCGGGTGCCGCCTCGCTCGCTCGCCTATTGCTCGTGTCGGTTTTGCGCAGAGTGGTTTCGACGTGCCCAACGGTCACCCTGAAACGTGTCATTGATGATGTTTCGTTTCAGTCCATCGGAGGCCAGGCCACGGTGTGCACTGAGCTTTCGTCGGCTTTCAACCTGGCCACCCAAGATTTCCAGGCTGGGGGCCTCCCGATTGCCTGGAACAAGCTTGGGCTCCTGGCGTCGTCAGCCTCCCTGGCCAACCAGCTTGCATCGTGCTGCCAGCCCCCTGCAGAGGCCAGGGCATCTGTCCACCGCGACCTTGGAGGGGACGCGACGGACGGGGCAAGGCGGCGAGTGTCGACCCACCAGGCCCGTTTCCTAGAGGCCCAGGCCAAGGTGGCCAGGGTCCTCAGCCTCCGCGAGGCTGGTGCCCCGACGGGGGGAATTTTTCGGGCTGGGATTACCGCCGAGGCTCTCTGGGGGGGCGACATCCAGGGGCTGCCTGATGGAAAGCTGAAGAGTTTAAGAGTTGCGGCTGTCAAAGCCGAAGGGAGGCTGCCCAAAGGATGCTCGCTCGGATTGGCTTCGATGTGTACGCGTGGGGGTTGGTCGAGAGATCCTTTGGTGCAAGTCTCTGCTGACGCGATCAAGACGTATGTTCAGATTCTAAAGGATGGCAGGCTGTCTGAGCGTGTCCTTTCAGTTTTGTTTGCGAAGGCCCAGGGGGTCGCCCAGAGGCCGAAACCCTGGGCCCTGGTCAAGGACCCCGTGTCCGCACTGGTTTTAACCTGCCTGGGGATCGGGTTTGTCTTCCAGGGACCTTTCTTGGTGCAGGAGGCCCAGGGGCAGGTGTGGGACCTGACTCAGGTCTCGTCCGCTTTCATGGCCAGGCGAGCGCGCTTTTCGGCGCGAAGGTTTTCGGACGTTGCGGCCTTGGGCAAAATAGGACCAGGCAAGGCCTGGCGCGCAGAACTTGTTTGGCGACCGCTGAATGAGCTGCTGCATAGAAGAATTGACGGGGAGGGCGGGGCGGTTGGGACGGGTGGTTCGTGGGGGGTCAGAGAGCAGCGTACGCTCAGAGGACTCCTTCTGGGTTCTCACTGGTGCCAGCACAGACTCAGTGAGCATGATCCTGAGCTGGCGTCAGAATGCCTGATTTGTGGAGAGCGAGGCACCTTGTTTCATCGCCATTTTCAGTGCCAGGCCAGGACGGCCTGGCGCAGTGACGACCTTCCCGTGTGCGTGCAGCGTGCAGCCAGCAGAGTGTCAACCTGCAGTGTCGAGCTGCAAGGGCGTTTTTCCCGATGTATCTTTCCTGACCCGTGCCAGCTTCTGGCCAGGAAACCCTGGGACCCGTCCACGGAGTTTCGCGTTGAGGGCGGCCTTGCAGGGCCGCTTATGCTTTCCGAGGGACATGTTTTCTGCGATGGTTCAGGCCGAGACGGGCTGTTCCCGTCCTTGCGCGTTGCTGGATGGGGAGTTACCGTCTTCGATGAGTCACGCAGGTGCATAGCGGAGTGGTATGGTTCTGTGCCCCCAGCCACCTTGCCTGATCAGGTGGCGCGCGACGGCGAGGACTATAGTGTTTTCATCGTCTCAAAGCTGTGTGCAGGCGATTTCACTCTGTACTCTGATTGCAAGGGCACGCTTGACTGTTGCAAACACAGAGCGCGCTCGGTCTCCTCGGCTAACCCCAGGGCCCACCTCTGGTCTCAGTCTTGGGCTTCGGGAGGCCTTGAGGGGGCCAGGTTTAAGAAGGTTCCTGCTCGCGCCTCGGCTCAGGATGTCAGAGACGGCCTTTTGTCCGATTTCGAACGCCCTGGCAACCGTGGTGCTGATAGGCTGGCCAAGCTGGGGGCCTCGCTTGCCCAGCATGATGAACGGGGCACCCTCTTAGCTAAGGGCTGCCTTTTACTGGCCCGAGAGGTGTTGCAGTTTATAACGCGTGCGGAAGTCTACTACAGTGAGCTCGGGGTCTACGACAATGTAGGTGCCCAGGGCCTGTCTTTGGTCTCCCTGGATCTCCCCTCGGATCACGACGCTCGGCTCGAGTAGGCTCGGGCCGAGGACGAGGCAGCTGCGCCCCCCCCTTGCGGTGAGGTCCCGACGGCCCCCGACCCTGCGGCTGCCGCCTCGCTGGAGAGATTCCTGGGCAGGGCGCCCGAAGGCACGCAGCCGTGGAAGGAGGGGGGCCACTGCCTGCTTGAGTTTCCTGTGGAGCCAACGGAGGAGGGAGAGGACCCCCCCCCTCCTCTTTTGCTCCACCTGTGGCAGCTATGCAACTGTGGCCACAGGTTCCAGGGGCTTGCGCACTGGATGCCAGGGCTCGGCTCACTCGTTGGTCGGCCCTGGCAAAAAGAACACGTCGAGTTTTGTAAAGTTCAAGCACCCGAATCGGGCGCGGCGGCTGGGACCCCCGAGATCTCCTGGGGCCCTGGCTCGTGAGCTTTTCGGTTCTCGTTTCCTGGTCGGAGGTTGGGGGTCCCAGCCGACGAGTAGGGCTTCGAGGGCCCAGCAGGTTTCGGGAGCCGCCACTCTCTGCATGGCTGACTGTCTCCAGGCCTTCGGGCTCAATGAGGCGGAGGCCCGTGAGCTCGGAAGGGAGTTGCGTGTCCGACCTGCTGTGGTCGAGCTCGACGATGATTTTACCTAAGGGGGCCCTGTCGCTGGCCCACGGTGCGCTGCCTGTCCGAGCCGCACCGTGGTGACAAAAAGGTCCTCTCCGATGGGCCCCCCTGGGGTGTTTTTGGACCAGCCGACCCTCTCTCTCCTCTCCCCCCTATGGGCGTGCAATCCTCCTCCTGCCATGCTGTGCGGTGCGTGAAGTATAGCACAGCACGGCATCCTTTGTTCGGCTCGCTGGGTCTCCTGTCGAGCCCCACCGTTCCTGAAGGTGTGCTCCTGTCGTGGGCCTGCCGAGGGATATCGCCCCTCTCGGCAGTGCCAGCAAAAACCTCCTGATGGAGGCACCCTTCAGATTTTATTTGCGCTCAGCGGGCAAGGCCCTCCCACCGCGGACACGCGTCCTCGGTGCCGTCCTATCCTATCCTATTCTCCTCCTCCGCCCCCTCCCCTTCCTCCTCCGACCCCTCCCTCCCTCCCTCCCTCCCTCCCTCCCTCCCTCCCTCCCTCCCTCCTCCCCCTCCCCCTCCCCCTCTCCTCCTCCTCCTCCTCCTCCTCTCCTCCTCCTCCTCCTCCTCCTCCTCCTCCTCGTCCTCCTCCTCCTCCTCCTCCTCCTCCTCCTCCTCCTCCTCCTCCTCCTCCTCCTCCCCTCCGTAGGCCTGCGGCTCCTGGCACGCGCCCGGCGCCTGCGTGGAGCCCGCGTGCCGCGCTGGCGGGGCGGCGGCCTGCCGCGGCGAGGTGCGCGGTTATGCGCACGGCGCCGAGCCGCTGTGGACGGTCCCTCCGCCTCTGGTTGGGGGCCGCGACCAGCGTTTCCTCGGGAGCCTCGAGACGGGGGTCAGTGCAGACGGGGGTCAGCCAGAGCGCCGGGCCTTGCGGGATCCTGCAGCGCCAGGGTCGCATCGACCCGGGTTTGGGTGCAGGATCCTGCAGGATCCTGCAGGATCCTTCGCGTCGACCCGGGTCAGGGTGCAGGATCTGGCAGGGTTTTGCAGGCCTGATAGACCCGGGTCTGGATTGACCCGGGTCAGAAGATCCCCGAGGGCCACGACCAGCGTTTCCGTTCGCAACAATCGGCGGTGATCGGCCAGTTGACAAACGACGCCACCTCACCTACGGCCCTCCACGTTGCGCTACGGCTCATCGGGGGCCGCAACGCATACCACTTGAAAGCCCACGCCGGATGTCCTGGCATACGCGAAACGCCGCGGGGCCGTAGGTGGGTTGGTGTCGTTTGAGGAGAGGGCCTTCCCAGAAGGCGGTGGGACTTCTCAGGAACCCTCGCGCCTTCTGAGAAGTTCTCGACGTCTTCGGAGAGGGCCTAGAAACGTTCCAGAAGGCCTGGAGACTTGCGAGCCTTCTGAGAAGGCCCGCCCCTCTCCACCACGAAGGTGCTTTTTCTCGAGGGCCCCTCGGGGAAGAGCCCGCCGACCTCGACACGAACCATGTTGCTGGTGGTGGGGGCGGGACGGGGAGGGGGGAGGGGCGGGACGAGGAGGGGAGGGTGGGGGAGGAGGGGAGGAGGAGGAGGAGGGTGAGGAGGAGGAGGAGGAGGAGGAGGAGGAGGAGGAGGAGGAGGAGGAGGAGAGGAGGAGGAGGAGGAGGAGGAGGAGGAGGAGGAGGAGGAGGAGGAGGAGGAGGGTGGGGAGGAGGAGGGGGAGTGGTGGTTCCGTAGCCATGTTGGCTCCAGCCGTTTCTTAGTCGGGGCGGGCGGGCCATGGAGGGGGGCTGTGGCGCGCCCTCGGCCACGGAGGGAGGAGGAGGAGGAGGAGGAGGAGGAGGAGGAGAGAGGAGGAGGAGGAGGAGGAGGAGGGGAGGAGAGGAGGGAGTAAGAGGAGGAGAGGAGGAGGAGGAGAGGAGGAGGAGGAGGAGGAGGAGGGGGAGGGAGAGGAGGAGGAGGAGGAGGAGGAGGAGGAGGAGGAGGGGGGAGGAGGAGGAGGAGGAGGGAGTAAGAGGAGGAAGAGGAAGAGGAGGAGGAGGAGGAGGAGGAGGAGGAGGAGGAGGAGGAGGAGGCGAAGGTTCAGGGAAAGAGGTTCGAGGCCCTGGAGGCGCTGCGCGCGCTCGCGGCGCTGGGCATCACGGTGTCCCACTGCGGTTGCTGTTTCGCCAGGCTCGACCATTTCGCAGACGTTCGGAAGACGTCGTTGCACCCGCTTGTTGGCTTCCTCATGGCCCTTGGTGGATTTGTGTGTTGTCACAGCTACGTGTTCTCGGCGAAGGCCTGTGATCCTTTGAAAGGGGTTGACCACCGGGCCGCGCTCATGTGGCCGATCGACGTTCTGGCAATGGTGCTCACCTACATCTTTGGGCATCCCGTAAGACTTCTATGTCAACGTAGATCCTTTTGTGGTGTCTGGCGATCCGGACTCCGATCCGTCGGGCGCCTGCATGTGAGTTGGTTGACGGCTGGCGGTGCGTGGATTGCGCGCGCTCCCCACGAGACGGTGTGTTCGTTGGTCTTTGGCGCCTGTTTTTCGTTCTGCGCCTACACGGCGTGTTGACCGGTGAGTGCGCTAAGTAACCCGAGGGTTCGCTGTGGCGTTGGTGCTAAGCCCCCTGGCCAGCTCACCCGCAGCGCACTTGCGCCGGGGCAGGTAGCTCAGAGGCGCGCAGCCCTCCCATTCGCTGCTGGCGCGGCGCCGCCGCGATTCGCAGCTCAAGGAGGCGCCTGGCCCTTCTTGCTGCGGCCAAGCGTTATCCGATACAGGCTACTGGCATGCTCGCGGAGTCGCTCAACCTGAATTCCCCCCCCGCCATTTTGGCGATGCAAGCCGGCTGGCGGCTTCTCCCCCAGGCGAAGGCGCTTTTTTCTGAGCGGCAGCGAGGCCCGCCTCCTGTTTGTCTCTCCTTCCGCTGTTCTCTCGTTGTCTCTCTTTCTCCCTCCTGATTGCGCAAGTGAGGCCGTAGCTAGTTTGTTACGACTTTCGGATGGCGTTCGGCACTTCGCTACGTTCGCGATCAAAAAATACATGGGCCATTGGATATTGCTACAGGCACTCATCGGTCATAAAGTCAACGCCGTGGAGGGATATGCCCCCATCGCCATCTTGATCACAGCGAGCGTGTTCTCGGGAGCGTGGATCAGTACAGTAATATATTTCTGCCCAGGCAATTGTTTTTTCCTCGACGGCGACAGGCGCTGGCACGCCTTGGCGAGCCGTTGAGCCGATCCAAACGCATGGTTGAGGGCCAGCGCAGGGGCCGTTAAGAGGGGGGCGGCTAAGCGAAAACGTCTCAGGAATGTTCGGGGAATTCTGAGTGAAGTTGTTTTTGTGTGCGTATTTTCTGTGCTTTCCATTTTGTATTTGGAGTGTAAACCAAAAGTGACATCAAGCAACTTTGGGTGTACCCATGTGTTTTTTTCGATTGAACTCGGGTGCACCACGTTCTGCGTCGCCAGGCAGCTTCGTTTGGCGGGGCGCCAGACGACTCCTCGGCTCGCCTGGGGGCGTGTCGCCCCCGTACTCCCATGCTCGGTGTTTGCTCCTGCGGGGCCTTGTCGACGGTCGCCAGGGATTGATTCTTTTACCCAGGAATTGATTACCGTACTCTTGCGAGCCCACAGTGTTTTGTCACAGCGCCATTGCCCTCAACACTGCCTCGCTCGCGACCTACAGCGAGATCTATTTCCTCCTACAACGGATGGCCTTCCCCGTGCCGCATCGCGCCCATCATGCTGTTCACCTCTGGCTTGCTCCGGGTCGTCGCCGTGTTCCTCTTTTGCATCGTCGGCTACCGCCTCTACTGCGCCTTGCTCGAGGGCTGGCCAGGCGCCGCAGGCGCGGTGCTGACCGAGGCCGTGCTCATCGCCGCCTCGATGTCCATGCTTTTCTTGCGCCCTAGGGGCGGGCGGACTTCGGTGCGCCCTGGCTGCGGTGTGTTTTCTCGTCGTCGCGTGCTTTGCCAACGAGTCGTCCTGGATATCCTGGGGACTCCGCCTGGTGGCGCAGCAGGGCAAGTACGCCTTCTCCGCGTACATGGGCCACTTTCCCGACGCTGCCCGAGCGGAATCCGACACGCTTGCGGGTGGACGCCTCCATGTTGCGCCTTGGGGCTTTCGATTGCCAGG
Organism: Prorocentrum cordatum; assembly: GCA_963575745.1. NCBI lineage: Eukaryota > Dinophyceae > Prorocentrales > Prorocentraceae > Prorocentrum > Prorocentrum cordatum. Next base: position 62,300 of record CAUYUJ010018952.1, on the reverse strand, counting down.
ATCGTCCACAGCCTGGTGGGTGCGCGTCCGCCTTCATTCCCCGCTTCGTGGAACGGGACTTCGACATCAGTCTTTGATGGTGTCTGGCGATCCGGACTCCGATCCGTCGGGCGCCTGCATGTGAGTTGGTTGACGGCTGGCGGTGCGTGGATTGCGCGCGCTCCCCACGAGACGGTGTGTTCGTTGGTCTTTGGCGCCTGTTTTTCGTTTTGCGCCTACACGACGTGTTGACCGGTGAGTGCGCTAAGTAACCCGAGGGTTCGCTGTGGCGTTGGTGCTAAGCCCCCTGGCCAGCTCACCCGCAGCGCACTTGCGCCGGGGCGGGCAGCTCAGAGGCGCGCGGCCCTCCCATTCGCTGCTGGCGCGGCGCCACCGCGATTCGCAGCTCAAGGAGGCGCCTGGCCCTTCTTGCTGCGGCCAAGCGTTATCCGATACAGGCTACTGGAATGCTCGCGGAGTCGCTCAACCTGAATTCCCCCCCCCGCCATTTTGGCGATGCAAGCCGGCTGGCGGCTTCCCCCCCAGGCGAAGGCGCTTTTTTAGCGGCAGCGAGGCCCGCCTCCTGTTTGTCTCTCCTTCCGCTGTTCTCTCGTTGTCTCTCTTTCTCCCTCCTGATTGCGCAAGTGAGGCCGTAGCTAGTTTGTTACGACTTTCGGATGGCGTTCGGCACTTCGCTACGTTCGCGATCAAAAAATACATGGGCCATTGGATATTGCTACAGGCACTCATCGGTCATAAAGTCAACGCCGTGGAGGGATATGCCCCCATCGCCATCTTCTGGGGGCTCCTGGCGCTCTAGTCGGCCCTGGCCTGCCACGCCGTGGAGGATCCGTGCAACCGTCGGGTGCGCAGGGCCTGGGACGCGCTCTTCAACACCGTGCGCCAGAGGCAGCGGCACCAGCTGCACTCTGCGGGGGGCTTGCCCGTGCCGGGGCCAGGACAGCCAGTCCTGCACGATCCGCAGTTCTGGGAGTTCGGCCCGAGCGCTCTTCGCACACAGTCCCCGCGAGCGTGCTCCAGCGCGCGGGCTTCCAGGAGGCCGCCCCGCTGCACGATTGGCAGGGCGACCCTGCTGGGGGCCCGCTGCCGGCGGCGCCAGGGCGCGGAAGCAGCTCGCTGGCGCGGCTGCTCCCGTGCGGCAGCGCCTGCGTTCCTCCACAGCCACAGCCGGGCGCGGCCGCGCAGTGGGCCGAGCAGCCGCTGGGCGTTTGGGCGCCGGGCGCGCAGCTCACCCCGCGCACGATGAGGATCTTTGCGCCCCAGCCGCGGTGGGGCAGGGACAGGAGGAAGGGGAGGGGCGGAGGAGGGGGAAGAGAAGGAGGAAGGAGCAGGGCAAGCAGGGCGTGGTGGAGTTACCACCGCACTTGACGGTCGCCGTGCTATATCTTGCGGCTGATACGACGTGGCCAATTGTCATTATGATTTTTCGCTCCATCGCGTGGGCTTCCCAAGGGTGGTGCGCAGTGCGAGCACAGTCTTGTCATGACCTAGACGATTCATATGGGATGTGTTTCCCCTGCTGGGTGAAAATACCTGCATGTGATTTCGATTGATTTCTCGGCTTCCGCAGATTCGCAAGACGGCTAACAGGCTCGTGGTGTTAGTCGGATAGTGTAGCGTATGTTGAATTTGATGCCCAGGTGTTTCAAACACCGTCTCGCCAGGTTGTTCCTGCCTAGCCACAGCTTCGAGTCAACAATTGTTCGGGTGGCTTTGGATTGCTCGAACACCCGAACAGTCTGTTTCTAGCAGTGCAAGGCTCGTGTTCTCATGGGCGACAGACGACATACCAACAACAACACATAATTTGTTTAGTGGTGGTTGTGGTCGCTTTGGCTTTCTTCGGACACCATACCGACCACAACGAGTAGTCAAATGGCCTTCTCCCCATCCCGTCACCATGCTTGGGTTGTGAGTATGACGCGTATTGGATATTCGTTGGGATCTCGTGTGTGGCCTCACGGGGGCATCTTGGAGGCAGTTTGGGCGCCTCTCGTGGGCCATTTTGGGTTTTTTGGGTTGTTTGTTGTGCCTCTTGGGGGCCTCTTGGGGCCGCTCGGGGGCCTCTTGGGGCCTCTTGCGGCGGAAGGCTCGGATTTTCGGGTCGAGTTCCGTCTCTTGGGCCCTTTTGGGGCCGTTTTGTAGCCCATTGGGGCCGTTTTGGGCGTCTCTTCGGCGGTCTTGTCTTGTGGCCCTGTTGGGTCGTTTTGGGGCTCTCTAGGAGGCATCTTAGGCCGTTTTGGGGCTGTCTTGCGGGCCTGGGAGCGTCGGGAAATCGAAAAGGCGAGAATGCCCAAATCGTTCAAACACTTCAGGAAATCAATGATTTGGTCTCTTGGGGCCCTCTTGGGAGGCCTCTTCGGGCGTCTTGGGGGCCTTGTGGGCCTTTCGGGGGCCATCTTGAGCGTCTTGAAGCGATCGTTCGGCGACTCGGGGCCCTCTTGGACAGTGTTTGGGGCCTCTTTCGGGTATAGCCAGGACCCCGGGTAAGGGGACCCAGTTAGTGGTAGGGCCCTGGGGCCCCTCAATTGGCCAGACTCACTAAGCCAGGTTTGCTGTAACTGGTGTTTTTCGGGTGACGGCAGTTCCGGTTAGTGGAAACGGGACGGGGGGGGGGGCGCCCCCGGTACAAATCGCGAAACCAGGTGCCACTAAACCCAGTTCTGCCAGCGCCCGACTCTTGGGGCCCTCCTGACCCGTCTCCGGGCCTCCCGGGCCCGCACAGCACCGCGCGACAGGGCGCGGGGGGGAGCCCCAGGGGGGCACGCGCGACGCCCCACGGCGCGCGCGGGGCAGCTGCAGGGAGGCCCCCCTGGAGGTTTCGGAGGATGGGGTCCGGGCCTTCGAAGGACTCCTCAGGATCGAGGCTTCGAGGCTTATAGTCGGGGACGGACAGAACCCCCAACAGTGACACGTCGATTAGTGAATTGTCCGTTTTTGGTTCTCGAGAGGGCGCCGTGGTCGTTATTTTCCAGGCTTACGCCCGCCAGGTTTGGGCCTCAGGCCGTTTTCACTAAACCACGTTTTACTAAAGGGGGGTCTGTCCATCCCCGATATAGGCAAGAAGACCAGAGGACACGCCCGCTCCGTGCCCAGAGGCACGGTGGCAGAGAAGCTGGGTTCGGTCTGCTGGCGATGTTGGCCTGCGCAAGACGTCCCCAGGGTGCGTCTTCGATGCGGTTGTGGTCGTTTGTTCTCCCTGCAGAGACCATTACGATCGAAATAGGTACTTCACGAACGGCGCACGTGCGCTCGAAATTTCGGGCTCTAGATGCGAGGTTTTCTTGACGTTTTCGCAGGTTCTCGGCGGCCTGACAGCCTCGGGGTGCTGTTCAGCAGCTGCGTCTCGCCGAGGGCGACCCGGGGATACCCAGATCGTCCCGAATGGCCGCCAGAGAACCGATCTATGGCCCGAACTTTTCACGGACTGGGATAGGCTCAGGGGGTCGGACGGGGCAAGGATGAGGATATATTCGCTCAAGAGCGTTCCGGAACGCTCTCAGAGCGTTCCGGAACGCTCTGAGGAGGATCTGAGAAGGCCGCGGTGCCCGAGACGTCTTCCAGGTCCGCCGGAACCCAGATATCTTCAATCTATGCTCACCCGAATTTATCCTCGTCCGTCTTAGGAGGGAACGCATCGACGTCACGAGCGGCGAGCGTGTCCATGTCTGCGCAGGGTCGCGATCCCGCGAGGAACGCGGTCGCACGGACGCGCTCCGCGCGGGGCCTCCGCGGAAAAACGCCCCGTATCCGCAGGGTCGTGGCCCAGGGGGCCGGCCCGCGAGGCCGCGGATACGGATATGGCGAGAGTGTTGTACCCTAGCGCGTGCATGCCAGTCGCTAAAAGCAGATATATTTCTAGATTCCCAGATTCCAAGCTACTTCAAGCGCCTTCCTGTTTCAGGAGTCGATCTGCTTTTGCTGTGTTTTGGTATTCTTTGGGAGGGCCTGGATCCACTCTACTGTAGCCGCCTTCCCATGTCACGTTTTTACCTACTTCTTCCGACCGACGTGTACTGGTCTTTTCCCGGTTCCCTCCAGGTAACTGTAACGATCTTATGCAGGGGGGGGGGGATCCGGACCCCCCCCCACACTAGTGTTAACGCGCGTGCTCTGGCGATTGCAGCGCGCCCCGCCCACCAAGGCATGCCCCGCCCCGCCCAAGCGTCACCGTTACCTCGAGCGCCCCCCGGGTTGCGACCGTTGCCGGAAACAGTACCTACACGACCACCCTGCGGGTGATAAGGAGGTTTTCGGGGGAGGAACCAACGTCTCAGCCAGTCGGTCTCATTATCGATCTCACGATCGTTTCCACTACCGACCTCACTATCGAGCTCACTGTCGACCTCGCTATCGATCTCACTATCGATCTCACTATCGATTTCACCATCGATTTCACTATCGGTCTCACTGTCGATGTCACTATCGATCTCACTATTGACCTCACTATCGATCTCACTGTCGATCTCACGCGATTGATCTCACTATCCCCCTCACCATCGATCTCACCATCGATCTCGCTATCGATCTCACAATCGATCTCACTATCCCTCTCACTCTCGATATCACGATCGGTTTCACTATCGATCTCATTGTTGATTTCATTATCGAACTCACCATCGATCTCAATATCGATCTCACTATCGATCTCCCTACCGATCTTACTATCTATTTCGCTATCGATCTCACAATCGATCTCACTATCGGTCTCACTATCGGTCTCACTATCTGTCTTACTATCGGCCTCACTATCGACGTCACTATCGATATCACTCGATCGATACCACTACGGATCTCACTATCGTTCTTACTATCTATCTCAGTATTGATCTCACAGTCGATCTCACCATCCCTCCCACTATCGATTTGAGTATCGATCTCACTATCGATCTCACCACACATCTCACTATTGCTCTCACTACCGATCTCACTATCGATCTCACTATTGATCTCACAGTCGATCTAACCATCGATCTCACGGTCGATCTCACTAACATTTCCACCATCGATCTCTATCGATACCACTACCCGTCTCACTATCGACCTCACTGCGGGACACCGACGGGACGCTGCTGGCACACCGACAGTTCAACGGGCGGGACACCCGCCGGCCACCCCCGGCCACCGGCGGCCAAACAGAGGGGAGACGTTTCTTGGCCCGTCGGCGCCCCTTGGCCAGAGCAGGGCTCGTTTCTGTCGCCCGCCCACGCAGCCTCATCTCGCCTGCACGCACGACACTTACCAGCCTGGAACATCTCCCTATCCCTATGCTGGGCATCTCCTCATCACGATGCCAATCTTAGGGATTTCCTTAATCTTTTGGGGGTGGATCCCTAAGATTGTCATCGCCTTTTGGCGTTTCAATCTTAGGGATAGGGATAAGTTCGAGGCTGGTAAGACACGAACACGAAACTGAAACCAATCTGCTGGTGCGGAGCAGCGACTGGAGACCGCGGGCCACGATCACGGGCCGCGACCCAGCATCACCGAGCGCGCTGCACTGCTCTCGCAAAGGGCCCACGCGCAAGCGTCCGAGAGACAGGCGTCTGCCTCGAGGTCACGGATGGCCGCACGTGCCCCTCGGCGGATCCAGGCCGCTGGCGAGCGAGTAGTTCCTTCTGCGAGTCGTGGAGCGCGCTTGTCTTATGCACCACGACAAGACACAGCTCACGGGTCACCAAGAGCGTGTTTCTTTCTTGCTTGGGGCGTGACGGGCGTCATGGCCCCCGCCGCCCCCTCCCCCCTATGACGCAACGCTCCCCCCCCCGGTGTGTTCCAGGCACTGCCGCCGTGCGCATCGGGATCCGCATTTCGGGCACTGCCGCCGTGCGCATCGGGATCCGCACATGTGTCCGCATAGGAATCCGCATGGGAGTCTGGTCCGCAGTCGTCGTCGTCGTCGTCGTCGTCGTCGTCCTCGTCCTCGTCCTCGTCCTCGTCCTCGTCGCTCGTCGCTCGTCGCTCGTCGCTTGTCGCTCATCGTCGTCGTGCGCGCGGACGCGGCTGGAGCCTGTTTTTTCTATTCCAGGCCGATGACGGCAATAATTTGGGTGGGGGGGGAGGGGGCCGATGACGTCACGTTTTGCGCCGGCGGCGTTTGGGAATGCCTAAGAATGACTGTGGACAAGTAACAGCAGCATGTAAGTCGCGATCTGTAGCACAACGCTTGTGTGCACCACAGTGCCTGCGTGCACCACAGCGCCTGTGTGCACCACATCGCCAATGTACCACAGCAGCCGCGTGCAGCACAGCGCCAGTTTGTGCCACAGCGCCTACCGGCACCACAGCGTTTGTGTATACATTAGAAAACCGTGCACTACAGCGCCTGTTTACACCACGACGCTCGTGTGCACCACAGCATCCGTGTGCAACAGAGCACCCTTGTTGTATATAGGATTGTTGAAGAAATAATTTTTCATGACAAAATGGAACGCCAGTGGATTCCACACAAAACACATGCTTGATATAGGATTTGGGAAAGATAATCTTTATGGAGCAAGAGCGCCGCTGGAATCTGCGAGTCCTCCCGAGCCCGCCGGCATCACCCTAATTTCTCCCATCTGCGTCGAGGAGGCCCCAGCTAAATTTGGCGTCAGGAAACCAATTGGATTGATTCAATATATCATTCTGCGGTGCACGCTCAGATGCGCTCGTGCGTTCTAGCGCCGACCCGCACGACAGGGGGGAAGGGTGAAGGAGGAGGAGGAGGACCAGGAGGAGGAAGAGGAGGAGGAGGAGGAGGAGGGGCAGGAGGAGGAGGAGGAGGGAGGAGGGAGTCACGTCGCATTCTATTATCAACACTTCCGTGGCGTGGCGTTTGGCTGTCCGCAACAGATCCTCTTTTACACTCTCCGTCCTGTCCTATGCATGCAGGCATTGTGGTGTACACCAGCGCTGCGTTGCACGCGGATGCTGCGGTGTAGACAGGCGCTGTGGTGTGCACAGGTGCTGCGGTGCACGCAAGCAGGGTGGTGTACACAGGCGCTGTGTTGCACATGATTGCTGTGGTGTACACATTCGCTGTAATGTACACCGGCGCTGTAGTGCACGCAAGCACTGTGGTGTACACAGGCGCTGCCTTGCGCACGGTTGTTGCGGTTTACGCAGTCACTATGGTGTACACGCGCGCTTTGGTGCACGCGAGCATTGTGGTGTACACATGCTCAGTGGGCCCATCGCCACCTACATGCTGCTGGCGTCGTCGTGGTCGTCGTCGCTCGTCGCTCGTCGCTCGTCGCTCGTCGCTCGTCGCTCGTCGCTCGTCGTGCGCGCGGGCGCGGCTGTGGCCAGCCCTCCGTCCTCGTAGCTGGCGGATCCTTGTGCGCTGCGCTGAGGCGAGAGCGTTTTTGTTTGATCGAAGCGGGAGTTAGTTTATATGGAGGAGAGATGGAGAAGAAGTAGCAGGAGGAGGGTGGAGGAGGGGGAGGAGGCGGGATGTTAATAATGATGATGATGCTGATGATGATGCTGATGCTGATGCTGCTGATGCTGCTGATGCTGATGATGATGATGATACTAATGTTTATGATAATCATGATGATGTTGAGGAGGAGGACGATGATGATACTGTTGTTGATGATGATGAGGAGGATGAGGAGGATGAGGATGATGATGTTGATGAATCTGATGATGGTACCTGTCATGAGGAGGGGGAGTAGTAGGTGGAGGATGAGGATAAGAAGGATGCTGATGATGCTGATGCTGACGACGATGATGATGATAATGATGATGATGAGGAGGAGGAGGAGGAGAAGGCAGAGGCGGCAGGAGGAGGAGTAGCAGGAGGAGGAGGAGAAAGAGGAAGATGTTGATGATGATGATGATGATGATGATGATGATGGTGGTGGATCTGATGATGATGATGATGATGACGATAATGTTGATGATGCTGATAATGACGATAGCGATGACGATGCTGATGATGATGCTGCTGCTGCTGATGATTATGATGATGCTGACGATGAGGATGAGGATGTCAATGATGATGCTGATGATGCTACTGTTGTTGATGATGATGATGATGATGATGATGATGATGATGGTGACGATGCTGGTGATGCTGCTAATGCTGTTGCTGCTGCTGATGTTTGCGTTGCTGATGACACCGATACTGATGATGATGTTGTTGATGATGATGATGATCCTGATGATATTGTTGATGATGATAATTGTTGCTGCTGCTGATGCTGATGATGATGCTGTTGCCGTTGCTGGTGCTGGTGATGAAGATGATGAATATGATGATGCTGATTCTGCTGTCGAGGATCATGATGGTGCTGATGATGCTGAAAACGATGCTGATAATGATGATGATGACGACGATGATGATGGCTGCTGCTGATGATGATGCTGATGATGATGGCTGTTGCTGCTGCTGCTGATGATGACCACTATGCTAATGATGACTGCTTCTGCTGCTGCCGCTGCTGCTCATGATGCTGCTGATGCTGATGATGATGATGATGTTGATGATGATGATGATGATGATGATGATGATGATGATGATGATGATGATAACGACGAATATAATGATGCTGATGATGATGTTGATGGTGATGCTGATGATGATGTTGATGATGATGGTGATGATGAGGATGACGATGCTCATGTTAAATCATGTTGGTGACGATGCTGATGCTGATTCTACTGCTGATGATGATGATTTGCTGCTGCTGATGATGACGATGATGACGATGACGTTGATGCCGATGCCGATGAGGATGTTGCTGACGATGACGATGATGATGATGGTGATGTCGACGCCGGTGATGATGATGATGCTGATGATGATGATGATGCCGATTCTGATCCTGATGATGAGGACGTTGATGGTGATGCTGGTGCTGATGCTGATGATGATGGTGATGATGATGCTGTTGCTGATGATGACTATGATGATGATGATGATGATGATGATGATGATGATGATGATGATGATGATACTGATACTGATGATGATGACGATGATGATGATGATGCTGATGAGGATAATGATGATGCTAATGATGATGATGGTGCTGATGATGATGATGGTGATGATGATCATGATCATCATGATGATGATGCTGATGCTGATGCTGATGCTGATGCTGCTGACGATGATGATGATGCTGATGATGACGATGATGATGATGATGATGATGATGATGATGATGATGATGATGATGATGCTGATGCTGATGATGATGATGATGATGATGATGATGATGATGATGATGATGATGATGATGATGATGATGATTGTTATTATTACTATGAGTATGCTTATGATGATGGTGAGGAGGAGGCGGAGGAGGAGCGGGAGGCGGAGTGAGGCGGAGGCGGGAGGAGGAGGAGCAGGAGGATAGGGAGGAGGAGGAGGAGGAGGAGGAGGAGGAGGAGGAGGAGGAGGATTCGTCACTTTTCACTTCCGGCCGTGTGGTAGGTCGAGTGCCACGGCTTCCTCTTCGGGGTGCCCGGCTTGGGCCTGGTCCCTCCGACGGGCCTGGATGGGGCGGCCGCGGGCGCGGTCGTTTGCTGAGTCCTGCCTGGCAGCCGCCGACTGCAGAGGAGGCGCCCTGTACTGCCCTCCCTGCTTTCGGGGCTGGGCGGTGGCGAAGACATGCTCGCGTGATGATGTTCCAACTTACTTTTAGCCTTGGCTATCAGAAATAGTTTCGAGCACCAGCGAAGTATCGAAACTGGACAGTTTTCACGTGTCGGGCCCTGGGAGGCGATACTCGTTCGGCACCTCGTCAGCGTGACGGGCAGAAACTGTTTCGGTACTTGTCGGTGTGTTCGAAGTTATTCCTGGGATGTGGTTCTGAAGAGCGATGGGAATAACAGGGTTCTCGCGTCTCTCAGAGTCCCGAGCCATCAGGGCTGGGGTGGTCAGGGCCAGTTCCTGATTCGTGCATCGGGGCTCCCAAACTGGAGTTGCCCAGTTCTCCTGGATAATTCAGGAGAGGAGAAAACACAGACACAATTAGTCGTCGACTCCCAGGAAAATACAGGAACATATGGGAAGTGGGGGGGAAGACGAAAAAACCCCAGAAAATAAGGGGAAATAGGGGGAATCTTTTTAGTTGTGTGTATTTGTTTGTGTGTCCCAGGGCCCCTTCGATAGCGCGAGCGTCCAGCTGCTCCCGGAAATCATTGGTGCGGGGGGCTGCCAGGGACAGCTTCTGGTCCGTGCGTCGGGGGCCCACGCTGCCCTTCGATTGCTCGGGCTGGGGGTCTCCCCCAGATCATTCGGGCGGCCAGGTCTTGGACACCAGAAATCGCAGCGCGAGGTGTTTGACTGGAGGCCTCCCAGATACTTCGGGCGGCCGAGTCTTGGGCAACAGAAATCGAAGCGCGAGGTTTTGGGGGCGTTTCCCGCCCTCGGGGGAAGGTTTTTCGCCGCTTTCATCCCCTGGTGGCCCTTGCCGGGCCTCGGGGCCGTCGAAGACCGACCTGGGACGAAGAGCCGGCCCTGGGGAAGAAGAGTCGGGACTTCCGGGAACCCCGTGCTGTCTGGGAAGGTGCGGGACGGGTGCCGTTATTGCTACCTTCGGCTCGTGTTCGCCTTCTCTGGGCTTCCTGGGAGGCCTCCGTCGCCACGACTAGCTTCGCCTCGAAAGTCTGGTCAGAACGCACCCCAGGAGAGGCCAGGGTAGTAGCGGCTTACGGCTTCCCCGAAGATTCGGCGGCGCGCAGGAGGGGGAAGGCTTCCTCGAAGGAGGTTGCTTCTCAGAAGCCGCGGGCCTTACATTTACAGACCAGGCCCGCGGGCTTCTAGGAAGCAGGGGTGCTCCTAAGAAGCCTTCCCCCCTCCCCCTACCCGCCTCTGCGCGGCGCCAAAGGATGGGGCCTGGAGGGGTGGTGCCCTGAGGGTAGCGGAAGGCGCCCCGGGTTGAATGCGCATCGCTCAGGGCATCTCGCCCCAGGGCCCCGCGTCTCGGGGCTCCGTCTCTGAGCTGCCGGAGGAGGAGGATGAGGAGGAGGAGGAGGAGGAGGAGAATGAGGAGGAGGAGGAGGAGGAGGAGGAGGAGGAGGAGGAGGAGGAGGAGGGGGAGGGGGAGGAGGAATGAATGTGGCAGGAGGGGCTCAGCTCAGGAGCGAAGCAAGGACGCACGTGCACGAATTCCCATGCGAAGCAACAACTCGGATTCACAAGGATGAAGTTCAGTTAGACTCCCGGCGCCCCCTTTCTCTCTTCTCAGCTGCGCGCGCGCCGCATGCCTGCTGCCGTCTTGGGCTCAGGGGTGGGCCAATAAAAGGATGGAAAGGGAGCGGGAGCTATCAGGTTTTCGAGGGTATACACTGCGCGAGCGTGCGTGACACGAGGCTGGCCTCGGGGACGGGTGGCACTATTCACGCATGTGGCTGGACGCGCACGTCTTTTGTGGGCTCCCCACAAGCAATGCCTTGCTCCGTTGGAAGCTCGCGGCCAGTTGTCGGCCGCGGCATCTGGAGTCAGGATCTCCGCAGTTCGCACCTATCTTTTTGTATTATATGTGAATGCACATATTTATAGACACATTTTTTCTCTAAAAATATGTATATGTCTATGGGTGCAGTTCCATTTTTATGTGTGTCTTTACCTAGTTGTGCATGTCTACGTGCATGCATATGTGTACGGGTATGTATGTATATACGTATATATGTAGGCATCTGTTTATGTACACTTATACATATTCGTATATAGGTATGTGTATGTACATGTGTAGGTATGTACGTTCGTAGTTGCAAATGTATATGCAGGTGTATGTATACTTATATGCACATGAATACGTATATGCACATGCATACGTACAATTATATACATGTTTCATGTATGTATGCACGCATGCATGCATGTATGACTGCATGCACGCATGTATGTATGTGTGCATGTATGTATGTATGTATGTATGTATGTATGTATGTATGTATGTATGTATGTATGTATGTATGTATGTATGTATGTATGTGTGCACGTATGTATGCATGTATGTATGTATGTATGTATGTATGTATGTATGCATGCATGCATGCATGCATGTATGTATGTATGTATGTATGTATGTATGTATGTATGTATGTATGTATGTTTGTATGTTTGTATGCATACATCTATGTATGTATGCATGCACGCATGTATGTATGTATGTATGTATGTATGTATGTATGTATGATTTTTTTCGTGCATTCATGTGTGTATGTATGTACGTATGCATGTATGTATGTATGTATGTATGCACTTGGGGCCCCCTTGGGGCCTGCTTAGTGTCTCCTGGAGGCTTCTTGGGGCGGAATATTAGGGTTTTCGGTTCGTACTGCCCCTCTCGGGCCTTTCCTGGGGCTGACTCTGGGCCCTCTTAGGCCGTCTTGGGCGCTTCTGGGGCCGTCTTGGAGCCCTCTTGGGCGACTCTTGGGCCGTGTTGGGGCCCTCCTGGGGGCCTCTTGGGCCGTCTAGGGGCGGTCCTGAACGGCCTCTTGGGCCGTCTTGGAGCGTCGGGAGCTAGAAAAGTCGAGGATCACAACATCATCGAACAACCATTTGGATAGTCAATGATTTTGGTCTCTCGGGGCCAGCTTGGGAAGGCTCTCGGAGCTCTCTTGAGGCGTCTCGGAGGCCTCTTGGGCCGTCTTGGGACCATCTTGGGCGTCTTGGTGCGACCTTTGGGTGCTCGTGGCCCTCTTGGACCGTCTTGGAGGCCTCTGGGGGCTCTCTTGGCCCGTCTGGGGGCCCTCTTGGGCCCGAGCAAATCACGCGGGGAGATGCGGGAAGCTTCCGGCAAGCCGCGGCAAGCCCTGGAGATGTGGCAATTTGGGGTCCGGGCCCCTCAAGGACTCCCCCAGGAGTGAGGATTGGGGCTTATGGGATGAGGCAATGGGCCTGAAGACACGCCCACTCCGTGCCCGGCGGCACGGTGGCGGATATATCACATGCACACACACACACGCACGCACGCACATGCACACACACTGAGACACACACACACAGCACGCACCAACCAACACACAACACACAACACACACAGCACAGCACACAACACACAACACACAACACACGACACACAACACACAGCACACAGCACACAACTGACAACACACAGCACACACCACACAACACAACACACAACACACGACACACATCACAGAACACACAGCAGACAATACACAACACACAGCACACATCACATAACACACAACACACAACAATCAGCACACAGCACGTAGCACACAACACATACCACACAACACACAACACATCACACACAGCACACACCACACAACACACACACACCACACAACACAACACACAACATACAGCACACAATCCACAATCCACACCACACACCACACGCGACACGCCACACACAGGCAGCACACACCACACAACACACAACAAAACACACAGCACACAACCCACAACCCACAGCACGCGCCACACACCACACATCACATAATTCATTCAACGCACAACACACAACACACAACACACAACACACAACACACAAGACACAGCACAGACAACAACACAACACACATCACACAGCACACAGCACACATGGCACAACACACAGCACACAGCACACAGCACACGGCACACATGACACAACACACAGCACACAGCACACAACACACAACACACACCACAACGCACAACACACGACACACATCACACAACACAGCACGCAACACACAACACACAGCACACAGCACACGGCACACAACACACAACACACGACACACATCACATAACACACAGCAGCAGACAATACACAGCGCACACCACACAACACACAACACACATCACACACCACACACCACACACCACACAACACACAACCCACAACCCACAACCCACAACCCACGGCACACACCACACACCACACACCATACACCACACAACACATCTCACAACACACAGCACACAACACACGACACACAACACACAACGCACACGACACAACACACAACACGCGACACAAGACAACACAACACACAACACGCACCACAGCACCCAACACACATCACACAACACACACCACACACCACACAACACACACCATACATCACACACAACCCACAACACACAATCCACAACACACACAATTCACACACCATACTCAACCCACAGCGCGCAACACAGCACTCACCACACAGCACACAACACAGCCCACACAACATATACCACAGAACACACACCAAACAACATACAGCACACAACACGCAGCACACACCACATAACAAAATACACACCACACAACACACAACACACAACACACAGGACACACCACACACCACACAGCACACACCACACAGCACTCAGCACACACCACACATACCACACCGCACACCACACAATACACAACACACAACACACAGCACACACCACACAACGCACACCACACAACACACAACACACACCGCACACCACACAACGCACAACACACAGCACACAACACACAACACACACAGAACACAACGCACACCACACAACACACAACACAGCACCGCCCACACAGCACATAACACACCACACAAAGCACACCACAGCACACAGCACACAGCACACAGCACACAACACAACACACAGCACCCAGCTCACCACACACCACAAACCACACGCAGCACACTCACCACAACGCACAACACACACCACCCACCACAAACCACAGCACACACACCAGACAGCGCACAACACACAGCACACAACACACAGAACACAACACACAGAACACGACACACACACACATCACGCACAACACACAACACACAACACACAACACACACACAACACACACCACACACAATCCACACGACACACTCAACATACAACACACACAACACACAACACACAACACACAACACACACACCAGCACACACCCACAAATACTAGCACACACCAGTACACACCAACGCACACCAACACACACCAATCCACACACTACACCACACCAGACCAACACACACCAACACACCAACCCGCACACACACACCACCTTCACACCACCACACCACATGATACAGCAACATACCATACCATACCACACGACAAGACAACACAACACAACACAACGCAAACGCACACGCACACGCACATGCACAGGCGCACGCGCACGCGCACGCACACGCACACGCACACGCACACGCGCACGCACACACACACACACACGCGCACGCGCACGCGCACGCACACGCACACACACACACACACATACGCACAAGAACTCGCACACGCACACGCGCACGCGCACGCGCCCGCGCACGCGCACGCGCACGCGCACGCGCCCACGCCCGCGCCCGCGCCCGTGCACGCGCCCGCGTCCGCGCCCACGCCCGCGCCCGCGCCCGCGCCCGCCCGCCCTCAAGCCCGCCCGTCGTCCGCCCGCCTGCCCGTCTGCCCGTCGTCCGCCTGCCCGCCCGCCCTTTGGACTGGCCTCAGGATGCGACGGGTCGGAGTTATCTTTATGGAAAAGGAGTAAAGGAGGAGGAGGTGGAGGAGGAGGAGGAGTTGCTGGACAGTCAAGAGGGGCAGGAGAAGCAGGGGAAGGCAGGAGCAGGATAGGGCAGCAGCAGGAGCAGGAGAGGAGCAGCCCGCGCCCGCTCGCCAGGCCACGAGGCCCGGGCGGAGCATGCAGAATTGAGGCGCGCGGCCTGCGCGCGCACCGGCGGGGGCTGGTGTTGCGCCTGGCGGCGCGTGCGCGCGCGTGGCGCGGGCGGGCTGTGGCTCGCCGTGGGCACCAGTTGGCTTCGGCGGCGGCGGCGACGACGACGACGACGGAGACGACGATGACGACGCTGTGGCTCGCCCGCTTGAGCTGGGCAACTTCGACGACGATGCCAGCGCGGCGGCGGCGACGACGGCGACAGGTGCGGCGATATAACGGCTCAGCATCGTCTGACTTGTCCCCATCTCTTTTTGGCCTGTGTCTCATCGCCATCGGCCTTTCCCCCCCCGATGGAGACAGTTCACGTGAAACCCGAAGGGATCCGTGTATTGTAGTGGCCTCCAGCCTGTGCCGCTAATTTGGGCGTTCTCAACGCTGTCGAAGACTTCGGCGACGAAGATGACGACAAACGACGAATGTCGACGGATTGTCGACGACGGCCGTTGACGAGGACCGACGACAACGACGACGAGGACGACTGACGACGACGATGGGCGCTTCACGGCGAGCGATGGCCGACGATCGACGAGCAGCGACGGCGCCGATGACGACGATGACGGTGTGGAGCTGCGAACGATGCGGGCCGGGGTTGAACCGGTGCCAGGCTGTTGGAGGCCTCCAGAGACACCAGGAAGGCTCTGGAGGCCCGGGACTTGTGCTGGCCTCCAGGGGGAGGGAAGTCAGAGGCGGTCTGATCGTTCACTCGCAGACCGACCTCTGCCGTGGCGACCCACTCGCCTCGCTCCCAGGCGTGGGCAGGCGGGTAGAGGGGAGCATCGAGGGCCAGGGGGTCGTCACGGAATGGGGCTCGTCACCGAAGGGGTTTTTGAGGCCACGCCCGAAGGCAGAGCACCGTCCTCCCACACCCTCACTCCTCCCCTCCCCCTCCAGAGGTGACCTTCTTCCTCGTCGTCGTCGTCGTCCTCTTCCTTCTCCTCCTCATTGCCGTTGGTAGTTGCAGTTGCAGCAGTGTGGTCGTAGTAGAGGGAAGTTGTGTGATTAGTGCAGATGGCAACAGAGGGGAGAGTGCATGACTGGGGGAGAGGATGAGGGGGGAGGTTAGAGTCGGGAGAATGCGGGGTCAGGAGCGACGGGGAGGAGCCATGATACATGCACACGTGTTTGTTTATACCTCTACAGATATTCATGAAGAAATCAAGTCGCCTACACATCCACACGCAGTAAAGACAGAGAGAGAGAGAGAAAGATGGAGAGAGAGAGAGAGAGATAGAGAGAGAGAGAGAGAGCGAGAGGGAGAGAGGGTCACAGGGATACGCCACAGGTATAAATATACATGTCAAAAGGGCCGAACACAACGTACATAGCAGAGATACGGATCACAACATAACGCATGTATCCATAGGGGAATGACGAGGTGGACGAGACGGCGAGGGGAGGAGAGAATGGGAGAGATAAAGACACCGATGCCGACGCCGACGCCGATGCCGATGACGACGGCACCGATTCTGATAACGTCGACGACGATGATGCTGATGATGATTATGATGCTGTTGCTGATGATTATGATGCTGATGATTATTATGATGCTGATAATTAACATTATGCTGATGACGATGCTGATTCTGCTGCTGATGATGCTGATGATTATTTGATGGAGGTGGTGATGATGATGTCGATTACGATGATGATGCTGATGATGCTGATGGTGATGCTGATGAGGATGAGAATGCTGATGCTGATGACGATGCTGATGCTGATGATAATGATGATGCTGCTGATGCTGATGCTGATGCTGATGCTGATGATGCTGATGATGCTGATGATGTTGATGATCACGGTGATGCTGGCGATGACGAGTGCAAATATGCTGGTCAGTATGCTGATGAAGATTGTGGTGGTGGTGGTCATGATTTGGATTCCGAGGATTCTGAGGATTCTGAGGATGATGGATCAGGATGAGGGTTCTGATGATGATGGAGATACTGATACGGATAGTTCTGATGCTGGGCATGACATATGGAGGATGGTCATGCGATGGACAGAGGCGGTGAAGGAGGAGGAGGAGGAGTTGAAGGAGAAGGGCGATGGGGATGGAGGAGGAATATGTGCTATGAGCCAAAAGTGAGGAGGACGAGGAGGGAGGAGGGGTAGAGAGGTAGCAGCAAAGAGGATCGGCTGGCGATGCTTGATGATGATGATGCTGCTGATGCTGATGGTCATGATGACTCTGATAACGATGATGCTGCTTATGCTGATGATGCTGATGATGATGATGCTGATGATGATTATGATGATGATGATGGTGGTGGTGGTGATGACGATTCCAGTGCTGATGATGGTGATGACGCCAGCACCAATGTTGCTGATGGTGACGATGATGATCATGATGATGCTGATGGTGATGATTCTGTTGATTATGATGATGATGCTGATGCTGATGGTGCTGCTGATGCTGATGATGATGGTGGTGGTGATGCTGATGCCAGGGCTGATGATGATGATTACGCCGACATCGCTGCTGCTGACGAGACGGCGAGTGAAGAAGAGAATGTGAGAGATAACGACGCCGATGCCGACGCTGACGCCGATGCCGACGATTACGGCAGCGATTCTGATGATGACGACGATGCTGATTCTGATGATGATGCTGCTGATGCTGATGGTCATGATGACTCTGATAACGATAATGCTGCTTATGTTGATGATGCTGATGATGCTGATGATGATGCTGATGATGATGATGATGATGAATTTGAGAAGTATGATGATGGCAATGATGATGATGATGATGATGATGATGCTGATGATGATGATGATGATGATGCTGGTAATGCTGATGCTTACGATTCTGATCATGATGGTGATGCTGAGGATCACAATGATGATGCTGCTGGTGGTGATGCTAATGTTGTTGCTGCTGCTGATGATGATGATGCCAATGATGATGATGATGATGATGATGCTGATTTTGATGATGCTGCTGATTATGATGATGATCAGGATGATGCTCATGCTGCTGCTGATGATGATGATGATGATGATTTTGGCACGTATGACGATGCTGTTGATGATGATGCTGATGATGATGCGGACTAGCATCATGACGATGTTGATGTTGCTGCTGAGTATGATGATGCTGATGATGATGCTGATGATGATGATGCTGTTGATGCTGATGATGAGGATGATGCTGTTGATGATGATGATGATGACAATGATACTGATACTGATGCTGCTGATGCTGATGCTGCTGTTGCTGATGCTGATGCTGATGCTGATGATGTCGATGATGATGATGATGATGATGATGATGATGATGACGATGATGCAGATGATCATCATCAGCATGGTGCTGTCGATGACTTTGATCATGTTCATGACGACGATTCTGATAGTGAACATGATCAGTATGAGGACGATGAAGATGATGACCAGGACGATTATGATGACGATGGTGCGTATGAAGATGACGTTGTTGATGACTAGGGTCATGGTGATGGTGGCTGTGATGGTGATGATGGCGGTGGTGGTGTTGGTGGTGGTGATTGTGATGGTGATGATGATGCTGATGATGAGGATGATGATTAGGATGATTATGTTGATGTTGATGATGATGATGATGATGATGGTATGATGATGATGATGATGATGATGATGATGATGATGATGCTAAGGATGATGATGATGATGATGATGATGATGATGATGATGATGATGATGATGATGATGATGATGATGATGAGGCTGATGCTGATGCTGATGCTGATGCTGATGCTAATGCTGATGCTGATGCTGATGCTGATGATGATGCTGCTGCTGATGCTGATGCTGATGATGATGCTGCTGCTGATGATGATGCTGAGGGGGAGGAGGAGGAGGAGGGGCAGGAGAAGGGAGGAGGAGCAGGAGAAGGGAGGAGGAGGCGGACATGAATGATGATGATGATGATGATGATGATGATGATGATGATGATGATGATGATGATGATGATGATGATGATGATGATGATGATGATGATGATGATGATGATGAGGATGAGGATGAGGATGAGGA
The DNA here is from genome assembly GCA_963575745.1 of Prorocentrum cordatum. Classification (NCBI taxonomy): domain Eukaryota; class Dinophyceae; order Prorocentrales; family Prorocentraceae; genus Prorocentrum; species Prorocentrum cordatum. The sequence goes on along the minus strand of CAUYUJ010018952.1, from coordinate 42,662 downwards.
TGAGGATGAGGATGAGGATGAGGATGAGGATGAGGATGAGGATGCCGAGGCTGGTTAGAGTCAGAGGGCGCAGAGCCATCTCAGTGACTGCAACTGGAGGTCTGGGAGGATGGGGGGAGGAGCCGCCGTTCTCGTCGCTGGTCGTCCGCCGCAGTCATGGTGCGTCGTCGCCGTCCTCGTCGCTGGTCGTCCGCCCCCGTCCTCGTCGCCGCCGGCGTCGTCGGTCCGATGCAGCTCGCTGCGGGCACCAGGGAAGGGCGCGGGCGCGCGGAGCGGGGGACGGCGGAGAGTCGGACGCAGCTGCCCGTGGGCAGACTGCTCGGGTTGGGGAGGCCTCGGCGCCGGCGGCCGTCGCGCCCGTGGTGTGCGCTCCCGAGCCTTCCCGCGAGGACGACCGCGCAGCCGTGGGATCGGGGTCTGATCCCCCTCCCCCCCCCTCCTCCTCCTCCTCCACCTCCTCCTCCCGTGGGCCTGGCACCTGGTTTCATGGTGGCCAGTGCTTCACTCGCCGCGGGGCACGCTGTCAGGAGTTTGCGAGCGTGGGCCTGGCGGAGGAAGGCGGTCGTCATTTTCGGCGGACAGGGATGAGTTTGGCTCCCCTGCATCCGTGTGCAGTGGGTCCGAACCATGGCCCACTGCAGCGGCATCAGCTGCATGAAAGGGTCGCGCATTTCCGCGGAGTGGCGGAGCCATGTGGCTCGTGAGACCCATGGAACCTTCGGGTCTACTCTGGGGCGACGTTCCCTCAGGCGAGGCAGGGCCCCTGGGGGGCTCCCGTTTGCGCGTGCCCGTCGGTTGGCACCCCATATTGTCCCGGCCGCTCATGCGCATGAGCAAACGGGTTAAAACCTCTGGCAGGTGAACAAGGCCAGTGCAGCCCCCCACGGAGTCGGGTGAACAATGGGCTTGCGGGGTTTCCGCCGGCGGGGCAGCGAGTCGCTTGGAGACAAGCCCCTACCTGGTGGTGCCAGAAGTCCATGCGTCGAGCGGGGCTTGTCGTGCTTACAGCGGCATGACTTCTGCGCGCTTCAGCTCCTTCAGCTCTCCTCCTCCTCCTCCTCCTCCTCCTCCTCCTGCTCCCCCTCCCCTCCCCCTCCCCCTCCCCCTCCTCCTCCTCCTCCTCCTCCTCCTCCTCCTCCTCCTCCTCCTCCTCCTCCTCCTCCTCCCCAGGACGACCGCCTTGAGACACCTTGAGGCGGGTCGGCATCCCCTCGGACGGGGATCCCCTACAGCGCGGGTTCCGCAGCGCTTAGCGCTGCTTTGTCCTCGAGGCGCCCTGGTTTTTATAGCCGCGGCGACCCTCTCGAGCCTCGGGTCCTCCTCCTCCTCCTCCTCCTCCTCCTCCTTCTCCTCCTTCTCTTCCTCTTGTTCCTCCTCCCACCCTTCACCTCTCCCCCGCATGCACACGCCGTTTGTCAATCGGCATGCTGAATGGGGTTATGTTTATCCGAATGACTTGTGGATGCATGGCCGAATCGGGAAGGCTTGGCAAACTTGCCGAGGAATGCCGAGGTGGTCCACATAGTACCCATATTCAGGCAACCTCCTTTGGCGAGTCCGAAAGATAATGCGTCTCTCCGGGGCCAGGGAACACGCACGATAAGGTCATGACGAGCTCGTCTCAGTCTCACGCTTGTTGTCCTGGTCCTTGGCTGGATTGCACTGCAGATGTGTCTTATCATATGCTCCTCATCCTCCTCCCGGCGGCGAGCCCAAGGGGGAAGTGATATGGGGCGGGCCTTCTCAGAAGGCTCGGGAGTCCCCTGGCCTTCCGAGGAGTTGTCTGAGCCTTCCCCTCGGAGACGCCAGAGACTTTTCAGGCGGCCGGAGAGGGCCTCCGAGAAGCCCCGCCGCCTTCCGAGAAGGCCTGTCCCTTCACAGATTCCCCCACCCCCCTCGCTCGCCGCTGATCTGCTCGCTCCCCTCCCCCCCCCCCTCCCCACAAGCCTTATGTCGGGCTTGTCCCCCTACAGGGGGATTTTCGACGAAAAATAAGATACACAAAAAATACACCAAAAAGGCCAAAACATATTCCAAGAATAGTCCCCAGACTATTTTTGGAGTACTTTTTGACTATTTTTGGGGTATTTTTTATTTTTCGTCGCAAATCCACCCGTAGGGGGACAGGCCCGATTCCCCACAAGCCCTCGATGCCCCGCCCCTCCGCGGCACGAAGGCGCCTCGCGCGCCTCGCGCCTCGCGGCCAGATGCGGCCGCAGCTCTCCGGGTGTGGGCGGCGCGGGGGCGCGCCGAGGGGCACGCGCGCCGCGCCCCTCGGGGCCGGGCTTCTCGTGGGAGGTTTCTTGTGGTCGAGCCCTTGCTGTATTTCATCGGGACGCCCGACACGGGTACGGAAAGAATGGGTACAGAGACCGACAGCAGTTCTTGCTCATTTTGGAGAGGACTCGCTGTCCGCGCCGCCGCGGCCTGTGTTCGTTTGAGACAGAAGGTCGCCTGCCCAACAGCGGCCTCTGTTGGTTTGGGGCAACATTTGCTGTTGGGCATTGTGCCCATTCTTTCGGTGCCCTTTTCGGGCGTCCAAATTTCAGAAGGGGGAAAACACACAGACACAATTCATCGTCGATCTCCCGGAGAATATGCGAAAATATGGGAAGCGGGGGGGGAGGACAGAAGCCCAGAAAGCATGGGAAGATATGAAGAATCCCTTTATTTGTGCGCATTTGTTTGTGTGTCCCAGGGCCCCTTCAGTATTCGAGGATCCGTGGCCTCGGTCCAGAGCAGACTTTTCAGGCATTGGCGGGGGGCGAAGCGCGCCCCTCGGAGACCTATCCCAATGACCTGGAGTGGGGGGCGTCTTCTGGGGAGCCCTGCGTGGGGTGGGTTCGTAGCCTCGGGGGTGCGGGTGTGACGTAGCCTGAGTGCGAAAGCATTTCACTTTGCATCGGATCGTGGTTCAGGGGCGCGAATTCATTGCAATCTCCAGCGCGTTATCTAGGGTGTTAACAACAAGTTCTAATTTTATGAACTGAGACTTACGATCCATGCGGTATTACATGTCATGGGGATCAATCGTTGGATAGAAATGTGGCTTTGGTTTCCTATATTTAGATTTTGAAAGGAATCCTAAGCAGTGAGAGAGGATTCTGGCCATCCAGGGCCAGGGAGGAACATGGAACCATAAAGGAATCTAGATATGATATCCTAGAGTTAGAAAAGGCTTCCTGCCATCGGGGAACCGGGATATTCTAGACTTATTAGAGTGGGTTCTGGCCATATGGGTCCAGGAAGGGAAATGGAGTTAGAGAGGAATTTAGATAGGAAGTCCTCGAGGTAGAGAGGATTCTGGCCATTTGGGGCCAGGAAGGAAAATGGAGTTTGAGTGGAATTAGGGTAGGACATCCCAGATGTTGAATGGATTCTGGCCAACTGGGGCCAGGGAGGAAGTTAGAGTTAGAGAGAAGTTTTAATAGGGAATCGTCGATGATCCTGGCCCCGGATGGCCAGAATCCTGTAAATTCCTCCATGCTCCTTCTTGGCTCCAGATGGCCAGGATCCTCTCTAACCCTAGGATTTCTGAATTAAATCCCTCTCTAACTCAATTTACCTTCCTGGCCACGGATGACCCTCTTGAACTATAGGATTTCTTTTTGAGATTCCTCCAACTCCATTGTCCTTCCTGGCGCCGGATGGCCAGAATCCTCTCTAACTCTAGGATTTCCGATCTAAATTCCTCTCTAATTCGATTTTCCGCCCTGGCCCTGGATGGCCAGAATCCTTTCTAACTCTTGGACTTCCTATCTAAATTCCTCTCTAACTCCATTTTCCTCCCGGGCCTCGGATGACCAGAATCCTTGCTAACTCTAGGATTTCCTTTCTACATTCCTCCATTTTCCTCCCTGGCCCCTGATGGCCAGAAGCCTGTCTAACTCTAGGATTCCCGATCTCTCTAATTCCATTTGCCTCCCTGGCCCCCGATGGCCAGAAGCCTCTCTAACTCTAGGATTTCCTATCTAAATCCTTCTCTAACCCAGTTTCCCTTCCTGTTCCCCGATGGCAAGAAGCCTTTCTCACTCTAGGATATCCGACCAGATTCCTCTCCATTTCCATTTTCCGCCCTGGCCCTGGATGGCCAGAATCCTCTCTCACTGCTTAGGATTTCCGATCTAATTTCCTCTCTAACTCTATTTTTCTCCCTGGCCCCGGATGGCCAGAATCCTCTCTAAATCTAGGACTTCCTATCTTAATTCCTGTCTAATTCGATTTTCCTCCCTGACCTCAGACGGCCAGAGTCCTTTCTGCCTCCTAGGATTTCCGTTCTAAATTCCAACCTAACTCCATTTTTCTTCCTGGCCCCGGATGGCCAGAATCCTGTCAAACTCACTCGGATTTCCGACCTAAATTCCTCTCTAACTCCAGTTTTTTCTTTTGCCCTGGATGGCCAGAAGCCTGTCTAATTCACTCGGATTTCCGATTTACATTCCTCTCTAACTCCATTTTCCTCTTTGTCCCCAGATGGGCAGAATCCTTGCTAATTCAAGGATTTCCGGTTCAAATTCCGCTCAAATTCCATTTTCTTATTTGGCCCCAGATGGCCAGAATCCTCTCTATTCTCTCGGATTTCCATTCTAAATTCCTCTCTAACTCCATTTTCCTCCCTGGCCCCAGATGGCCAGAATCCTCTCTATCTCCAGGATCTTCTGTTTAAATTCCCCTCTAACTCCGTTTCCTCCCTGGCCCCAGATGATCCCCTCTAACTCTAGGAATCCGATCGAAACTCCTCTCTAATTCAATTTTCCTCCCTGGCCCCAGATGATCCTCTGTAACTCTAGAATTTCTGATCCAGATTCCTCTCTAACTCTATATTCATTCCTCCCTGGCCTCGGATGGCCAGAATCCTGCCTAACTTTCCGATCTACATTTCTCTCTGACTCCATTTGCCTCCCTGGCCCCGGATGGCCAGAATCCTCTCTATCTCTAGGATTTCCAATCTAAATTCTTCTCTAATTACATTTTCCTCCCTGGCCCCAGATGGCCAGACGCCTCTTTAATTCTAGGACTTTCGATCTAAATTCCTCTCTAACTCAATTTTCCTCCGTGGCCCCCGTGATGGACAGAACCCTGTCTAACTCACTCTGATTACCTACCTAAATTCCTGTCTAACTCCATTTTCCTCCCTGGCCCCAGATGGACATACTGCGATTCTAATTCTCGGACTGCCGAACGATATTCCGCTCTAACTCGATTTTCCTCCCTTTCCCCGGATGGCCAGAATCCTTCCTATCTCTCGAATTTCCGATCTAAATACCTCTCTAACCCAATATTTCTCCCTGACCCAGGATGGAATCCTTCCTGACTCTAGGATTTCATATCTAAATTCCTCTCTACTTCCAGTTTTCTTGGCTAGAATCCTCTCTATCTCTAGGCTTCCTGTCTAAATTCTTCTCTAACTCCATTTTCCTATTCTAACTCTAGGATTTCCGATCTAAGTTCCTCTCTAACTCCGTTTTCCTCCCTGGCCCCAGATGGCCAGAATGCTTTTTGACTTTCCGATCTACATGTCTCTATGACTCCATTTGCCTCCCTGGCCCCGGATGGCCAGAATCCTCTCTATCTCTAGGATTTCCAATATGAATTCTTCTCTAACTCCATTTTCCTCCCTGGCCCCGCATGGCCAGAAACCTCCCTGACTCTCTAGGATTTCCGATCTGAATTCCTCTCTGACTCCATTTTCCTCCGTGGCCCCAGATGGCCGGAATCCTTTCTATTTACAGGATTTCCGACCTACATTCCTCTCTGACTCCATGTTCCCCCGTGGCCCGGGATTGCCAGAATTCCTTCTACTTCTAGGATTTCCGATCTGAATTCCTCTCTGACTCCATTTTCTTCTCTGGCCCCAGATGGCCAGAGTCTTGTCTATGTAACTCTAGGACTTCTCAATCTAAATTCTTCTCTAACTCCATTTTCCTCCCTGGCCCGGATGGCCAGAGTCCTTGCTAACTCTAGGAATACGATCTAGATTCCTTGCTACCTCCATTTCCCTCCCAGGCCCCAGAGTGCCAGAATCCTCTCTACCTCTTGGACTTCTGATCTCAATCTCTCTCTAACTCCACGTGTCTCCCTGGTCCGGCGCGCCCCCGGCACCTACAATTCAACATCCTCTCTGACTCTAGAAATTCACATTCACATTCCTCTCCAGCTCAGTTGTTCTCCCTGGCCCGGGCGCGCCCCTGGCATTTCTACTTCGAATCCACCTAAGATTAAATGCCCCTCTAACTTTCTTTTTAAATAAAAAGCAAACAATGCCTCCCTAACTCGAAGAAATTTATCTGCAAGTTGCTTTCCAACTCAGTTTTTCTGCCTGGCCCGGCCCGTGAACGTAAAGAATTTACGGGTGGGGCGTTCATTTACGGTATCTCTTATTTTGCAAAATTGGATTTCAATCGGGGGTGTGTTAACATCCCAGGTTATGGCTTCGGGAGCGCGACTCAGTAGTAATTTACAGAGGTTGCGGCCTGGGGGGGCGCGATTGTGTCGTCACCGTAACCTGCAACCAAATGCAGCCCCGAAGTTGCGCACGCGTTGTGCACTACGAGGAATTATGGCCTCGGGGGCGCAAGCGCATTATAATTTGCAAGGGGTTCTGCTGCCGAGGACGCGAATGAGTCTTAATTTTATGTGTCCCGGGGCATCCCGTAGCTGAGGGAAACCAGTTCCGAGGCGGTAGTGGGGTGCTTTTCGGGCAGGAGGGGTCGCGCGTGCAGCAACCGTCAACTTTGGAACGAGGGACCTACAACTACACCGTCTACACCTCCGCAGTGGAACTGTTGCAGTGTGAAGGAACCAAAGCTTCGCAGCCTGGTGCTCCCAAGAGGGCCGACGGTTCCTCTTCCTTTCGCCTTTTCCCTGCCATTTGTCGTTTTTGTTCCATATCGTCGTCATCATCACCACCACCACCACCCGCCACCACTCGCCACCACCACCACCACCACCACCACCACCATCATCATCATCATCATCATCATCATCATCATCATCATCATCATCATCATCATCATCATCATCATCATCATCATCATCATCATCATCATCATCATCATCATCATCATCATCATCATCATCGTCATCGTCATCGTCATCGTCATCGTCATCATCATCATCATCACCATCATCGCGTGGGAAGTGGCTCGACTAGCTCGAGGCGGGGGCAGCTTGTGACTACCCGCAGCGCCCCCAGCGGCCCCCAAGGAGCTCGCGCGCCGCGAGCTCGCGCAACACTACGTGGAGCTGCAGCGCGAAGAGGCGGCGATCATTGAGGCGCAGCAGCAGCGGAGGCCTCCCGCAGACGGGAGCCTTGATGGGGGTCAGTGCACACGGGGGTCAGCCAGAGCGCCAGATGATGCGGGATCCTGCAAAGCCAGGGGCGCATTGACCCGGGTCAAGGCGCAGGATCTTGCAGGATCTTGCAGGATCCTGCGAAGCCTGATTGACCTGGGTCTGGATTGACCCGGGTCAGTAGATCCCCGAGGAAGCCAAGACGACCCGGTGCCACCGAGATTGGCTCCCAGTTGTGGCTGCCTTGGCAGCTCGCTGGCGTAGAGCGGCAGGAGAGCGCTACCTCCGCGCCGGACTGCGCGGGGGAGGTGGCATGGAATCGCCGCTTTGGCTCGGTCTTTCTTGCTCTCATGCCGCTTCCTGCTCGTGCTCTCGACTACACGTAATAGTGACCCTTCGCCGGAGTGACCTTTGCTGCGGGCTCTCGGGGTCCCCCCGATCGCTGAGCGCGATGCGATAGCGGCTGCTCGCGCGCTTGGATGTGGCCCCCGTGCGCCCCCGTTAGTCCGCGCACCAAGGGTCACTCTTGCCCAGGGCCACTCTTGCGTGTAGCGGATTCTCGACCTCGCTTCCCGATCGTCCTGTCCAGCGTGCGACGTTCCAGCTTCGATCGTGGTAGTGCCAATCCGCGCGGCACTCCTACGTTGTCGAGTGCGATCGGCCGACGCTGTGTGTGTGTGTTTGTTTGTTTGTTTGTTTGTTTGTTTGTTTGTTTGTTTGTTTGTTTGTTTATGTGTGTGTGTGTGTGTTTGTGTGTGTGTGTGTGTGTGTTTGTGTGTGTGTGTGTGTGTGTTTGTGTGTTTGTGTGTGTGTGTTTGTGTGTGTGTGTGTGTGTGTGTGTGTGTGTGTGTCTGTCTCTGTGTGTGTGTGTGTGTGTCTGTGTCTCGTAGGCTCTCCACTGGCAGACGTTCGGTGGTAATTGATATCTAGGCGGGTCTGGCCCAAGAGCTCGGTGCGTTTTGGATCACACGGGCCCGCGAAGTTCAAGAGCGTGTCCAGTTCTGTTCGGGCCTCAGGGCCGAACAATTGTGCACCAGACCGCGCTGGGGCGAGGCCTTGGGCGCCGTTCTCGTGCCCCGGGCCCTGCACCCCACCCCAGCCCAACCCGAAGGCCCCGACTGATCCTCCAGTCCTGGGGGGGGGGGAGGGCGCCGGGGGAACCTCTGGGAAAGCACGAGTGGCACCCGCACCTCCCCCCGCCCCGAAAGGTTGGCCTTCGGGTTGGGCTGCGGGGCCCGTGCGGGGGGCTCCATCGAGCCCCCCGCAGGCTCCATCGAGCCCCTTGCCCGATGCCTGGGCCCCTCTCCTCGTGCCGCTCCTCTGGCCGTGCCTCCGCCCTCGGCCGTGCCCGCGAGGCGTCGGGGGGCCTCCGTGGCCCTGCGCCCCTGCGGGGGGCTCCATCGAGCCCCCCCATCGAGCCCCCCCGAGGGGGCGCCCCGGAGCCTTGGGCCTGCCGTGGTGCGGCCCTCCGCGGGGCCGCCTGCAGCAAGCAGCCGCGCCCCCGGCGGGCCGCGCCCCGTGGCGCAGGGCGCCGCGCCGCCGCCGAGGGGGGGCCGCTCCGAGCCGCCGCCAGGAGGCGGGGCGCTCCGCGGTCTGGGGCGGTGCGAGAGCGCGAGGAGGTCGGGGGCGACCGGCCCAGGCCCCCTCGCGTCGTGGAGAGGCCGTGGCGGGGAAGGCTTTCGCGGTTTTTTCTGCCCCCTGGGGGCCCTGGCCAGGCTCCCTCCCTCCCTCCCTCCTCCTCTTCCTCCTACTCCCTCCCTCCCTCCCTCCCTCCCTCCGGCCCTTCCTCCTCCCCCTCCCCCTCCTCCTCGTCCTCCTCCTCCTCCTCCTCCTCCTTCTCCTGCCTCTTCCTCCTCCTCCGCCTCCTCATCCTGCTCCTCCTCCTTCTCCTCCTACTCCGCCTCCGCCTCCGCCTCCGCCTCCGCCTCCGCCTCCGCCTCCGCCTCCTCCTCCTCCTCCTCCTCCTCCTCCTCCTCCTCCTCCTCCTCCTCCTCCTCCTCCCCCCGGGGCCGCCGAAGAACAACTCGGGAGGAGAAGCCGGGCCCGGGGAATGGGCCCCAGACCTTTGGGGGTCGACGCTGCGAAAGGAAACGCGACGTCGGGTGTCTGCGAAGAGGGGGGTGATGACCAGGGGGGGGGTGCGGATGCCATGGCCGCGGCCATGACGCGTCCCCCTCCTCTTGCTTCCATGCGCCCCTCGGCCTCCTCCTCTCCGGGGGTCGAGCACGCGCTGCGCGGCGCGCTGCTCGAGCCCCCCTCACGGACGCCCCCCCCCCCCCCTTTCCTCCCTTCCTCCCTCCTCCCCTCCTCCCTCCTCCCTCCTCCTCCCCTCCCCCTCCTCCTCCTCCTCCCCTCCCTCCTCCCCCCCCCCCTGCCCCTGGACGCCCCCCGATGAGAGGGGGGGGCGCGCTTCGGGGCGCGCTCCGCGCGGTGCGGGGCGCGCGGCCGGGCGGGGCAGAGCGTGTGCCCCCCCCCCCTGCGGGTGCGGGCGCCTCTTTGGGAGGGGGCCACGCGCACGGGGCCCGAGGAAGCGGCCCCCTCCGGGGCGGAGAGGTGCCGATGCCGCTGCCTCGACCTCGTGCCCCCCTTCTTTCGGGGGAGCGTAAGACCCGGGTTTGCCAGGACTCGGGTTCGCCATCGTTTTTTGACGACCGCGCCTCGGATTTTGACGAGGAGGAGTTTCGTGGGATGTCTGCAGCGGGAGACCTCGTCAAAATGCAGGATCGGCCTCGTCATTTTTTTGACGAGCTCGTCGGGGATTTCCGAGTCCCCTGTACCCAGGTCTTACGCCCCCCTTCTTGGGCCTCCTGGGAGGCCCACGTCGCCACCGCCTGATTCGCCTCGAGATTCTCGTCAGACGGCACCCCGGCAGAGGTCCGGGGAGTAGCGGTATCGGCAATTACCTGTTGGTTTTCCCCGGAACATGGAGGGAGGTGCGGGCATGAGCCACGGGGCCCGCTGCTGTGCGAGCTCGCCGTGCTCCGTGGCCAGATCAGGCGGCATTGGCGCCATGTTTCCGGGGTGCCTGCTCCGATCCATGCCAGCCTGTGGCTGTATCATGGGAAATCGTGGAGCACCTGCCCCGAGGAGGAACTGGTACTCATGCCCCTACCCTTCGGCCGTTTTCCCCTTTGTGGGCCTCCTGGGAAGCCCTCGTCGCCACCGCTGGATTCGCCTCGAAACTCTGGTCAGAACGCACCCCAGGCGAGGTCCAGGGGGTAGCGGTATCGGTACCTTTCGGTTTCCCCAGCTGCCCCTCTTTTCCCCTCCCTCGCCGACGGGGGCTTGGGACCCGATTGGTCTGGGGGGCCATATGTGTGGCCCGCCCTGGTCTTTCGCCGAATGTGTCCATAGCCTGCCCCGCACGAGGCACGTCGGGAGCTTTTGGAAGTGGTCCCCTCGCGGATGTCGTAGTAGAGCAGGTCGGCCGAGGTTTCCATGGACATGCAAGCTTGAGGTTTTTGGACGGGCGATTGGGATACGTTGGCGCTCTCGGCCACCAAATGGTTTCCAGCCGCGCTCCGGCATATTTGCAACCTTTTGGCCGCAGATGAATGCGCCATCACCCCTGACATCGTATAGCGCAAGGGGCGTGGCGCCGCACACGCGCACCACGGCTGTCAAGCAGGCGCACGTGCTCTTCGCGCCAGGTTTGCGCGGCTCGCCCTGACTTGCGGCACACGCCCCCCGCCGACCCGGGTCGGCGCTGACACGGGGCCGGGGTCTGGGCGGGTCAGCGCTGAATGACGGGCTGGGGCCACGTGTGTTCCGCGCCCTTGGAGAGTGATCGCGCCCCCCCCCCCCCCCCTGGGTCGAGGGGGGGGATGGACGCTCGCTGTCGGAAGAGGGTTGGAGAGGACGGATTGGCATTGAGGCTTTTTTGGGGGGGCGGGGACCAGGGAGCTCCGTCGCAGGATGAGTCACCCCATCCCCGCTTGTGACCCCTATCTACCAGCCTGGAACATATCCCTATCCCTATGCTGGGCACCTCCTCATCACGATGCCAATCTTCGGGATTCCCTTACTTTTGAGGGCGACTCCCTGAGATTGTCATCGCCTTTTGGCGTGTCAATCTTAGGGACAGGGATACGTCCGAGGCTGGTAACCTGTCCAGTGCATGGCCAATTCGCCTTTCGCTTGCCCCGAGAGGCCACACGCTGGAGTGGACTGCCCCTGCCTCGCCGCCGGCGAAAGAGTGTACGACCCGCCTCGGCCCCATCCCCCTCCCCGAGATTGACAAGCTCACGGCGGTTGCAATCTCGGTGATGTGGCCTCGGCAAGCTGGGGGACTCCTTGAGAGCGGCGCCGAGATGAGGTGGTGCGAACCTCAGGGACACGCATCTGTTTCAGGCTGCTAAGTGTACTCCTGGATGGGGCAATCGTCCTCCCCCTTGGATCCGCAGGAGGCATTGGGCACGTGCTGTCAGAGCGGGTGGATGGGGGCTTGGAGGAGGAGTAGGAGGAGGAGGAGGAGGAGGAGGAGGAGGAGGAGGAGGAGGAGGAGGAGAGAAGGAGAAGGAGGAGGAGGAGGAGGAGGAGGAGGATGAGGAGGAGGAGAGGAGGAGGAGGAGGAGGAGGAGGAGGAGGACCTTTTTTGGTATATTCCCCTTCCAAAGTAGGGATAGGGACGACGACGACGACGCATACGAGTGCCTCGCGAAGCGCGCCTGCCCCCCTGCGCTCCTCGGACAGGCGGGAGCACCACGCCGAGGCCGGGCAGCGCGGCACGCCCGGCGCGCCGGCTCCTCGGCCGCCCCCCCCCCCCCCCACCTGGAGGCCTCCCAGATGAGCGACAAAACATTCAAGCAAACACTCAAGCAACAATCCAAGCAAACAATTCAAGCAACAATCCAAGCAAACATTCAAGCAAACACTCAAGCAAAAAATCAAGCAACAATTCAAGCAAACATTCAAGCAACAATGCAAGCACACCATTCAAGCACAACTTCAGGCAACAATTCGAGCAAACATTCAAGCAACAAATTCAAGCTGGAGTGTCTTCGCCAAAATTCAAGTAGCGAAGCGCCCTGGCTCGCCTGTAGGCCTACCAAGCAATGTCGTAAGAACCTTTCTGTGGTTTCCACGAAGTTATCTTGGAACATTTCTGGCTGGGACTGTCTTGTTTTATCACATCGGGTTTATGTTCTAAGAACATTCATTGGTTTGGCTCTTAGAACATTTTTGGGTTCAAACAAAATTTCGAGGTAGGACTATAGGAATGCTGGGACACTCGGTCTCTGCTCAAAACACATTGGCGCGCAAGCTGCCCATGTAAGGTCACGAGTACAGTCGAGCCGGATTAGTAGGTCGACCCTTCCAAATCAAGTGTACCCTTGTGTTCTGTGCCTCGCGACCCATGCTCCTACATTCATATGGCAATGTGGCCCTCGGAAGAGTCTCGTGTCCTCTCGCGTGTCCTCTTCAATCCACCCGGACTGTAAGCACCCACCTCTTCCAATGTAGCGTGCCGCGCTGGCGGCCCGCGTAAGCCACCGCGCAAGGTCGCTGTGCCATCTCGCGTAAGACCCGTTTCTTTTCGTCGCTCAGATGGGGTCGGAGTAACCGGGGTCGGAGGATCGCGCCGCACCGCGGATGCATCGTCGATGCGGCTCGATGTGGAGCCCGATTTTCTCCACGCCGACGTCGCGATCCTCCGACCCCATCTACCTGGGCCCCCAAACCCAGACCCCCTCGAGTCGTGAAAAATTCATGCCGCGAGGTTTTTCGCTATTTTCAGCCTCTGGGGGCCCTTACTAGGCCCCGGGGCCGCCAAACCGTGCGGTGACGAGCCGCATGGTGAGGTTGTTTGGGATTTCGAGGTCACCACACGATCAGTCACCAAACGTTTTTTGGGCCCCGAACGGGTTCATGGGCAACGTTGGGAGTTCGCGGTAGCCTGTCCCATTCGTAAGCGACTTCTCTGATTCCTGCCGATTCGGCTACTATGGACTATGGAGCAAGAATTGGAAGCGAAAGCAACATCGCAACGCTCAAGGAATTCAAGCAAATACGGGTAGGATCGCGGGCACTTTGGGGGGGGGATGGGCACAGGCTCCGTAGTTTTCCAGGTTCGAGGCTCGAGGTCCGAGGTCTTGGGATGTCCTCGTCGGTTCTCGGCTCTCCAGCCTCGGGGTGCTGTCGAGCAGCGGCGCCTCGCAGGGGCACATTTCCGGGGGCGCCCGGATCGTCCTGAACGGCCGCCAGAATGCCAGGAGGCAACGTGAGGTCATGCATTGACCCCCAATCGCCCAGTCATCGCCGATTCGGGCCGGATAGCCCACCAAGCCCATGAAGGAGCGGCCTCGCAATTTGGGGCCGATCCCCGATCCATCGACGATGCATCGCCGATTCTAGGTCGATGTTTCCCCCCCTCAGCTGGTCCCCCCCCTCCACGTTCCCCCTCGGCGGCGGCAGCGACGACGACGGCGACGATGGCGACGATGGCGCCGCCGCCGCCGACGACGACGACGAAGACGACTAAGACGACAGAGACGACGACGACGACGACGACGACGACGACGACGACGACGACGACGACGACGACGACGACGACGACGACGACGACGACGACGACGACGACGACGACGACGACGACGACGACGACGACGACGACGACGACGACGACGACGACGACGACGACGACGACGACGACGACGACGACGACGACGACGACGACGACGACGACGACGACGACGACGACGACGACGACGACGACGACGACGACGACGACGACGACGACGACGACGACGACGACGACGACGACGACGACGACGACGACGACGACGACGACGACGACGACGACGACGACGACGACGACGACGACGACGACGACGACGACGACGACGACGACGACGACTGAGACGACGGAGACGACGGAGACCAGGGTGTGCGTGCTCCCTGAGGTTATGTCGGGCCTGTCCCCCCTACAGGGCGATTTTCGACGAAAAATGCAAAATACCCCAAAAATGCTCCAAAGGTAAAAGAATACTCAAAAAATAGTCCCCAGACTATTTTTTGATTATTCTTGATTATTTTTGGGGTATTTCTTATTTTTCGTCGAAAGTCCCCCTGTAGGGGGACAGGCCCGACTTAACCCTGAGGCAGGGGTGCAGGGGACGGGCCTGGTGGGTGGGGGATGCATCGATGCCTGGGGCGTCTGGCGGCGCTTCCCAGGGGCGCGGACCGCGCCCTTCGCTCCAGCGGCCGCTGTCCAGGGCACGGCTCGCAGCTGCCCCGGGGAGGGAGCGGCGGGGAGGTCAGGGGAGACGTTGGGCTTGCAACGTGCGTTCAGTCGGACCTCCTCTTCCTCTCCTCCTCCTCCTGCTCCTCCTGCCCCTCATCCTCCCCCTGCTCTTCCTCCTCCTGCTCCTGCTCCTCCTCTTCCTCCTCCTTCTCCTGCTCCTCCTGCCCCTCATCCTCCCCCTGCTCTTCGTCCTCCTGCTCCTCCGGCTCCTCCTGCTGCTCCTCGTCCTCCTCCTCCTCCTGATCCCCCTGCTTTCTCTTCCCCCCCGAGGGTTGCCGTGCGGCACAGTCGGACCGAGGTATCAAATCGAGGCTGGTTCGTGGAGGGTATCTTACTGTTCTCCGTGTTTGTTAGATGTTCTTGTGAGTCCTGGGGAGGGTACCCTTGGATATTCTGTGTGTTCTGGCCGGCGGAGGTTCTCATGTTCTTGAAGGGTGTTCGTCTGTCCTAGATTCGATTGTGCGGTAGGTTCGCGTCGTGTCGACTGGCGGCGACCCCGCTGCCAGCGTTCAACGTCGAACGCCGCTGGCGACTCAGAATCGGTCTATGCTGGACGGTCTGACGCTTCGGAACCGGCCGATCGTTCAAGGTTGAACGGTCCCCGCGGGGTCAGAAACCAAAGGCGAAGTCGGCACGAAATTGCCGAAGGGATGGAGGGCGGGGCCTCTTGAGAGCGGGGCTCCCATCTGAGACGTCCTTGACCTTAAGGGCCAGACACCCGAACCTCACGCAACGGCTGTGGAGATGGAGGGTGCCTGCTTATCAACACGGGGCTCTCACTCCAGGCGTTCTCGAAGTTCCTGACCAGATCTGTGCAGAAGTTACACGGGTGAGGACGGTCCTTCCAAACCACGGGGACCTCGCTGGACACTTCATTGAACTTTACGTTAATCTCCTTTCGCATGTTTGGTTCTTTGCCAGAGGGATGCAGCGCAGTTCCAATTCAAAACGGGGCTCTTGCCTGCATGGCGGGCATGTCGTGTGCTGGTCTTCGAGGGGACGCTTCGTGTGCTGAGGAGGGCGGCTCGCAGGGACTCATCAGGCGGGGGCCCGAGGCGGGACGGTGTACTGCGGCAGGCGTCGTTGATGCAGCTTGGATTTCCTTGTTTTGTCTGCCATCTCATCCCCCTCCCCTCGTCCTCCCCCTCTCCCCTCTCTCCCTGCCTCCTCCCTCCTCCTGCTCCCCCACTCCCTCCTCTCGCTCCTCCCCCCACCTCCTCCCTCCCTTGCTCCTCCTCCTCCCGCTCCACCCAGTTTCCTCACCCTCTCCTCCGCCTCCTTCTCTCACTACCGCTCCTCCCTCACTCTCTCCCGCCTCCTCCTCCTCGTCGTACTCTCTTTCCCGCCTCTTCCTTCTCCTCCCCGTCCTTTCCTTTTCCCGCCTCTTCCTCCTCCTTCCGCCTGCCCCCCTTCTCCTGTTGGGAGGGTCGAGTCTGTTGGGACGGCATTGCGTTTCCACAAGTTTTCCGAACTGCCCAGACAGGGGAGGCAGAGATGCGGGGGAAGTGTTTTTTGTGGGGAGGGGGGGGGCAGGGGAGGGGAGGGGTGAGGAGGAACACGAGCATGAGAAGGACAAGGGTGGCGAGGCGATGACGATAAGGGCAACGATCGTAGTGATGGTGATGATGGTGGTGGTGGTGGTGATGTTGATGGTGGTGGTGATAGTAGTGGTGTTGTCGGCCATGGTGTCGACGACGATGCTGATAATGATGTTGATGGTGATGGTGATGGTAGTGGTGGTGGTGGAGATGATGATGACGATACTGATGGTGATGGAGATGCTGTAGACGATGATGCTGATGATGCTGATGCTGATGATTATTGTGGCTAGGATGACGAGGATGATGGTGCTGTTGCTGTTGATTATGTTGTTGATGATGGCGATGGTGATGATGCTGCTGCTGAGTTGGCTGATGATGCTGATGCGGATGACGATGCCGGCGGTGATGATGCTGATGATGCTGATGATGTTGATGACGATGATGTGCTGCTGCTGCCGATGCTGCTGCTGATGATGATGATGATGATGATGATGTTGGTGACGACGTCGATGATGAAGATGGGGCTGCCTAGGCTGATGATGCTGATGCTGATGACGACGATGACGATGGTGATGCTGTTGATGATGATGCTGGTACGGATGACGATGATGATGATGATGTTGATGATGATGATGATAATGATGCTGATGATGACGATGATGACGATGATGATGATGCTGACGATGATGATGTTGAGGTTGTTGTTGATGCTGTTGCTGCTGCTACTGCTGCTACTGATGATAATGATGCTGATGATGATGATGATGATGCTGATGATGATGATGATGATGATGAGGATGATGATGATAATGATGGGGATGCGGATGATGACGATGACGATGCCACTGATACTGATACTATCGATGCTGTTGCTGCTGCTGATGATGCTGCTGCTGATGATGATGATGACGATGATGAAGGTAACGAGGGTGATGCGGATGCGATGCTGATGATGATGAATATGCTCAATCTGATTATGATGATGTTGAGTATGATGACGATGATGATGCTGATGCTGATGCTGGTAATGACGATGCTGCTGCTGATGATTATGCTGATGCTGATGTTGTTGGTGGTGATGGTGGTGATGATGCTGGCACCTACGACGACGATGATGACGCTGCTGATGCTGAAGGTGCTGCTGATGCTGATGATGCTCAGGGTGGTGATGATGGTGTTGACGACAACGTCGACGTCGGCGACGACGACGGCGATAGTGATGATTACTGTTGTTGTTGTTGTTGTTGTTGTTGATGTTGATGTTGATGTTGTTGTTGATGATGATGATGCTGATGATGATGATGGCTGCTGCTGCTGATGCTGCTGCTGATGCTGCTGCTGCTGATGATGATGATGATGATGATGATGGTGATGGTGATGGTGATGGTGATGGTGATGGTGATGATGATGATGAGGAGGAGGAGGATGAGGATTAGGATGAGGATGAGGAGGAGAAGGAGGAGGATAAGGTGGATGAGGAGAAGGGAAGAGGCCGGCTGAGGCTGGACCCCCTGCGCAGCATGCCAGTGGGCCAGATCAGGGAATTGTACCTGAAGGCGCCAGGGAGCGATTGCTCGTTGACAGAAAAGCGCACCGGACTGATTCTTCAGGCTTGCGCCACATCCGCCGACCCAAATAGCTGTGTGCCTTCGTGAGGAGGCGCTACGGAGCGGTTGCGCGTCGACAGGAACAAGGCAGCGGACTGATTCTTCAGGGGGCAGGGCGCGGCCAGCACCGCTTGGGGCTTCCCCACACTCGGCGCGAGCGAGCAAGTGCAACACCTCATGGCGCACCCCCCCAAGGGGTGCCCAAGTGACTTGAGTGATATACCTGCTACTTCGCGATGGCCATGAGGCAACCAAGAGAGGAGTCGGTGACGCCACGCGAGCGAGCTGCGGGAGAGATCCACACCACCTGGGTGCGACTTCCTGGCGGCTCCTCCTTGAGGTGCCCATCTGCTATACTTGCTGCGACATCGCAGTGTTTGTGAGGATACATCCAGCTGTCTCCGGCAATTCCGCCACCCTGGCTCCGCAGTATTCTGGGTGGCACCTATTCGAGAAGGCAAGGGTGGCTGCCGGGGGCCTCTTGGGCAGACTGTTCGAATGCTTGGTTTGTGCTCCCATTCTTGTGCCCCTCTTGGGGCCGCCTTGAGGCCCTCTTGGGCCGACTTGGGCGCCTCTTGGGCCGTCTCTGAGCCCTGTTGGGTCGCCTTGGCGCTCTCTTGGGCTGTCTTGGAGCGTCAGAAGCTCGAAATGGCGAGGACCCCAAACACGTTGAGAACGCTGCGGAACATCCATGGTGTCTGCCTCTCGGCCCTCTTAGGGGCCCTCTTAGGGGCCCTCTTAGGGGCCCTCTTAGGGGCCCTCTTAGGCGGCCTCTCGGGGGCCTATCTGGGCCCTCTTGGGGCCTCCTCGGCCTTCTTGGGGCGGAAGGCTGGAATTCTCGGGTTTACCCTCTCGGGCCCTTCCTTCTTGGGGCCCGTCTTTGGCCCTCTTGGGCATTCTTGAGCGCCTTCTGGGCCGTCTTGAGGCCCTCGTAGGCCGTCTTGCGGTCCTCTTGGGAGCCTCCTGGGCCATCTTGGGACAGTTATGGTGACCTCTTGGGTCGACTTCGGGCGTCCGAAGCTCGAAACGGCGAGTGCCCGAAACACACTGAAATTGCCTCTCGAGGCCCTCTTCGGAAGGCTCTTGGGGCTCTCTTGGGACGCCTCGAGGGCCTCGTGGGCCGTCTTGAAGCCGTCTTGGGCCGTCTTGATGTCAAACTGGCCTCGTGGTCTCCCGACGTCCACTTGGAGCGGTCCGTGGCGTCCGTGACAGGCGCTCGACAGGGGCGCGGCAGCGCTGACTTTGACCCCCCCCGGTCGCAGGTGGTGCCTAGCGGGTCTGGGCGGTCTGTTCGGCTGGCTTGAGCGCCACCGCTCCCCGCTAGACGGACGACGAGCCATGTGGCGAGGGGGTCGGAGTCGTCGGAAATAAGTGGGTTGGTACAGCGAACAATAAGCACTGCTGCATCGCAGAGGTATGACGACGAGGTGGTGGATCGGGGCCATCGTACTAACATTTCGACGTGGTTTATCGAATATACAGTCCCGCGATGATCCATGGTGGTCGAATGATCGAACGTGGTCGTCGTGCTCGGACGTGACCGTCTTGATCAATCAGCGGCGCCTCGTTTTACACGGTTCGTCGCACCTGATCGAACCTTGCGACGAACACGTGCATTCAGTGTGTCAGTTTGTCCCACGCAGGCCCACAGCCAGCATACGTACCTCGAAATCCAAATCGTCACGATTTCATCATCTTGCTCAGTCCGACGCGATCGCGAAATTGTTTGGATCGCCAGCGTGTGTCAGACACCCAGATGCTCCAGTAATTGCGGCGCGCCAAAGCATGGACTACTGAGAAGAGGAGGATGATGATCATCATAAGCAGGAGGATGAGGAGAAGGGGGACGTGGGAGAGGAAATCGCAAGGAAGCGGATGAGATGGAGTGGATTCTGTGAGATGAGGGGGGGGGAGGTGGAGTTGTGGGTGGCGTAGAGTTGGTTATCTCTATTTGGAATTCCTCCTTCTGAGAAGGAAGAGCTGGAGAGGAGGTGTGGAGGATATGGACAGGAAACCATAGGCAGGAGCAGGGTTCGGATAACTGGCTGCTGTTGGTGCTGATTCTGCCTGAGGCTCGTGGGAAGGTGGAGGGACCCAGCATGAATCTGTTTTTGTGACAGCGTTCAGACCTCAGGGCCAGCTTGATGGCTTTGATGTTCTGCGGCCAGAGCTGGTCTTCTTCAAAGAGGACATCCCGCTGCCAAAGGCGGCTCCACTCCTGTTGCGGCTGCTGTTTTTTTGTGCGACAAGGTTGCATGTTACAGTTAAGACTCAGTAGTGAGGAGCAGTTCGGGTTCGGAAGGCGCTCGCTGTTCCTGGCTTCCTTCCATGGTTGTTCCTCGATCGCTCCTCTTGCACCCAGACTGGCTTTTGTTCTTAATAATTGCTTAGCGTTCCCTCGGGCGGCAGCCTGGCTGTACAGTTCAGCCAGGGCACTGGAGGATCCGCAATGGTAGATCAGGCAAGAGGCCCGCTGTCTGCACACCAGGGTTTGAGCTAATCAGTGTTTGGGCGATTTCGTGGACCGTTCTCGGTTTGGCTACGTTGCGCAGCAAAGGCAGAACGAAGACAGAACGATGAACACCGGAACAACACGGAAACGAGTCACATTGTTTGGCTCGAGCCCTGCTGCGCACGTGCAGGGGGTCGGCAGAGAACGACGGGAGGCGGAGGATGAGGAGGAGGGGGCCTCCTGCAGACTGGATCCGCTTCGTTCTGCCGTCGCCCAGCTGCCAGGACTTCTCCAGGGGGCCACTTGCGAACCCTACTCCCGCCCCCCACGATTTCTGAGGGGGAGGGGGGGGTTCCCTTGATTCGGGAGCTCCCGAGCGAAGTGAACCCCCACCCTCCCCCTCAGAAATCGTGGGGGGTGTGGGGGCAGGGTCCGCAAGTGGCCCCCCATTCTCCCTGAGGAAGGCACCAGTTATACACCAACACCGATCCTGGGCCCAGGATCACCCTGGGCCCGGGATCGGTGTATACGCCCTCCTGCCTGGGCAAGAAGGCGTCTACACCGATCCTGGGCCCAGGGTGATCCTGGCCAGGATCGGTGTTGGTGTATAGTTGGTACCCTCCGATCCCTGAGGTTGGCCCTCTCTCTCCGCTCCGAGGCGCCGTGCTCGGGCGGGGGGGGGGGGCGGGTGCCGCGAGCGCCGCGGGGCGCAGACCCGGCGGGCGGCGCCCGGCTCCCGTCGGAGGAGCCACCCCCCTGCCGGCAGAGGGGGTCGCGGCAGCGCGCTCCTCCTCCTCCTCCTCCTCCTCCTCCTCCTCCTCCTCCACCTCCTCCTCCTCCCCTCCTCCCCTCCTCCTCCTCCTCCTCCTCCTCCTCCTCCTCCTCCTCCTCCTCCTCCTCCTCCTCCTCCTCCTCCTCCTCCCTCCTCCTCCTCCTCCTCTCCTCCTCCTCCTCCTCCTCCTCCCTCCTCCTCCTCCAGCCAGAGGGGCTGCGCTCGGCGTCTCGCCCCCTCGCCGGCGCGCCGTGCCGAGCGGGCGCGCGCGGCCCACGGAGGGGCGCGGGGACGGAGAGACGTCGCTGCCCCTGCCCTGCCCCTGCCCTCGCCCCCTCACGCTGAGCGTGGGGCAGTCGTCCTCCTCCCCCTCGTCCTCGTCCTCGCCCTCCTCCTCCTCCTCCTCCTTCTCCTCCTCCTCCTCCTCCTCCTCCTCCTTCTTGTCCGCCGGCTGAGTTTGCGTGGGACCGGGGAAAGCTAGGTGTCGGAGCCAAGATCACAGGGGGTGTTCGGGTGATTGACAGTTCGGGTGGTACATATCTCAAGGATTGGTTGCTCAGGAGATGCGGGTGGGCCATAGTCCATCAAGGCTCCGACGAACAAGTTGATTGTGTATCCAGAGGAACGTTGCCAACCAAAGTCCAGAGTGTTCGTTAAATTGCACTTTCTGCATTGATTCAGTCAGTTGCCCGTTCAACTGGTGATGTGAGAGCCTGCTGTGACACTATGATTCGTGGAGGGTTCCGGGAGAGCCCTACGCAGCCAGACGGAATCCACGATGCTTGACCTCTTTGTGATGTTTCGTGGTGTGCTGAGGGCCCGTGGCTGCTCACTGGAGGATCGATGGGCAACAGGTCGCCCCCCCCCTTTGCCCAACGTGTTGACATGTGCTCGAGTAGTATAGCAGTTTGCTTACACACGGCTGCTGAGCTTCTCGCGTGGAGAGAGCTGTGGATGCTGGTCGGGTGTCAGACGACCAGGCCCGGACCTATTCCGAGGCCGCCGAGCGGGCTCTCGAGGTTGGTGCAGCGCCTCCTCTCGCTGTCCCGAGGGCGGAGCCTTCCACTTCCCGTCGCGAAGCCCGACCGTGTCCTGCACTCGTGCGAGAGGTGAACGCTGCAGTCAAGGAATTCGGCTCTGTGATTTGCGTGATACATACGTATCATGGTCTTTCTGTGTGCGTTTCTGTCTTGAGTGTAAGCTCTGTGCGAGGAGCTTCGGCAGGCGAGGCGTTCCGTCGCGGTACTGGCCGTCTCCCTGGAAGCTCCGTGATTTGTTGCAAAGACGATGTCCGACCCTCCAGTTTTGGGCACCCGACCCGATGATTTGGCAGGGGTTGGAGCGATGTATCATCCTGTAGCGGGGTTTTGTCATACAGTTCTCATGTTGGCAACTGGCAAATGTGTGTTGTTGTATGAGGTTTGTGGGTGCCATTGTATTGGTGCCATTGTATTGAATTGCCTAGTAAACTTAAGCGGCCTTGTAAAGATCCCAGTCGTGCTGGATAACATGTTTTGAGCCGCCTCAAGAGGGGCCTCCCGCCAAAGTCAGGAGGCAAGTTCCCCGAGGTTTGATATGTTCTTTCTTGCGTGCCCCACCCAGCAGCATATCACCACGTCCTCATTCTCCTCTGCTTCCATGGGGGCTGCTGTTGTGAGTCGTGCGCGCGGCACGCGTGGCACGTGTGGCATGCGTGCGCCCTTGCCCGAACCTGCCTTCAAGTCAGGGGCAAGGGCTTCAAGATCAACTCGGGGGTCTTTGATTGATTCCTCCCTCACTTCCTCTTCTCCGACTTGGCGACGAGCTAGAGAGCATAACATGACCCCAAACAATCCTCCTCCTCCTTCTCCTCCTCCTCCTCCTCCTCCTCCTCCTCCTCCTCCTCCTCCTCCTCCTCCTCCTCCTCCTCCCCCCTCAGATCGGACGTTGCCAAACTGATTCAACACCGCGAAAAATCATGACAGGAGCTCCAGATCCCATCTTTCTGCGTCATTTCTCGAGCAGGATCGACCTGTGAGGGTCCTGTGACCCGAAACCAGGCGCGAAAGCGCCTGGTGTGAAGAATTGCAATGCCAGGATTCGAGCAGGAGGTCGAATTGACCAACACCATAATCCATTTGTTCGCCGAGAATGCTCGTAGATCTACGGACACCCTGCGTTTTTGTTGTAGGTTCGGCGAGGATTTCAAGCTTGGGGCAGCTCGAGTCTGCAGTCGATCTCCTACTTCGAAGGATCTCGAGGCCCCCCCCCTGCCCCGAGAGCCGCCAGGCCCCCTCGATGGCCCCCGCGCCCCTCTCCCGAGGGCGCGCTTGGCCGGGGCCCTTCGCGCCCTTTCTCCCGGGAGCCGCCTCCCCCCCCCTGGGGCCACGGCCTCTCCTCCCCGGAGCCCCTCGCGCTGTGGAGCAACACCACGGCGGGAGGCTCTTCTCACGATGCGAGCGGCGCCACGAGCTGAGTTCACTGCCGCGGAGGAGCCTCCGAGAGCCCCTGGGACTCCTCGTGGCCGTGGGGGGCCCCGCAGAACCCCGAGTAACGTCGGCCTGAACCTTGCAACTGGGGAGGGTCGACCAAAAAAAAATCACGACGGGAGGTTCTTCTTCCCACTTCTGGCCTCGGGGGGGGGGGGCCCTCGCGGGGCTCGTGGGGCCTCCAAGAACCGGGTCGGGAGGAGACGCCCGCCGCGGGGCAGGGGTCCCTGGGGGGGGTCCGGGCCTCTTGGGGCCGACGCTGCGAGGGCACGAGTCCTGACGTCGGGGGTCTGGGGGGCCGCCGCCGGCGAGGGCGGCGGGGCGCCCCCCTACCCTTCCGTCGGGCCTGTCCTTCTCTACAGGAGGAATAGTCAAAACTAGTCCAAAACATAGTCTGGTGACGTTTTTTTTGTTTTTTTTGTTTTTTTTTTTTTTGTTTTGTAAAAAAAACTATTTTTGAGTATTTTTGAGCATTGTTTGGATATTATATATTTTTCGTCCAAAATCCCCCTGTAGGGGGACAGGCCCGACCTAACCCTACCCCCCCCCGCTGGCCCTGCTCTGTCAGATCCCCGTCTTTGCCCCAGTGGTGATTCGGCAGCAAAGCACGGGAGCCTCGCGTACCCTCGTAGTTCTGCCTGTAGCGTCGATCAGCGTCGGTGAGCGTCTGGGAGTGATAACGCCGATTTAGCGTCGGTTCGCGTCGATTAGCGTCGATTCAGCGTAGCGTCGATTTAGAGTCGACTAGCATCGATTCGCAAAGGCCGACAAGATGTTATGGGAGGCTCCCATGAGTTGCCACCAGATGATAACAGATTTGGGCGGTTCGGTTAGACACATCTGCGGAAAACAAGTAACCCCTACAGCGGAAACCCATGCCAAGAAACACCCTGCTTGCCTCCAGGGTGCCCTGGGCTCCTTGGTTGTGGGTTGTTTTGCTCTGGACGGCGTGGCGCTCCCACACCAAAAACCAATGGACGCCCTGGGGTCTCAGGGTTGGGTTTCTTGTGGAAGGTTTCTTGTGGTCGAGCTCCTACTCTATCCTTGCAAGCCTGGAACATATCCCTAGCACCTCCTCATCACGATGCCAATCTTAGGGATTCCCTTATTGTTTGAAGGCGAATCCCTAAGATTGTCATCGCCTTCTGGCGTGTCAATCTTAGGGATAGGGATACGTTCGAGGCTGGTAGTATCCTTAACGTTTTTGGCCCTCCCAACCTAGGCCACCTCTCAGAGGGTGAAGGGTCCTTCTCTTGCGACTCCTCTCCTCCGACGCTGGCGAGGGCGGCGGGCCACCTCCCGCGGGGGCCTCCATCTTCGACCAGCTGGACGCAAACCACGACGGGGTGATCAGCAAGGAGGAGCTCGAGGCCCCGCAGCGGCGGCCGCCCGGGCGGAGCGGGGGAGCCACGCGTGTCGGGGGCGGAAAAGAGGGGGGTGATGACTAGGGGGGGTGGATATCATGGCGCGGGCCATGATATTTCAGCAGATTTCATGGCGCCTCTTCTTATTTCATTACGTCCCAGGCCCCCCCCGCTGGGCCGCGCACATGCCGCCGGCCATGATTTGCACCCCCCCCTCTTGGACACCCCCTTCTTGGCCGCTTCCGAGCTTGCGGGAGCCTCGAGTCGGACGTGGCCAGGACGAGGACAAATCCGCTCCAGAGCGTTCCGGAACGCCCTCGGAGCTTTCTGGAACGCTCTGAGAAGACCGCGGCGCCCGCGACATCCTCCAGAGCTGCCGGATCTCAGAGATTCTCGGTTTATCCCCACCCGACTGTATCCTCGTCCTGGCTCCGTCTTATTGAGAGGCGGGAGTCAATACCAACGGGGGTCCGTCAGAGCGCCGGATCTTGCAGGATCTTGCAGGATCCTGCAGGATCTTGCGGGATCCTGCTCAGCCCTGCTGATCTGGGTCTGGATTGATCCGGGTCAGAAGATCCCCGAACGCTGCGGGTTCGAGGTTCTCGTCGGCTGTGCGCGGTTCTCCAGCCTCGGGGTGCCCTCCAGCGGCTCTGCCTCGCCGAGGGGGGCTCCAGGGCTCTCCGGGGTGTCCCAAACGGTCGCTTGGGAGCTGCTCTGCTGCCCGAAAGCCACGGGGCAACGTTTTGGGGGGGGGGGGGGGGGGCATGGGCTCAGGGGGGGGGGCATCGTCGTTTGGGAGCTGATGTGCTGCCCGAAAGCCACAGGGCAACGTTTGGGGGGGGGGGGGGGGGGATGAGCTACGGGGGGGGGGGGGGCATCGGCCCGCTATCGCCCCTGCCCCGCCGACGGGGGGTTGGCAGCCTGCCTTCTCGCTGTCGGGGCGTGTCGCCGATCTGTCGGCGAGTTACCAGCCTCGAGCGTATCCCTATCCCCAAGATCGACGCGCCGAAAGGCGATGACAATCTTGGGGGTTCGCCCTCAAAAACTAAGGAAATCCCTGAGATCGGCATCGTGATGAGGAGGTGCCCAGCATAGGGATAGGGATATGTTCCAGGCTGGTAAGCGATGCATCGCCGACTCCAGATCGACGTCCCCCCCAATGAGCCAGTCCCCCCCGTGTCGTTCCTCCGAGGGGAGCAGGGAGCCGGAGAGGCGCCGGGGGGCGATGGCCACGGGTCTTGGGGTCTCCCGTGGCAAAGAGTCCCGAGCCGTCTCCTTCCCGAGGGTTCTCAAGCCTCCCCGGGACTATCTGGGGCCAGAAAGCCTTGGGCCCATTGCCGCTCGAGTCGTTCATCATCTGCATCAGTTTGAAGGCCCCCTCGCCATTCCTGTCTGACCTGTCGTCCTCTGGCTCTTTGTCGGTGCTCTGTCGGTCTTTTCTGGGTATCATCGCCCTGTTACCTCAGGGCTAGAGCCATGCACTGTTAATTTCTGGCTCGCGCACACTCACACACACGCTTCCTTGCCGCACTCATTTCTGCTGCGGTGCTCTGGCTCGTCTGGGCTTTGGGCACTTGAGTCTTCCTTGAAGTACGAGGTCGAGCCATGTCGAAGCAGCGTCATGGCATTGAAGGCACGGTGATGGCGCACCATGAAGGTACTGATGGCGCTTGTATCACCATCACAATCGGTATCCTTCCCTCGCCATCGCCATCGTGATCGAGAGGCCCTGGACAAGGACCACGACGGCGTCATCACCCGTGCCGAGTTCGAAGGACCTGGGCGGCAGCCTCCAAAGCTAGCTCCGCTTCTCGTCGGGGGATGTTTGTGTTTTTTTTTCTGTGGGCATTCTGCGGGCACGTGCTGTTTGACACCAAGCAACTCCTGTTTGCCTCAGGCATTTCTTTTCTATGAATCGGCAAGCTATTGTGGACTACTGCGATCTGCAGGAGGGACGTCTTCAGGGCTGCTTTCAGACTCGTTCCCGGGCTGAAGCGTTGCTGGTTGTCGTTCGCCCACCTCCATGCCTCGCCTGTTTGCCCGCAGCGACAGGAATTGGCAGGATACTCGGATGACATGTTAAGCCATAAAGCCTCTTGACTCGATATTGGCACGGATGCGTGCACGCAGATCGTCCTTGAGAAGGGCGACATCGGCGGAGATAAGAAAGGCATATGGACACGTGGTAGCATTGCTAGTGGCCGCTCTTTCCACTCACGTCCTCTATTCCCTTCACAGGAGGAGGATGAGCAGTAGGCTGATGATGATGCTGATGACGATGACGATGATGGTGATGGTGATGGTGATGGTGATGGTGATGGTGATGATGATGATGATGATGATGCTGATGATGATGATGATGATGCTGATGATGATGATGATGGTGCTGCTGATGATGATGATGGTGATGATTATGATGATTCTGATGATGCTGATTATGATGCTGGTTATGACGATGATGATGATGCTGATGATGAGGATGCTGATAATCGTGATGATGCTGCTGATGATGACGATGCTGATGATGGTGATGATGATGATGATGCTGATGATGATGATGCTGATGATGATGACGACGACGACGACGACGACGATGATGATGATGATGATGATGATGATGATGATGATGATGATGATGATGATGATGATGATGATGATGATGATGATGATGATGATGATGATGATGATGATGATGCTGCTGATGCTGATGATGATGATGATGATGATGATGATGATGATGATGATGATGATGATGATGATGATGATGATGATGATGATGATGATGATGATGATGATGATGATGATGATGATGATGATGATGAGGAGGAGGAGGAGGAGGAGGAGGAGGAGGAGGAGGATAGGAGGAGGATGAGGCGAACGAGGCGGAGGCAGAGACGGAGGAATGGGCGGAGGAGGAGGAGGAGGAGGAGGCGGAGGAGGAGTAGGAGGAGAAGGCAAAGACGGAGGAAGAGGAGGATCATGGACGGATGATGTTGCTGATGATTCACTGGCTGACGCTGCACCGCCGACCCCTTGGGGCGGCAGTAAGAGTGAACAACGGAGTTTGCGGAACGATTTCTGGGGAATCTTGGGGTTTCAGTTTCTTGGGATTTTGTCGGGTGCGGTTGGCGGATCGTCGCTCTGCTCTTGGGCTTCTCTGGGCTCTCCTGGCAGCACTTTTGAGGCCTCTTGGGGGGCGTTCTGAGGCCTCTAGGAGCCTCTTTTGGGCCTCTCGGGGGCCTCGTTGGAGCCTCTTGGGGGCCCATTGGCGCCTCCTCAGGTTTTTTCGGGGCCGAGTGCTCGAAATGTTCATTCGGGTTCCCCCTCTGGGCCTCCTCTTGTCCTGGGACCCTCCTGGGTCGTTATGGAAGCTTCTGGGGCCGTTTTGGGGCCCTCTTGGGCCGTCTTGGGGGCCTCTTGGGCTATCTTGGGTCGGTCTTAAAGGCTTCTTGGGCCGTTGTGGGCCTCGTGAAAGCCCAAGAGGCGAATGTGCTAAAAATATATGTTTTCCCTAGGGAATGGTACGATCTTGGGCGTCTTGGAGCGATCTTTCGGCGACTCGTAGCCCTCGTGGACCGTCCGAGGGGCCCTTTGGAGCCCTCTTGGTGCGTTTTTGGGCCCCCTGAGACTCCAAGGGTGCGGCTGACACCTTTGCCCCCCCCCCCCCCTCCAAACTGGCCGGACAGGGCTCTCGGGGGAGGGGTTTGGGGAGGAGGAAGCATATCACACGCCGTGACCCCAAGGGGTCGGCGGATTCCCGTGGATGGGCGACATTACGGAAGTCAGCTGGCTCGCTGTGAGCGGACACCCATGTGGGAGTCCCTGTCGTCGGTGGCGGCTCTCCCGTCCGACATTGGACGTGGAGGGGTAGGACGAGGGACGTGGGCAGGAGGGGGAGGACGAGGGTCACCACCCACCAAACCACCCCCACCCAACCCGAAGGCCTCAATTTGCCCTCCACTTCCAGTTGGGGGGGGTCGGGGCACATTGAAAACACACATGCAGCCCGTACCCCCCCAACCCGAAATTCGGTCTTCTGGTTGGGTTGGGGTGGTCTGGTATGTAGTTA
This sequence comes from Prorocentrum cordatum, assembly GCA_963575745.1. Classification (NCBI taxonomy): domain Eukaryota; class Dinophyceae; order Prorocentrales; family Prorocentraceae; genus Prorocentrum; species Prorocentrum cordatum. The sequence goes on along the minus strand of CAUYUJ010018952.1, from coordinate 13,853 downwards.
GAGGGATGTGGGATGATGAATTCTGAGGATGGGGAGGAGGACGTGGACGGGGAAGACAGGGACGAAGCTGGCAGCGACGATGGGGGGGAGGGGCGAGGGAGAGCGCCGCCCGTCCTCCCCCCAGAAGCCGTCGGGAAGTGCGACTACCTGGTCGACAACAGCAGGCTCCGATTGTCCCCGATGCCGGCAAGAAGGAGGAGGAGGAGGAGGAGGAGGAGGAGGAGGAAGAGGAGGAGGAGGAGGAGAAGGATGATGATGAGGAGGAGGCGGGGGACAAGCTCAGGACGTGGACGAAGGCGATGAGGAGGAGGCGGAGGAGGAGGAGGAGGGAGTGGGATGGCAGGACGAGGGATGGGAAGAGCAGTACTCGGTACGATCGGAATGGGGATGGAAAGAATGGGGCCGAAGACCGACAGCAGTTCTTTCCATTTTGAACAGGGCTCATTGCCCATTTGAAGGCAAAAGGCGCCTATAGGACAGTGGCGCTGTCGGTTTTGGGCAACACTTTCTGCTGAGCATCGTACCCATCTTTTCCGTACCCGCCGCGGGCGTGCCAACGTAGGACGAGTGGGGAGGACCAGGGGCAAGAGCAGGGCGCGCCAGCTCACGCGAGCCTCCCGCGACACGAGGATCACTGTCGCCGGAGTGCACCGGCTACTCGAAGGGTGTTGCGGCGGTCGTCTTATCCCCCCGTGCCCCTTGCTCGCCTCCTCCCGAGAACAGTCAGGACCAGTGTCTCCGCATCTGGGCCCCAGGACCGGCGGCCGCCCTCCCGCCCAGAGGCATGATGAGGCGCTCCCGCACGTGCGGCCTCCGAGAGCGGCGAAGGTCCGAGAGCGGCGAAGGTCTCTTGACGATCTGGCGGAGGTCCGAGAGCGGGCGCCGCGCTCCAGGCGGGAGCGCGACCTCTGGGAAGCCCCTCCGGGGCCTGGGGTTAAGTCGGGCCTGTCCCTCTACAGGGGGACGATCTTTTTGTTTTGAATCTTTTTCAGCATTATTTGGGTACCCTTCATTTTTCGTCCAAAATCCTCCTGTAGGGGGACAGGCCCGACCTAAGCCTGGGGCGACAGCGACATCTGGGCTCGGCGGCGCGCGGCCCGATATTCCCAGCAGGAGCTGCGAAGGGCGAGCGCGCGGCGCGCCCGAGCGGGGAGCGCAGGTGAGAGGGGCACTGTGCTCTCTTGGGGGCGGCCTCGATACCGATCGCCTGGCGAATGTTCACCACCCACCAGCTCACCCAACCCAACCCGAAGGCCCCGATTTGCCCTCCATTTCCGGTGGGGGGGGGGTCGGGGAAGATTGAAAAAAACACATGTGGAACCCGTACCCCCCCCAGCCCGAAATTCGGATTTTCGGGTTGGGTGGGGGTGGTTTGGTAGGTAGTCAGATGTACAAAAACCGTGCGCCGCTCCCGAGCGGGAGCTCAGCTTTCAGTGGGATGGATTGCGGCGCTGTGGCGAGAGCACCACTGCGCCCTCTCGAGCGGGATGCGCGTCGTCGCCTTCTTGCCGCGCACCGTTGCCACGCCGACCTCTTGCTTTCAGTGCTGAAGGGAGCAGGGCAAGCTCGTGAGCACCAGTGATCGATGGGTAGGGTGCCCCCCCGCTCCGGATCGCTGTCAGACCGCAAGGTCAGGGTGTGGGAGTCTGTATTTGTACGGAGTACGGGCACTATATCTTAGGAAAGGGAATCTCGGGGAGGCTTGTCCTAAGGGGGGTTGTCTGGTGGGATAGTCCAGATATCCGCCGGGTTGTTAAAGGAGCTGTCCGGGAAAGGCAGTCTTGTCGCAATCAATCACCATGGGTTGTTTGTGTTGTTGGGGGGATTGGGTTGCCCAGGGGCTCTTTTGATTGAGTATGCTGTTTTCCATGGAGCATAATGACAGGCCGGTTGGGAGGATGGGCAGGGTGAGGATGCCTGCAACCGCGAGGCCGAGGCCGGGCTGGGCGCCCGCGAGCTCCGGCTGCCCCAGTGCGTTTCTTCTGCCAGGCCCCCGCCCTGACCGCCGAGGGCAGCCGGCGGAAGCGGGCCGGCGTGCGCTCACGCTCTGTCGCTGCCTCGGGGGCACGGGCGCGTGCGCCCGGGCGCCCGCGGGTCTCGAAGGATACGCGCTTCGCGGGCAATGTGTGCATGCACCGTGCCGCGCCGGCGTCTCCCGAAGCGAGGTCGATCTGCGGCCCAGGAGAGTGGTACGGTGTCTGGCCTATCGGCTCCTGGAGCCGAGAAGCTGCGCACCGTGCCGCGTGTTGCAGCGAGGCCCGAAGGGAGTTCAGGCATGGCGCGGTGCCCAAGCGCCGCTTTTCGTTGGGTCGGCAGAGAGGCAACTTCGGGGCGAGCCAGTGCTGTCGTCGATCCCCTGCTGGAGCCTCCGCGCGCCAGGGAGGGCGGCCTATTAGCGCGGATTTCCGAGAACTCCGCGCGGGGCGTCAAAGCCTGTGCTGCTGCCGCTCTTGTCGCCCTCCCCCCCCGGAAAGGCTCGGGACGGTACGCGGGGGCCTCGCGTACCGCCACAGCAAGAACCTGGACGACAAGAACTATTCCGCGGGGGAAGACGGCGGACCGCCGTGGGGAAGCATCGTCGCCGGGGTCGACGAGGGGGACGGGTGGCTGAAGCTGGGGCCAGAGTGCTTCCTGCCCATAGAGGTGAATGGCATCCGGGTGCTCACCCGGGTGGACACCTCGGCGCGGGCGACAGAGCAGGATCCGCAGAGGGCACCCAGTCACCTGACCACCACGCCAAGGAGAGGGCCACCCTGGGCCCCACGACTGCCCCCGAGTCGTGACGTCGCGAAGAACCGGCATCGCGAGTTGGCGCGACCAGAGCCCCAGACACATTTTCCCCGCAGCATGTTCCGAGCCTGATCGATCCGTGAGGGTCCGCGGGCCCGAGGCAAGCCACAATCGCACGCTGCAGGAAGATGCGACGCCAGGATCTCAGGGCTGTGCGGACCATCTCATGGACCTGCGGCCAGGAGGGCGCGCGATGACCACAGCGCCCCCCCGCCCCGACGTGCATCACCCTCCCCGAGCGTTACCGTGACCCTGGGCCCCAGCCCCCCCCCCCCTGGGTAAGGATTGCTACCAGTAAATAATTTACGCGCGCAGCCCGTAATTTGATTTTCGGGAGGTAGACAGGATGATTGACATAATTGAGGTGAATCACCAACGCCGTTAGATGGCAGTTTCATTTCCAGGGGTGAGGATATTTCGTTGGCAAATTTGAGTCAAGGCGGTGAAGGTATTTCGCTGGCAGCTTTAGGCCAGGGTGGTGAGGATTTTTCGCTGGCATTTTTAAGCGAGGCGTGTGATGATACTTCGCTAGCAGTTTTAAGGGAAGGCGGTGAGGATATTTCGCTGGCAGTTTTTGACAAAGGGCGTGATAATCATTCGCTAGCAGTTTTAAGCGAGGGCGGTGAGGATAGTTCACTGGCAGTTTAAGTCAGGGGGTTGAGGATATCTCGCTGGCAGTTTTTGGCCAGGGGCATCAGGGCTCGTGGACTTTTTAAAGCAAGGGGTGTGGAGATACTTCGCTGGCAGTTTTACGTCAGGATGGTGAGGATATTTCGCTGGTAGTTTCAATCGAGAGGTGTGAGGACATTTCGCTAGCAGTTTGAAGCGAGTGTGGTGAGGATATTTCACTGGTAGATTTAAGTCAGGTGGGTGAGGATATTTCGCCGGCAGTTTTAGGCCAGGGGCATGAGAATATTTCGCTGGCAGTTTTAAGCGAGGGCGGTGCGGATATTTCGCTGGCAGTTCTAGGCCAGGGGGTTGAGGATATTTCGCTGCCAGTTTTAAGCGAGGGGTGTGAGTATATTTCGCAGGCAGTATAAGTGAGGGCGCCGAGGAGACTTTTCTGGCAGTTTTAAGTGAGGGGGGTGAGGATATTTCGCTGGCATTTTCAGTGAGGGGTGTGAGGATATTTCGCTGGCTTTTTAAAGCAAGGGCGGTGATTATATTTCACTGGCTGTTTTGAGCGAGGGTGTGGGAATACTTCGTTGGCAGTTTTAAGCGAGGGCTGTAGGGATATTTGGCTGACAGTTTTACGCCAGGGGCGTGGGGATATCTTGCTGACAGTTTTAAGTGAGGGCGGTGAGGATTCGTCGCTGGCAGTTCTAGGCCAGGGGGTTGAGGATATTTCGCTGGCAGCTTTAAGCGAGGGTGTGAGGATATTGCAGTGGCAGTTGTAAGTCAGGACGGTGAGGATATTTCGCTGGCAGTTTTAAGCCAGGGGGCCCTGCCTTGCCCAGCCGAAGGCTACGCATCCAGCGCGGTGCTGCGCCCGTATAAATCCTCACCCCTTGGCGTGGGGCTGGCGGGGGGCCACGTGGCGAGCGGTCCGTTGTTTTACAAAATCACTGTCGAGGGCCGACATCGAGGAAAAACGCTTGGATTGCAACTCGGGCGTTTCACGGTAAATGCACATGCATTGCTTTGTCTGTAAGATCAAGTTTAGGTGGATTAGACGAATTTGCATTAGCTCCCATATCAATTCAGTGCAGGCTCACAATTAACGGGCACTAGCGACAACTACACAGGACACACTGTTGGGGTAGGTGGAGGGCTGCTGCTGCTGCTGCTGCTGCTGCTGCTCATGGTCAGCATCGGCGCCCAACATCCGTCTTTGGCGTCGAGCCGAGCAGATTTACGCATAGAGTAAGTATGGCTGGGTGGTGCCAATTCCTGCCCCGATTGCAGCAGTCACATGTGACGTCGTCAACAAGGCCTTGTCTTCGAGGATCGAAGGAGTTGTCGTCTCTTCCGCGGCGGAAGGTCGGCGGAAGCAAAGCGAGGCCGCCTCCGCCGGCGGAAGCCGGCGGAAGCTCGGCGGAAGGCGGCGGAAGTAAACAATGCGCCCCCAAGAGATGAAAACGTTTTTGGCTTCAGGGGTTCCGACATCGCCCACACCGTCGGAGGTCTGGGTGCACAGCGGCGCCCTCTGCGCCCAGGAGGCAGAGGCCGAGGCCTCCGCGCCGGAGGAGGACCCCGAGCGCAGAAGGCTGCGGGCCGAGCTCGAGGACCTCTACGCGGAGTTCCACAGGCGCCCGTCTTCTCGATCCCCTGGCGGTGGCGGGCGTGACTGGGCAGGAGGGGGAGGGGCCTAGACCCCTAGACCTTCTCGTGTCTGGGGAAAGAAGCCCTCCTGCGTTGGATTCTCATCCTGGAGAGAGCACCGCAGTCGCAACCTCCTCCTCCCCTTCCCTGCCTCCTCTCTCCCTCCTGCCTCTTACCTCGCTCTCGTGTTTCCCACCTGCCTGTCAGCCTGCCTCCTACTTCGCCAGTGCTGGTGGGCTGCAATCTGCCAAACTGTCGCCACTCCGGAGTACCTCTGGGGGGGGGGTCCAGCGGCCAGACGTCATACGCAGCCATCGCTGGGGGGTTGCGAACTGTAGCGCTGTCGCCGCTTTCGAGGGCTGCTGGGGGTCCCAGGGGAGTGACGTCATACGCATATTCAGATTAGACCTCGCCATCGATCGGGGGCTGCTAACTGCGAAACGGTCGCCACTTCCGAGGGCTGCTGGGGGGTCCAGCGGCGTAGCGTCATATTCAGATTCAGGCTAGACCTCGACATCGCTGGGGACTGCGAACTGCGAAACGGTCGCCACTTCCGGGGGCTGGTGGTGGGGGTCCAGCGGAGTGACGTCACACGCAGATTCAGATTCGACCTCGCCATCGATGAGGGGCTGCGAACTGCAAACTGTCGCCACTTTCGAGGGCTGCTGGGGGGGGCCAGCGGAGTGACGTCATACGCAGATCCAGACTTGTCCTCGCCATCGCTGGGGGGCTGCGAACTGCAAACTGTCGCCACTTTCGGGGGCTGCTGGTGGGGCCCAGCAGAGTGACGTCATACGCAGATTCAGATTTGACCTCGCCGTCCTGAAAGGTTTGTGAACTGCAGCACTGTCGCCGCTTTCGAGGGCTGCTGGGTTGTCCCAGGAGAGTGACGTCATACGCAGATTCAGATTCGACCTCGCCATCGACGGGGGGCTGCTAACTGCGAAACGGTCGCCACTTCCGAGGGCTGCTGGGGGATTCAGCGGCTTTGGGCTTCTTCGCAGCAGCGTTTGGCTGTACCTCGCTGCAGCGTTTGGCTGTTTCGCTTCCTTCTCGCACGTAATGTTTCACAGCAGCTACACCGTTCCTTCTCGAAGGGCCAGCGTGCTGAGTACGCCTGTCGCCTGTCTTCATGCCGCCCTCCCGGGCGTGGACAGCTGCGTTCTGCGTTCTGCGGATTCAGAAGGTTAGACCTCGCCTTCTGTTGGGGGGGGGCTGCGAACTGCAACACCATCGCAACATTCTGCTGCCCAGTTCCAATGGAGTGACGTCATATGCAGGGAGCTGGGGGGTTCAGCGGAGTGACGTCATACGCGGATTCAGATTCGATCTCGCCATCGCTGGGGGGCTGCGGGCTGCGAACCTGCCTCAAGTGCTGTTGGGGATTTAGCGTCGCGCGGTCCTTCGCATATTCAGACCAGACCTCATCATCCCTTGGGGGCTGCGAGCTGCGAAAGTGTCGCCACTTTCGTGGGCGTCTGGGGGGGTTCCAGCGTGGTGCGGTCCTTCGCAGATTCAGAATAGATCTCCCCCTCTCAGCGGGGCTGCAAGCTGCAAAACCGTCGCCACTTTCGAGGGCTGCTGAGGTGTCATCTTGAACCCCCCTGTTCGTTCTTTGACGCAGTTGGCCTGCGGACCTGCTCGTTCTTCCAAGGATTTTTTTTTTGAAGCGTGCCAAGCCAGTGCCTCCGGATGCCATGCGCATTTTTCGACGCAGTGTTATCTCTCGAACTCGCACGTTATTCCACCTGCCTGGTTCGGAGCAGGTTCGCAGCATGTCAGACTTGCGCGAGGAGTGATAGTGGTGGTGGTGGTGGTGGTGGAGGAGGAGGAGGAGGAGGAGGAGGAGGAGGAGGATGAGGAAGAGGAGGGGGCGAGTTTGGTTGCCCTTCGGACCCCAGGACGCATTGGCCATTTCGGGACTCCCTGAGCAGCCTTTGACGCCGTTGTCCTTCGGACCTGCACACTGTTCCAGCTATCCTAGGCGAAGCGTGCCCTGCCTGTGCCGCCGGATGCCGTGCGCAGTTCTTTGACGCAGCTGTCCGTGGAACCTCCGCCGTCTGCCACGCGTCTGATTCGGAGCATGCTGGACCCGCGCGAGGGGAGGAGGAGGAGGAGGAGGAGGAGGAGGAGGAGGAGGAGGAGGAGGAGGAGGAGGAGGAAGGAGGGGAGGAGGAGGAGGAGGAGGAGGAGGAGGAGGAGGAGGAAGGAGGAGGAGGAGAGGAGGAGGAGGAGGAGGAGGAGGGGAGGGAGGAGGAGGAGGAGGAGGTGGCGGAGTAGGCAGAAGAGGGATACGTAGCCCATCGGACGTTCGAGCGTCTGTTTCCCTGGGAGCTTCGTGGGGCCCCTTGCCCCGGTCGCGTTGGAGCGATCTCGAGCCATCTTGCGACCCTCTGAACATTCTGTGGCGCAGTCGGCCTTCGGACCTGCACTATTCCATGTATCCTTGGTGAAGCGTGCCGTGCTTGTGCCTCCGGATGCCATGCGTTCTTCGATGCAGATGTCTTGCGGGCTTGCGCGTTTTTCCATTTATCTGGTTCGGAGCTTATCAGAGTTGCGCGAGGAGTGGTGGTGTTGGTGGAGGACGAGGGGGAGGAGTAGGTGGAAGAGGATTATGCAGTGCATCGGACCTTCGACTTTACTTCCCCTGTGGTTCAATCGTTGTTCCCACCCAGGGCGCACGGGATCGACGTGGTGCCATCCTGGGACACCCTGTGCATTACTTGACGTAGTTTCCCTTCGGACCTGCACATACTTTAGCTTGTCCTATTCGGAGCGTGCACAACCGCACAACCTATGCCTCTGGCCCCATTCCTGTGTCGTTGAAATGCCACAGCCCCGTCCAGGCCGAATCGCTGTTGTCGTAGGCGATCGCTTCTGTTCGGAAAAGCGTCGCCATCGCCCCTTTGCAACAATCCATTTCCCATGCATGCTCGTCTGCGCTCCGACGGCGGCCATTCTCGCAAGCTTTCAAAAAGGGTAAGTGGCGGTTCTCGGCCTTTGGGGACCTTCGCCGGGGGGCCGTCGAGACGCGACTCGGGGCGAAAAGTCGGTCCCGGGAAATTGGTCGGGGCCTCCGAGGATCGACGATGCGAACAAGTCTTGACGACGGGGGATTGCAGGGCGAGGGGGCCGCTCACGTCGCGATTCGCGCCCACGCCGTCTGTGAATGCACGTGGGGTGACCAGAGGGAGTGGAGAGAGGGGTGCCGGGGCCAGTCGCGGGCGTCCACAGGAAATGATTTTTTTATTCGGTGAACCCGTAGCGTCCGTTCCGAGGGGTCGCGCCCCCCCCCCCATCCGCCCCCCCGGTAACGGCACCGAGCGGGGGCGGGGGGATGGGGGGCATTTCCCCCGCAGGCACGGTGCTCATCAGCATGCCGTGGGGCTCGCAGGCCCCCCCCCCCGCCCACCCTATAATGGACGCTGGGGCAGTAAAAACAGCCTCCAGGCGCATGGGCGCGGCTGCCGGCTGTGCGCCGGGCGCGCTCGACGTGCCCGCCGTGGAGGAGCTGCCCCTCGGCCTGCCCGAGCCGCGGGGCGGCGCGCACGACCTGCAGGACTTCCGGGAGGGCGAACTCGACTTCCGGCCGCCCCCGTCGATGCCGCGGGGGCCTTTGGACGTCAAGCTCTGACCGGCTGGCTCACTCAGGGGCGGCGACACGGGGGCGGGGGTGCTGGCCCAGGGCAGGTCTCTGGTGTTGCTAGAAGTGCCCCTGGCCCAAGGTACCCCCAGGATTCTCGGGGTGGCCCAGACGGCCTCCAGGGCACGCCTCGGGGGCCCCAGGGGCTCCAAAATGGCGCGAAAAGCTTGGGGCACCTTGGCCCAGGGGCACTTTTAGCAACACCCGAAGGTCGGGCGGGCAGATCCCAACGGTCGAGTCTGGCGGGCGGGCCCTGACGGGGCGGTCGGGCGGGCGGGCAGGCTTCAACCGGGCGAACCGGCGGACCCTCGCGAGCGGGCGAAAGGGGGGGGAGCATCGACCGCCCTGTCATCGCCCGTCGAGGCCTGGGCCTCCTGTCCCGCCCAGGAGCGCGCAGTTTCGCCACCGAGGATCTGTCGCCGTCCATTCGGCGATTCGCCGCCGAGTCCCAGTCAGTGTCCCCCCCCGCTGGGCCAGTCGCCCCCCCCCTTGTCGTTGCCCCTCACCTCCTTCGCGCCCTGTTCCCCCCTCTGCGCGGCCCGGAAAGGCAGGGCTCGCCATGCAGTGCTCCATCTCCTCAGGGAACCCTTTTCTGCTCTGCTCTGCAGTCAGCGTCGTCGGCGCCGTAGTCACTGCCGCCGCCGTCGCCGGTTGCGCCTTGGTCGTCTCCGCCGCCATGGGAGGGGCAGGGGCATATTTTTACCAAGACGTGATCGCGAAGCAGGCGAGAAAACTATCTGGTGCCTGTGCCCCCTTGTAGAACGGTGGCTGGACCCGTCCGAGGCCAGTGCCCTGTCGGCGCCGCCGAGCGGTCGCGCTGCCGCGTGGTCGCCGCGCGTCGTCGCCGCCGCCGTTGCTGCTGCCGCCGTCGCCGCCGATGCTGCCTCCGTAGTCAACGCCGCCGTCACCGCCGCCGTCGTCGCCGCGCGGCAGCCGCCGCCGCCGCCGCCGCCGCCGCCGCCGCCGCCGCCGCCGCCGCCCGACCGCCGCCGCCGCCGGCCTCCGCCGCCGTCGTCTCGCGTCGTCCGTCGTCGTCGTCGTCGTCGTCGTCGTCGTCGTCGTCGTCGTCGTCGTCGTCGTCGTCGTCCGGACACGTCGGTGTCGCTTCGGCTCCGCGGGGGGCGTCGGCGTGCGTCGGCGTCGGCGTCGCGTCGGCGTCGGCGGTGGCGTCGGCGTCGGCGTCGGCGTCGGCGTCGGCGTCGGCGGCGGCGGCGGCGGCGGCGGCTTCGCCGTCGGCTTGGCTTTCGGCGTCGGCGTCGGGCGGCGTCGACGTCGGCTTCGGCGTCGGCGTCGGCGGCGTCGGCGTCGGCGTCGCGTCGGAGTCGGCGTCGGCGTCGTGCGGCGTAGGCGTCGGCGTCGTCGTCGTCGTCGTCCGTCCGTCGTCGTCGGCGGCGGCGGCGTCGGAGTCGGCGTCTGCGTCGCGTCGGCGTCGGCGGCGGCGTCGGGTGGGCGTCGTTGCGTCCCCCCCCCCCCGGGGCGTCGGCGTCGGCGGCGGCGGCGGGCGTCGGCGGCGGCGGCGCGGCGGCGGCCGTCGGCGGCGTCGCGGCGGCGGGGGGGGGGGGCGGCGTCGGCGTCGGCGTCCGGCTCGGCGGCGGCGTCGGCGGCGTCGGCGTCGGCGTCCCGGCGTCGGCGTCGGCGTCGGCGGGCGTCGCGGTCGCGTCGCACGTCCCGGCGTCGGCGTCGGCCGTCGTCGTCGTCGTCGGTCGTCGTCGTCGTCGTCGGCGCGGCGGCGGCGGCGGCGGCGGCGGCGTCGGCGTCGGCGTCGGCGTCGGCGTCGGCGTCGGCGGCGGGCGTCGGGGCGTCGGCGTCGGCGTCGCGGCGGGCGTTCGGCGATCGCGTCGGCGTCGGCGTCGGCGGCGGCGTCGGCGTCGGCGTGGGCGTCGGCGTCGGCGTCGGCGGCGGCGTCGGCGTCGGCGTGGGCGTCGGCGTCGGCGTCGGCGTCGGCGTCGGCGTCGGCGTCGGCGTCGTCGTCCGTGCGGTCGTCCTCGCCGCCGCCGTGGTCGCCCGCCGCCGTCGTTGCGCGCCGCGCGCCCCGCCCCTTCCGCAGCGCTGACCCGCTCGCGCCGGGCGCGCGCGGGCCGCGCCCACCAGCGAGGCGAGGGCACGCCGGGTTCGCAGTTCGCGGGGCCGCCGCCAGGCCCAGCTGCATCGGGGGAAGTTCTCCGACGCCGCCTCCGCAGCTGCCGTCGTCGTCGCTGCTGCCACCGTCGCCGCAGTCGTCCCTGCCCTTGCAACCGCCACTGTCGCCGGCGCCGTTGTCGCTGTCTTACTCGTCTTCGACGTCGTGGTTGCCGTCGCCGCCGTTGTCGCCGCCGCCGTCGTCGTCGCTGCCGCCGCCGCCGTCGCTGTGGTCGGAGTGGTCGTTGTCACAGTCGTCGGTATCGGAGTCGTCGTAGCCGTCGCAGGAGGCGGCAGAGGAGGAAGAGGAGGAGGAGGAGGAGGAGGAGGAGGAGGAGGAGGAGGAGGCCGCCATCGTCCCCGCCGTGTTGGTCGTTCCCCTATCCTCTCCTCTTTTGCACTGCTGCTACCTAGCTTTTCGACCGCCCCGGACTTCGTCCAGGGCGGTCCACGGCTTCGGCCCCACTGCGGGACGAGACGGCCGCCAGCGTCGAACGTCGAGGATGCGGAGGATGACCAGAGTAAATCCAAGATGCAACGACGATGCTGCAATACACCCGTCCCTCCTCATCAGTCCCTGCAAGTATTCTTTCTCGCTGGAAGCGAAGCGCCCCCGTGTGAGACCAGCACCGATGGGCCTGCCATTCAGGCAAGAGCCCTGAAAAGGAAGCCTTGCATTCTTCTAGCGCGTGGCAGGGAATGCAACAAGGTATGATCCATACAGTTCAGCGACCCCACCCTCCATCCTTGGAGCTGTTGCAACATGCTGCGACTAGTGTGCGCGGAACTCATTCGAGTGCTCCATTAGGAATATGGGCCGCCCTCAAGCTTCTGTTTGTTTAGTGAACTTTTATATGACGAGCATGCGCGGCGCTGAGGTGAGACCCCATTTTGAAAAGACCCATCCTCCATCCCTGTAAATGACAGACTTCTACTAGACGAATATACGCGGCGCTACTGCGAGAGACTCGTTCCGAAGACTCCCCCCTCCATTACTGCAACTGTCGCAAGCTTTCTAAACGAATGCGCGCGGCGCTAGGGCGAAAGCGCGGCAAGCTCCAAGTTGCAGGATCATGAGTGGTGTGGAAGACCGAGGCGAAACGCCTGGCCCGGCACACCGACACGGCTGGGGGTGCGGACGGTGAGCGGTTCCTATAAGGAAAAGGGGATGGATGAGGAATGGCCAGGGAGAGGGGACAAGAGAGAGAGAGAGAGAGGGAGAAACAGAGAGAGAGAGAGAGAGAGAGAGAGGATAGGCAGACAGGGAGTGGGTCCATTCCAAGTTGCAGGGTTACGAGTGGTGAGTGAGCCTCGGGCGAGACGTCCGACCCGCCTTGCTGATGCGTGTGAGGGTGCGGCAGGGAAGAGCTACTTGTATGGATAAGGGACGGAGCGCGTGCCGGCAGTGGCCGCGGTGCTCTCCGACGCCGCCGCGGCCGGGCTGCTCGGGCGCGGTGGAGGTGCACGCCCTCGTCGCGGTCTTGCTTCTCGCTTCTTTTCCTTCTTCTTTCTGTCTCTTGCCTCCTGCCTCGTGCTTCCTGCCTCTTGCCCCCCCCGCCCTCCTGCGTGCTCCCTCCGCCACCTTCGCCTCCGCATTTGCCTCTTCAATCCTGATCTTCCCCTTCCTTTCTCCCTCCCGCTCCCCCTCGTCCTCTCTCCTCCTCTCGCCGCCAGTGCCACCCAAGATGCCGCCGACGTTGACTCTGGTCCAGCTCGAGCCCAGGGCTCAGAGGATGCCCCCGAGGGCGAGGTCGGCGCCGCGCGCGGATGCTCTCTGGGCTGCCGGCCGCTGAGTGTTGCTGGTCGTGATTGGGCTGGTGCTGCTGCCAGTGAGTGCTGCTGGCGCTGCTGCTGGTGCTGCTGCTGCCGGTGAGTGCTGGGCTGCCGTCCGGCTGGTGAGTGTTGATGGGGGGGGGTCGGGTTCCGGTCGTGATTTTTCGCTATGGTGTTCTTTTTTTGGTGCAGTGTCACATTTCGGTGTTCCCCGGAAGTCCCGACCCTCTCCCATGGTGATGGGCGTGTTTTCCACCACCACCACCACCATAAGTTGGAGGGGGAGGAGGAGGAGGAGGAGGAGGAGGAGGAGGAGGAGGAGGAGGAGGAGCAGGAGGAGGAGGAGGAGGAGGAGGAGGAGGAGGAGGAGGAGGAGGAGGACCTCTCCCCCTCCAACGTATGGTGGTGGTGGTGGAAAACACGCCAATCACATGGGGCCAGTTTCTTCTTCCGAGGCGTTTGTTCTGCCGGCCCCAGGGCCCAGCGAGGGCCTCCGGGGGTCGGCAGCGGCCCCGAGCCGTCCCCCGCCGTGCTATGGAATTCACGACGCGAGCGCGTCCCGGCATCGGCCCTCGATCCTCGGTCCTCGATGCTCGATCGATGCTCGATGCTCGATCGATGCTCGATGCTCGCTTGATGCTCCATGCTCGATCGATGCTCGATCCTCGATCCTCGATCGATCCTCGATCGATCCTCGATCCTCGATCCTCGATCCTCTGTCCTCGTTCCTTGATCCTCGATCGTAGGGGAACAAAGAGTGGCATAAACATACAATCTCGGAGGTCCGCGCGGATTTCTCGGATACCCCCCTGGCGGCGCCTCAGGCGCCGCCCCTGGCGCGCTCCGCGCGCCAGGGAGGGGGGTCCAGCGCGGATACGAGAAATCCGCGCGGACCTCCGAGTTTTATGTTTATGTCACTTGTTGTTCCCCTACGATGGAGGATCCATGAACGAGGACAGAGGATCGAGGACCGACCATCGAGGATCGATCGAGGATCGATCGAGGATCGATCGAGGATCGGTCGAGGATCGAGGATCGAGCATCGATCGAGCATGGAGCATCGGTCGAGCATCGAGCATCGATCGACCGATCGATGCATGATTGATGGCTCGCTCGACCTCTGCCCCTCGACCCTCGGCCCTCGCAGGACCTCTCCGCCTGCGGCTCGCGGCGGCCGCCGGGCACGCGCCGGCGCTCGCGGCCCCCTGTGGTTCGGCGGCGAGCCCCGGGGGGGCTGCCTCCGAGGAGGAGGAGGAGGAGGAGGAGG